>WNWU01013629.1:276554-321195 GCA_012654045.1 Ptyas mucosa
ATCAGGGAACTCAGCTGGGATCATCAGAGACTTTTCAAAGCATTTTTTTTACCACCTCTTCAGCCAAGAGGTTGCAAAAAAAAAATGCTTTGAAAAGCCTCTGAGGATCCCAGCTGAGCCGCGTGATCATCAGAGGCTTTTTTTTTACTTTTAAAAGCATTTTTTCATCAGAAGAGGTTGTAGAAAAAATGCTTTTAAAAGTGAAAAAAAAAAAGCTTCTGATGATCGTGCGACTCAGCTGAGCATTGGGTGGGGGGGCGCGCAGGGATTTTTGCTACCGGTTCTCCGAACCACCCACTGCCATTGCTACCGGATCGGGCAATCCGGTCCAAACCGGGAACATTTCATCCCTGCATTTCAACCATATTATTCAAGGACCCAGCTTGCTGGGTGGAAAGGTGGAAGGAGAGAGAAGAGGATGATCAGCAGCAAAGTGAATAGTCTCTGTAATAACCTTATAGTGTTTATAGTTGCACTGTTGGAAGACCTGAAGAATCAGATTAGGGATACATTGTCCTGGAGTATATCTGCATGGTCAATAATGGTTGACAGCAACTGGATGACACATAATCAATCAATAGCAATGTGTAATTTATCTTGAAACTGCCAGTGATATTTATATATCGTTATCTATGCTTTAGGATTATCTATAATGAGAAGCAGTCTAGAAATACTGAAACAAATGTATTCATTAATGCAAGCTTATCTTTCAAACATCTTTTTGGATACGGGAAAGAGATGCCCAATGCAACTTGAACTCTTTTTCCATGATACATGCCCAGAATCTTTGGGAAAATGGTTAAATAAAACAAGGATGTTTAACTAAGCATATCAGCGCAAAGCCCTCATTCTAAAACACTGAGGAACACAAACCAAATGGGCTTCAGAAGTCCAACGTAAACAAAGCTTCTCATGTTTATGGCCTGCAGAATTTCTTGGGCTTGTCATTTCTCTCCTGCCAAGGAATAAGCTAGAAAGCTGCCAACAGGGAATCTGAGGTAGAAGTATGCCTCTGCTGTAAACACAATTGCACTTTTATGTAAGGAGATTTTGAGGATTCTGGTTTCATTGTAAGAAAAACAAGAGACATAAGACCATGTGGTTCATGCTTACAAACCATCAAATTCATGGTTAGGTCACCTAGATTGCAATGTGTTTCTTTAAAGCTCTTTTCTGAAAAAATGGAGAAGGGATCCGATCTCTCTATATTCGAGAGATTGGTTTTAGTTGTCTAAGCACACACACACATCCAGATTTCTTTTTCCATTTAAAACATTCCACAAAAATCCTCACTGCTACTATAATCAATGCTTTTGGCATTGATGGACAGGTTTCAAAGGTTTCACTGAAAGTGTGTAAGACAAACCTTTCATATATTTAATCCCTTTTCTGTGTAGCTTAACTATATGCATAAAGAGCAAATCAATGCTTGCTGTCGCGTTGACTACACCTCTCAGATTTGACATTTGCATTATCTGTCCTCTGTTGAAATAGAAAAAGTAAAGGAAAATGTCAATCTGATGATTTTATATTAAATTTCAAATAATCCTAGATGACTATGAATTAGAAAAGGGGGATGAGAACTCAAATCCCCTCTGAGCAACAAGGCTCATAAATGATTGTGTACTCGTAATTCTATTTTAGCAGAACCCATATCAAAGGATTACCTGCAGAGCTACACTAATATTCTAACCCTGAGATATTGTGGTGCATTCATGTCACATGAATAAAATGCACATGTAGCTGGTCTTTTCCTCCTTAATTTGGTATATTTAATTGGAAAAAAAATCTATTTGGCAACTTCATAATTAATATAATGTACACATAGCCATATAGGGAGATGAGAGAGACATAAAGAGATTTTATCTCTATATTAAGCCATGGTTTGTCTAATCACTTGAACAAACCACAATCAACTGAGTTTATGCAAGCTTTCCAAAGTTACATTTCAGGACCAAAAAGTAACACAGTGATGTTATCAAAAATTTTGACCATTTTGCAATGAGTACCTCCATATTCTTTTAATGGAAATGAAGAAATTTGCAGTCTTTCTTTTCTCTTCTTGCCCCATAACGCTGCTGAAAATCAGGAATTTTCCACAAAATTTTGATAGCATGATTTTGAGTGATCTGGGTTGCAATAATTGGACTGGGCAGGAGCTGTATATGACTCACTTGATGTAGCATGATCACTTTTGACATAAATCACTGCTTATAAACCACAGTTGCTGAATTTGCCTAGCCGATAAAACTTAACCAACGAATTAAGTTAGAGTTGAATCAGATCACAGAGTACACTACATGGAATCTGAGAATAAAAGGAAATTCTGACTAATAATGAAATGAATAGCAGAATAGGATAAATGTCAAAATATATTCTTCTAATCAAATTGATTAAAAACATTCAGCATAGTTCTTTGTCTTGAGACTAATGGACACTTTTTTCCCCAGCAAGTATTTGATTTGCCATATGCTTGAATGACATAAGACTAAGGGAGTTTTGATATAAGTAGGAGAATTCTGTTTCCTGTCCAGACATTGTCTCCATCTATCAACTACTGTAGACATCAGTTTAATTTGCAACACAGATGTACTGACATCCACTCTCACACAATAAATCAGGTAGTGAGAGATGCAAATTATTACCTAACTCCAAAGCGTAGCAGTCCAATGAGGCTGTGAAATGACTGCACAATGTTAAGATGGTTAACCATCTGCCTTTCTAATGAAAAACTATCACATATAGCAAAACAAATGAAATATTTAAGTAAAAAGCATACCAATTTGTGTGCCTTTTTGAACTAAAGAGATTAGACTAGATAGAGAGAGAGAGAGAGAGAGAGAGAGAGAGAGAGATGGATGGATGGATGGATGGATGGATGTGGGTGGAGGGAGGGACGGACTGACGGACGGACGGACACACCTACAGACAGACATAATATTGGCGTTTTCTTGGCAAGATTTCAGAAGTGTTTGCCTCCTTCTTAGGAAATGAAAGAGTCAACTTAATTTAAAAAATAGAAAACAAGGCCTTCTGCATTTCTAAAGAGAATATACAAACCAAAGTTGATAAGCAGAAAAATGGATTGAAGAGATACAACCAATGAATGAAGAACAATTTTTTCTGCTATTGGGAGCTCAGAAGGCTGTAAAAGAGATTAGGGAGGTGTTGATTTGGAAGGATCCTTAATCTTTCAAGTTTCTGCAGTGCCAGTGATCCAGAAGCAATTTAGATCAGTGTTTTCAAACCTGACAACTTTAAGATATGTTGACTTCATCCTGACTGGAGAATTCTGAGAGTTGAAGTCCATGCATCTTTAACTTGCCGGATTTGAAAAGCATTGTTTTAAACTATTTGCAGTAGGACAAAGATGAACAAATATAATTGCCCCTTCAATTTTGCCCTGACTCTCTGGTTAACATCAAAGTAATCAGTGTTCCAGCACAGAAGCACTTAGAGCAATAGGATGGTTCCGCTAAGTTATTAGTAATAATAATAAAAAAAGAATATAAAATAGTGTGAAAAACACCATATGAAAGAGTTTGATAAAAGGAACTAAAAGGGACAGAGAGAACAAAAACTGTTTAAATTAGGGTAGAGATTTGAAGAGAGCACCTAACCAGAATCTGTAATGGAGAATTAACAAAAAAAGAAAGGTGCGTAAATAATTAAATATAATTATAGAGGGGTTAGAGGAAACATAGACAACCTTTTTAAAAAGTAAAAATGATTGCTCTAGGAAATAATTTGGAGACCGTAGAAAAAATTTCCCTAAAAGCTGAAGCTAATTATTTTATTTGCAAGCACATAAAACTCATATCCATAATGCCAAGGGAAGCAGAAAGAAATAAGTTTAAGAGGTTGGTTGTGAGTTTACGCCATGCTGAGATTTGAACTTTTCTCTGTTGATCTGCATTTTGGTCAAGTTGCACAGTTGTCATTATATGATCTGTAGCTGATACTACAGAGACTTCCTGGGATTGTTGCTTTGGAAAACATAAAAAGCAGAGGAAATCATTATAATTTTGTTGGCCCAACTAGGATTGAAAACACTAACAGCCAGGTTTCGGATTACACAGAACTCTTTAGAAGTTAGAATTCTGAAACAAAAAAACCCAGAATTGTATTTTATGTCCAACCATTAATGTTGGTTCTACAAGGAGCAGGAAACTATTTTAATAAGCTTGTTATTTGATCATGATAGAATGAGTGCTTTCCAAAAGCAGACAATGTCTTCATTTAGCAAAGTATTATCTGGGCTGCAAAATTCTGGATAACTGATAAAGCTAAAGCAACAACAACAACAAGTGTTTCCTGTAACTCTGGGCTGCCACCTAAAGGTTATCAGGATTTTTGTTTTTACAGCTCTGATCCCATGTTGTGTAATTTAAGAATGGTAATACTGTCATTTAAACAATGTCATTTAAACGAAGGATCTTGCAAGGAAGAAGTGTCTTCAGAGAAAATAGGATAGACATCAGGGGTGAAATCCAGCAGGTTCTGCCAGGTTCTGGAGAACCGGTAGCGGAAATTTTGAGCAGTTCAGAGAACCAGCAAATACCACCTCTGGCTGGCCCCAGAGTGGGGTGGGAATGGAAATTTCCCCCAGGAGTGAGGAGGGAATAGGGATTTTGCAATATCCTTCCCCTGCCACGCCCACCAAGCCATGCCACCAAACTACACCACGCCCACCAAGCCACGCCCACAGAACTGGTAGTAAAAAAATTAAGATTTCACCATGGATGGACATTATGGTCTGGAGCATGAACAGACTTTTCATACTGACATAATGAAGGGGTCCGAGACTACCAAATTACTTTTTTTAAAAAAAGAAAAAAACTACCATTGGTTTCTAAACCATTTTTCTCCTGGTTATTACTTTACAAAATTGTTAATTCTACATTGGTCTCACCGCAAGACATGGATCAGTTTGATGACTCTTCAGCAGAGGAGGAAGGAGAAAAATTCAGGAAACATCAAATTCTTGTCAGATCTTTCCCTCTCTCTCTCTCTCTCTCTCTCTCTCTCTCTCTCCACACACACACAAGTGGTCCTAAATCTAGAAAAAAGTTATAAATTATATAGAAGGTATATATTATTATAATTATTCTACGTCTCTGCTGCATTCTTTCCTGATAAACTCTATTTACCTATGTTTGCATGCTGACATACTCTCGGCTATAGCAATTATGTATCGGGAACTTTCACCTTGTTTATTATGATTCCTTCTAGAGTGAAGATGTTGTTTGTTAAAGGATGTAAGCTTAAACTATTGTAGCAGAATGTAAACTGTTCAGAATTAATCTACCTTTTGCAATTGACTGATGGTAATTTTGTCAATGCCGATGGTGTTCAAGTCTTTCTCCGTTTGTTTTGGGATTGTACCAAAGGTGCCTATTACTATTGGTATTCCCTTTGCTTCAGTGATGAAATCCAATTTTTTTTTACTCTTGGTTCTGTGGGTGTGGCTTGGTGGGCATGGCTTGGTCGGCATGGCAGGGGAAGGATACTACAAAATCTCCAATCCCACAAGACTCCAGGCGAAAGATACTGCAAAATCTCAATTCCCACCCTACTCCAGGGAAAAGATACTGCAAAATCCCCATTCCCACCCCCACTTTGGGGCCAGCCAGAGGTGGAATTTGCCGGTTCTCTGAACTAGTCAAAATTTCCGCTATCGGTTCTCCAGAACCTGTCAGAGCCTGCTGGATTTCACCCCTGCTTTACTTTCTTTTGCCACTATTGTTCTATTTCTATTCTACTGGCAGAAGCTGTATGCGAGTGGACATTCATAGTCTTCTCATCAGTCTCTGATTAACATGGAGTTTCCTCAGAAAACTTTATACAATTTTCCTGAGATATTTATAGCACAATTCTATATTCTATAACATCAAAAATAAATATGATTTTGTTCATCAGTGGACTTATTCCTGGGCCTGTAGGTGCAAGATGTTAGTTATCACCTTGAAAGACCTATGTGGTATGAGACAAGGTTATCTGCAGGGCTGAGTGGGTAGAGTAGGCATACACCAGGTCCCTTCTCTTAAACAGTGTCTCTTGTGGGTCATCAGAAGCATGTCTTTTCTGTTACATTGCCTGCCTTGTGGAACAGGCCTCCACACTTTTAACCTGGTCCTGGTAGAGGTCAAAGGGGAACATGATAGGTTGCATCAGGGATGTGTAATTGTGGTACCATTCTTTCTGTTTTTTTTCTATTTTTGATATTACTATTTTTTATTTTAGCGTATCTTGTTTTTATAAATGGAATTTGGTTTTAAGATGGCAGCTGGACAAATGTTGTAAATAAAGAAATAAATGTACCTAAGGATATCAGAAATGGTTGTGGGAAGTGGTGGACAGTGTATGAACATACACAACAGGTTTGGCCAACTGGTGGCCAATGCTAGTGAATTGTCTGTAGGTCAGGGCTTTGTTGGAAGTGTTATGGAAAAGGAATCATTGTGATAAGATGGGGGCCTAGTTGGGGAGGTTCAATTGCGACTGTAATGGGCAGAGTATAGCAAGAACTACCAGATCATTTCTTTTATGCCATTGGCCCTAATCTGGGCCTAGGTTGCCAAATTGTGGGAAAACTTAATCTCCAGCTATAGCTGGACATCATAAGATCCCATTCATCTAGGGCTTAGTGGTAAATGAACATACAAATCTGATGTATATTACTGAGATCTGGCTAGATAAGAAAAGAATGTCACTCTGCCACAAATCTTACCATTCAGCTTTCAGATCCTGCAACGGCTATGACACAAGATTGGGGAGAAGAGCTTTTGTGAAAACATTGCAATGCTGCTCTGGAAAGGAGTGGTTGGAATTTATGTTCCTATGTTGGGCAGCAGAGATGAACGTAGGACTTCTGCTGGTATACAGTTGGCATGACCATGTCACTTCATAAGCTCTTGGATCTCATCTCAAGATTCAAGGCTTACGGATTTGGGTGAGTTCAAACTTCATCTTTTAGAAAGGGATTTCAGAGGCTGCAGGAGTTCTTGGCCTTAAAAGCAACCATGATTTTGTCACACATTGTATAGGTTATATATAGCAGGCCCTCCCTTGTTCTGGCCTTCATTTCTGGATGAATGAGACGTGATCTGGATACAGAAGATATTAATATCTGTCCCCTACTGTGGTCAGATCTCTTTCTAATCAAAGTCTAGACTCTAGGTCGCTTGGACTTCTGAAAATTATAACTGTATGAATGGCCCGCATCAAGCAACTGATGGATTAGGAGGGCTTTCAGAAAGTAATTGTGGCTCTTCCCAACAATTTGATAGGCAATTCTGACTCACACTTAGTCAATCTCTGGAATACAGAGGCATCAGGATGCTGGCAGGTTGTCAATCACCAATTTCCAGCTGCTTTTTGGCCCAGAGCAATAAGATGTACAGCCAAAAGCTAGTGTGACTGAACACAGGTATAAGCTATAAAGAAGTTATATTTCTGCTGATGTCAAGTGTCGTTCAAAAAAGATGTGATGGATAAAGTGATGCAATGACTGGATTCATACATCATGCTTATTTATAATGGGGTGTCTTACATTTTGGCGTAGCGTATTGCAGTTTCTAAATCATGGGTTTAATATGATGTGTGAACACAGCCCGTTGTGGCTTATTAAAAAAAAAACCCTAATGAAATAAATCATGATTTAGCTGCTGTACATCCAAAGCCTTACTGGCAAGGTTAATTTCGATGCAAAATTTAAAAGCTGTAAGAAGATGGAGAAAGCAAAGGGGTTACATATTAAGGGGCTTAGAACTATTTATACTGAAGACTCAGCAAATAAATTAATGGTTTCTTGTCTGATAAAGTAAATACATTCAAGAGCACTGCTGATTTTAGCAAAATCATCTGGATGGGCTCATAATCCAACACAGATGTGAGAGCACAAGAAGGACCCCAGCTTTTGCTAAAACTCCCCCAATATTCTCATGACAATTTTTAGCCCCAGTATTATTGTTGGCCTGTTCCTGACAGCAGCCAGCCTTGCTCAGCTTTAGGCTGAAAAAAATCAAAACAGAGGCCTATTGCATTCAAAGGAGATTTAATGGTCTTAAGGGGGTTTCCTCACAGATCTGGTTTTCAAGAGACTAACTTTATACAGCCCTCATTCTTCTAACGTACATAATAACAGAGATCCCAGTACAGTGATGCTGAATACTTTATTCAGATAGTTCTTAACCTTTGCTGTTATTAGTTGCAAAGTCATGTCTGACCCATCGCGACCCCATGGACAATGTTTCTCCAGGCCTTCCTGCCCTCTACCATCCCCTGGAGTCCATTTAAGCTTACACCAACTCCTTCAAGTGACTCTATCCAGCCACCTCCTTCTCAACCTACAGCCATTCATTTAGCGATAGTTCAAAGGTACACTGAATAATGTGATTTATGCCGGTCCTCACGCTTATGACCCTCGCGTAATCCCCATGGTCATATGCTCCAAATTCAGGTCTTGGCAAACGGCATGTACTTATGACAGTTGCAAGTCCCAGGATCATGTGATCATCATTGACAATCTTCCCAGCTGACTTCTAACAAGCAAAGTCAGTGGGAGAAACCAGATTCATTTAATGACTGCATCATTCACTTAACAGCCATGGCCAAAAAATGGGCATAAAATTGGGCACGATTCTCTTACCAGTAGAAATCCCGGCCCTAATTGCGGTTGTAAGTCAACCTCTAAATAAGGAGTAGCATTTTATAATAAATGTATACATTGCCTGCAAATATACAGCTGGAGGAATAACTTTTTACGAAGTTTTTTATGTTAACAACACCATGGCACCATGATGAGCATTGCCAGTTTTCTTCTAAACTCTGATTTTGAAGACTGTAGAAAACTGGCATGTTACCAAGCCATCCCCCCACCCTCCAAACTTTAAAATTTTTTACTAAGGTTCTCACATCTGGGATGCAAAAATCCAGATGAAAACCTTGCTTTTTCACCAACTAGTGGGCACCTAGATTTTTCCACCATAAATTCCATAGGCATACTTTTCTTAACAGTTTCCAAATTTGAAACTATTTTACTTATTTAAATTCATATGCTACCCCATCTAACCATCAAGCCACTCAGAGCGTCTTACAATGCCATAAGTAATGTAAAACAATTAAAGGGCTAAGAACATTAAAATATGATCACTGAGAGTAAAACATTAAAATTAACAACAGTGGATTAAAGAACCAATGTCTAGAAAAAATGGAAGTGGGATGTACATCTAATCTACTAGCCACTTCCAAATTGGGATGCCCGCATCAGAGTCCCAAGCCAGTTGGTAGAGCCAGGTTTTCAGGCCCTTTCAGAAGACCAAGAAGTATGAATATATAAAACTTTTGAAAGATGATAAATTGAAAGCTCACATGTATTTTATTTTATTTTATTTTATTTTTATTTAGCTTTGGGGCCTATTATTTATATAGTGTTATAAATGTTTTTAATTTTTTTTTATTTTATTTTATTTTATTTTATTTTATTTTATTTTGAATTTATATACCGCCCTTCTCCCTGGGGACTCAGGGCGGTGTACAGCCAAATAAAAACAAACAATACAAACATTTAAAAACAGTTAAAAGAATATATATCTATTTGGCCCCAAATTTAAAATGACAGACCAATTTAAAATTATTTAAAAATTTGTTAAGACAGCCCGGCTTGTTGAAAAAGAAAGTTTTAAGGGCACGGCGGAAGGCACCGTGGTCTTGGATTCTCCTTATCTCTGGGAGCAGATGGTTCCAGAGAATAGGTGCCCCCACAGAGAAGGCCCTCCCCCTGGGGGTCACCAGCCTACATTGTTTGGCTGATGACACCCCGAGGAGGCCCTCTCTGTGGGAGCGCACAGGTCGATGGGAGGTTGTCGGTAGCAGCAGGCGGTCTTGAAGATAACTAGGTCCTATGCCATGGATTGCTTTAAAGGTGGTGACCAACACCTTGAAGCGCACCCGGAAGACGATATTCTGCAGATCTATCCACCAACTTAGAAGCTCACCTAGAACAATTTAACACTAAGCCCAAGCTGTCTGTCTGTCATACTGCTCCTGACTGTTTCGTACTAACCAGGAAGAATATCAAAGGAAATTCAGCTGGGAAAGATCAAAATCCAACTTCTTGTGGAGACTACAGGTCAAATGGATCTTTTGTAGTACAGTGGTCTAAAGCACCCTGTTATTAACACCAGCTGCCTGCAATTATTACAGGTTCGAATCTCACCAGGCTCAAGGTTGACTCAGCCTTCCATCCTTTCTAAGGTAGGTAAATTGAGGACCCAGTTTGTGGGGGCAATAAGCTGACTTTGTATAAATATACAAAAGTATGAAGGCTATTGCTTAGCGCATTGTAGGCCGCCCTGAGTCTCCGGAGAAGGGCGGCATATAAATCAAATTTAAAAAATAAATAAATAAATTCTTTGTAGCACAGAGCTCCACGGATAAAGTATTAGTGAGAGGACTAATGCAGAATTTTACTTTTTATATCTGAGAAGATGATGTAGATTATCCAACCCATGTATGGAAAACTGCAGGAAGAAGGCAGATTAAGATCTCCAAGAAAACACAGCACAGAGCTGCCCACAAAGTGGTTTGTGCTTCAACAGTGTTCCTCATTTTCCTGTATGGGATATTTCTTCTCCTCGGTGGCTGAACACACTCATACCTTGAACATTTCCTTTGTCAAAGACTGAAACACAGCTAGGTAATGTAAACATGTCCCAGAATCTCCAGCTGATTGTATCTATGGCATGCAATAGATCATACAGTAAATTCTGTACATATTGACAACTCATAAATATTAGTGCTATTTCTGGCTTGGCCTGAATTTTTAACAATTCAGTGCGTTTTTAAATGAAGTTGGAACATTTGAGATATATCCAGCTGTTTTTAATTGTTATCTTGGCAGCACGTTAGAGGGCCCAATCATAGGGCAAGGAACAAAGAAGCATTTGTTTGTTCACCACAACATTTGTAGGATGAGGATTTATTCCAGCTTGTTAGTCCATCGAGTTTATTGGTACAAGCATTCTTTGAGAATAAATAAAAGTTAACAGATAAAGACAGATTGTTGAGAAGCTATTTTTTAATTACATCACGTGGGAAAACAATTCACTCATGTCTTTTAGAAGAGAGTAGGCTGAAGCTGATATAAAGAAGATAGTCATAAAAGGTAACAGATTTTGAGAAAAATAATTTCGATTTACCCTTCCTGAATTTGGGATATTATTCTTGAGTATTTCTGTTAACCCCCCAGTAGGTGATGCTATTGGAAAACATTTAGTAAGTTGGAATACGGAATTGGAATAATACTTTCTATATTTGACAGGCAAAGCAATAATTCTGCCAGGAACTAAAGAAATTAAGAAATGAGCATGTGTTCTATTCTATGTGTTGTCAGATACTGTATTGGTTCATGCATAATGCTAATCACCACGTTGTGTTTCATCATTAATAACGCAGATCCTTTGCTTCCATGTCTGTCCTAGTAGAGCTACAATAAGGTATTAGCAACTTTTTATTTTTAATTAACTGCAATTAGTCTATTGGGTCTGAACAAGAACACTTATTAATTATGGATTAAGGAAACAAATAAGGACTATTGGCTATGGTTTGAATATGGCTTATCAATTATATACTTATATACTTATATATCAATTAAATACTTAGCACCAGTTCAGATATAAGTAGTAAAGTAGTTAGCTGAACATAGAAAAAAAGTCAACAATGTGTAGCAAATATAATCAATATATATGAAGAAATATATGAATTGCAAAACAGGCATATGAACAAATGAGTTACTCTTGTCTGGATGGAGTTGATGAGAGCCTCAAAAGGAGGAAAAATGTAAAAAAAAAGTGTATGGTGAAGGCAAATATGGTATGGAGAGATACAGCAAATAATGTAGGTGTGAATAAACTACGTTTCCTATTTGCTTTGCATTTCTCTGCATGATCAAAGATGCTAACATATTTCTTTCATAGCATTCACACATTTTTGCATTCAGTCCCTATTTTCATACAATTTTTAACCTTATTGCTTTTTTTTAATTATTAAACATATTTCTTAAATCCGTGATTAGCTTATTTTTGTTTCATTTCTTTGGCTTAGCATTCTTACTCCTTTTCTGCATAACACAGCTTAGTCCCAAAGGAAGTATCAAAATAAGTATGCATTTGTGCATAAAAACAGGGAGTTGTATTATTTGGTAACTGTGGTTTTCTTTTCTAATTAACCTGGATTAATCAAGGAATTATTTTCAAGCCCACATTGAGTGAACCTAGATCCAGTTCTGCTGTTGTTAGAGTATGGCTTTAAAGAGGGAAAATGCATTTAAGCCATCATGTATAGAAGCTATAGGCTGTACCCCTACCTTGTGCTAAGTCAACATCTGGTTTGTTTGCCTTTGGCTTAACGTGCTACAGAGTGAATTTGAACTGGTGTTTGTGGAATTACAAAGAATAAAATTAAAGCCAAACCAAAATGACTTGCATTATCTCTTCTACTGAGTATCTTCTACATTGTTATTAATAAGAATTATTTTATTACCAATTTTAAAAAGTTACCATTGTAATGCCAATCCAGTTGTTCATTTGTTTGTTGCTTGTCTTATCTATGCCAGAGCCACGTGCTTTATAAAACTCACTGTGAACAACCTACTTGCTACGATCAATCTTATCTAGTCAGTGAGCTGAGCCTGGCACCAGGTTACAGTGTTTATGTTCACTTTAATCTTCTTTAGGCAGAGTTTATCTACACAGGACTTAAATCAAATTATCTGTGTTGAAGAGCCACACCTGTTTAGGATGTATCCTTCCAAAAACATTACTATGTTTGATCTGGGCAAATATGAAAGTTCACATTTGCACAGGAAAGAAAATAATGATTGCTTTGCATAACAAACATTTTGGCTGATCATAGTATGGCAGACTGCCTATGGAAATGACTTTAAAGAGGCTACGCTTTTTGAGTGTTTCTCAACCTTGGCAGCTTTCCAATGGGTAGATTCCAATTCCCAGAATTCCCCAGCCAGATGAATCTTCAATCTCAGTTGCATTTGCTATATTGTGGCTGCTATGGCATTTCTGTGGTTGGCTGTGGTAACATGACACGTCCAATGCTTCCAATGTGCAGTTTCCCACAAGTGAAGTCAAAGGGGAAGCCGGTGGGAAGTTGAAAGTTGTTCCCACTCTGTTTTTTTGTTCACCCTTGGGTGTTCTGTTTCTGTGTTAAAGAAAGGTAAAGAAAACTCTGTAAAACGATGACCCAATGAGTCATGGGTTGTTTAGTTATTATGGGCAACCTTGTGCAGTTGGCCAGATGTTCAAACTAGATTCAGCATTTTTATCCATCTATCAAGTTTTTCCAAAGGACCCAGGATAAGCAGATGTTGAGGTTTGATGGTATTAAAGGTATCATCACAGGATGGAAGCTGTTCCAAGGAAAGCTGACTTTTGCAATTAACTGATGGTGATTTTGTCAATACCCTGGTATTCCACTTGTTTTGGGATTGAGCACAAGGCACCTATTGCTATGTGTACTAGCTTTACTTTTTTTTGGTCATAGTCTTCTATTTTTATTTCAGGTTTTTGTATTTTGTTATCTAAGAGTTCTTTCTCTTTTATTCTGCTGTCTTCAAGTAATACCACATCCACTATCCATATTTTTTTTGTCTTTTTTATCTACAATTGCTAACTTTGAGGTGTCTGTTTGAATTCTAAAATCTCAGAGCTCTTTAACTTCTTCATTTTCTATGACTTTCTCTATTTTAAGGTCCCACAATTGTTATTATTCTTTTGTGCTTTCAAATCAGTCTCTGTTGACGCAGTTTTCTCAGCAAGATTTTTAGAAGTGGTTTTCCTTTGTTGCCTTCTTAGGATTGGGAAAGTGTAATTGACTCAGAGTCACCCAGATGTCTTAAGGTGGAATAGAATTCATGGTCTTATAAATCTTTATAAAACTTTTTTTAAGTTTCAAAAGAAAGCCAGCTTCCTGAATCATGATAGAATGCAAGGAAGGCATTTGCTTGTTATTTAGAACAAGGTCTATCTAGATGCTGTCAATGGCTCTTATAAAAAACTATCTAGGGTCAGAATTGGGATGGGAGACCACCAGGGCTGAATGAAGTTGAAAATGTATACAGAAAGATAATAGCATCATTTGGAAATAGCATCCCCTTTAGACTGCAACTGAGGGAATGCCTTGACTTCTAGAAAATATCATTTGTTGTATTTTAAGAGAAGGTGATTGATATGGTGAGCCAATGGGAAATGTTAACTACCAGGAAGGAGTGAGAATGTAGGTCCTGGTCTCAGTATAGTTTTTAAAATCATAATCCATGTTGCTTTAATCTTTAATATTTCAATTATTTTTCTAGGCCTTTTAAAACTAATTTTTAACAGGGTTTAATCACCATTGTCTCCTTTTTAAATTTTAAATTTTTATATGCTGCTTTTAGAGATTAAACGGAGGAGTAGCAACAGTAGGAATGATTTCCTTCTGTGGTTTTATCAATGAACCAGGACTTACAAGATTGTTTGTACCTTTTACTATTTCAGTATAAGTATTTTTTAATAGACCTATGATAGTCAGGCAACAAATTGTAACAGGCCTTGGCTTCTAGGTTAAAAACATATTGCATGCAATGAGATGCTATTGAAATAATGTTTATTACAGTTAAACCACTTCCAAATTCTCAGCCACATGGATTCCTATCTTGGCTTCTTTGCAATAAATCTGAAGCCTCTTTTAGGCTTCTTTACTACAGTGTATAATTTTTGGTCTGCTTGTTTAGGAGGTTTGAATTCCATTCTGAGGGGAGGAGCTGTGTATCACCAAAAGACAGAAGGGGGTATTTTGAAGACTTTGGAAGATATAAATGTCGTTGCTTGGATGACGACTTAATTTGGAATACTGCGACTTGCTTGATGGAAGTCTTCTTCCAGGTGACACAGATAATATATTGTTTATGATCAGTAGGAGGCAGACTGCATCCATGACTGCATTTGGGACTTAAGGAGGGATTTCCCTGCAATACCTGACCTTACCATTGTAGAGCTTGGAATAAAAATAATAAAAAACCCATTCTTGACAAACAGCCCGTAATGTTGTTCCTCCTGAAATATGAATGGTCCTTTCTGTATTGCTTGAGAAACTATGATGAGAAACAGGCTATCAGTTACTAGGTTGAATAAGAAAATAAAAATCAGGTCTGATTATTACTTGGATGGGAGATACCATGACATCTCAGAGCTAGAAATCCCCATAACTTCCAGAAGTTTTGGGGAAATATTTTGCATATTGTTCCAGGAAATCACCATGGAGGGTTCTGTGAATCTTGATTTAAAAGCCTTTTCTGGCTACAACTTTCCATTTGGATCATTTCATGCAACCCTGATTTCCAGGATCTGAAGGGAAAATTTTGGCCTCACTTTTACACCCAATATACCATCAACAGCAGCCTTTCTATGAGGGTTTTCCAAATCAATTTCTGTGCTTTCCTACTTGTTCTTACAAGCCTGTGGGCAGTGGTGGGATTCAATTTTTTTTACTACTGATTCTGTGGGTGTGGCTTGGTGGATGTGGCGTGGTTTGGTGGACATGGCTTGGTGGGTGTGGCAGGGGAAGGATACTGTAAAATATCCATTTCCTCCCAATCAGCTGGGACTCAGGAGGCAGAGCCAGTCAGAGGTGGTATTTACCGGTTCTCCGAACTACTCAAAATTTCTGCCACCGGTTCTCCAGAACTGGTCAGAACCTGCTGAATACCACCTCTGCCTATGGGTCATAAGGCATCTGAACCTGGACTCTCAGACCGAAAAATGCCTTCTTGTAGTTTGATATATTTTCCATAGCCTGATCTGTTAAGAATATCAACCCCATTGGTAGACACCAGGCCAGGAAATCAATTCATAGGAAGGTTGACATTCCTTTTTTTTGAAACTGGCTGTTTGCAAGTTTGATTGTACTATGTCTCCAATGGAAGACAATAATGCATTGTTAGCTGAGTGCTAAGCTGTGGAGTTTAATGGGAGTCACAGTTTCTAAACAATCAGAGCCAAAAATTATATACCGAAGTGCAAAGATCCATAGGGGTAACGGTGTAGATTTATTGAACTTGGTGCAGGGTTGAACTGAGTGCTCTCTGAGCTTGAGTGTTTGCTTGAAGATGTTTCATTATCTGGCTAGTTAACACCATCGGTGATGTTTTCTTCTATTGGTAACACTATCAATGCCCTGAGCAGTGCACTGATCATATTACTTAGTCAGGTAATGAAACATCTGCGAGCAAACAACCAGACTCAGGGAGCAATAAATACTCCACTGCACCTATTCCCACTTCTTATATTATATTGAATTAGGAAGGCATCTTCCGCTTGATATCTTAATCTGTCTTTAAACAGTGCTTAAAGCCCTTTTGCAAAGGCAACAGAGACTGCGTATTCCATTTTCCTTACTCTGCACACAAGCTGCAGAACATTGAAATGTGGAGGAGAGAATAGTAACAACATGCACACATTCTCTTCCTTTTCTGCTTGCCCATGTAGACTTATTTATTTAAAATGCTCATAATAATCTAAAATAAAGAGAAATCTGATATTCTGAAAACAAAAGCCCCATCTTGCAGAATCATCTTAATTTCCAGAATGCCACGGGATGTTTCCTTAATTCTATAGCCATTCTTTAAACTTAAATGGGGCATTTTCTTTAGGTGGGGGGGAAAGGAAAATCAAAGATATAATTGGAACAATGACAGAGCTTTTAGGGAGGATGGAAGAGCAAGAGTGATGCAGCCATAGTGGAAGGCTGCAAGAGCATCTATGAAATTGCAAACAAGTCCCTTTGCTTCTCTTGGTTTCCAATTCCTGGGTTTTGGATGAGCATCGGAAGGAGGCCAGGTCCAACACAAGGACTTGGAAGGAGATAAGAATATGGCTATAGCACTTAGACTTATATACTGCTTCACAGTGCTTTCCAGCCCTCTCTAAGTGGTTTACAGAGTCAGCATATTGCCCCCAACAATCTGGATCCTGATTTTACCAACTATGGAAGGATGGAAGCAATTTATTTCCAGCTGGGAAAAAGGAAGTCTCTCATTGTGCTTGGAAGGAAGTATGTATGAGGGCAAGAAGAGTTGGTACCACTGTGCTTAATTCTGTCATAAAGTGGCCCTTTCATCGTTCTGTTTCTCCTTGGCCATTTGGGAGGTGGGCGGAACATGTTCCTTTGCCTTCCTAGCAAAAATACGGCAAAGATGTTACAGAAAGAAGAGAGATCTTCTGATTACTGGAAGAAGAGAGGGAAGGAATGACAAATACATTATGTCTCTCTTCTCTCCTATTTCAACACCCCTTGGCTTGTCTCTTCACTGATTTCTGCCCTCAAATGCCTCTATGCTTTCCTCTTCATTGTGCGTGAAAGTACAAGTCCTCAACTTACCACCAATTTCATAGTTGGAAAGTGCAGTCTGCCTGGAAAGGTTAAACTTACAACCTGATTCTAAAGTTTTGACAATCACCCCTCCCCCCCCCCCAATCACATGTCCACATTTTAGGCACTTGGCAACATGGCCACATTTATGGCCACTTGTAGCATCCCATGGTTATGACGCCACATTTTACAATATTTTTTCCCAAATTCTGGACATTAAATTGTTGGCAAAACAATGCCATAGCAATGGGTGTACTTAAACGACTGTGATGTTAGTGATCATCACATTCATTTTATGACTACCACACTCACTTAATGACTGTTGCAAAAAAGGCAGTAACATCTAGTCGGTCATGTGACCAACCTGATTTGCCACATGATGTCATGGGCAGGTTTTATTATGGTCGTATGTCAAGGGATACCTGTATCTCTCATACCTGGCAGTTGTGCTTCAGAATTCATAGCACACCTTTTCTTCCTTCAGATCCCTCTTCAAAATATAGTATTTCTCTGAGAAACATTATTTCTCATACACCATTACTTCCTAGACCAGTGATGGTGAACCTATGACATGTGTCAAAGGGGACACACCAGAGGTGGGTTTCAGCAGGTTCTGACTAGTTCTGGGGAACCGGTAACGGAAATTTTGAGTAGTTCAGAGAACCAGTATTAAAAATTCTGACTGGCCCCACCGCCATCTATTCTCTGCCTCCCAAGTCCCAGCTGATTGGGAGGAAATGGGGATTTTGCAGTAACTTTTCCCTGGATTGGGGAGGGAATGGAGATTTTACAGTGTCCTTCCCCTGCCACACCCAAGCCACGCCCACCATGCCATACCACACCCACCAAGCCACACAACAGAACTGGTAGTAAAAATTTTTGAAACCCACCACTGGGATACACCATGGGGCATTTTGGGTGATGTGCCAGCATTTTACCAATACCCAACAACTATTCTCAAAATAGTTGTCTTGTTCTTATTGACTGAGCCTCTAAAAATCATGTGAGAATTGGGCATGCTGTTGCATGGCTTTTGGAGGCCACAAAGGTCATGGAGAGCATTCTTCAAAGCTGGAAAGATCTTTCTGCTTGGTCTGCTTTGGTGGGGGGGGGGTTGGACTAAATGACCTACAAGGTCCCTTCCAACTGTTAAATCTGTATATCTGTATATCTTGTGGGATCTACAACAGCCTTGGCTAGGCAATGGGGACCTGTGAACAGAAAGAAAAGGCTGTCCAAAGAGTCTGATCTTGGGAGCTCTGGACTGAGGGAAAATTGTGTCATTCTCCAAGGCTCACATGGTAGCACTAGGGCCGAAGTGGAGGGGCTGGGCTTCTACTTTAGGGCCAGTCTTGGTGCTGCAACCAAGTGCTTCTGCTCAGGGTAGCCTAGATGTAAGGAGATAAGAGAATTGTTTCTCTTTTGCCAGTAGAGTCAAGTGAGGTAGTTTCTGGATTTTTTTGACACATCGAGCCCAAAGGTTTTGCCGTCATTGCCTTAGACTCTTCTGCAAGGGACAGAGGCAGGCAACCTTTGGTACCCACTAGTGTCCTGCCTTCACTTCTTTTTTACATTCTTAGAAAAAGATAGGAAGCAGGCACACTGAAAAGCAAAGATCCAACCATATTTATTTGTAATTGCTGTAGGCCCCTAAAGATCACACTACACTGGAAAAAAAGAACATGCAGAGATCAATTTACCTTCTTTTAGGAATTTTTGACCTGCCAAAAATCTATCCAGAGTCCAGACGTTCTGCCAACCTCTATTCTAGTCTAAGACTCAATATCTATATACATACATACATGCATAACATACATAAATACATACATACATAAATGCCAGGCTATAAAACTCTCAGGGAAGATCACTTTTTATAAAGTGTTAACAGATTCTGGTAATTATAAGTTTGTTTTTAAAAGTCTTGCTATCTTGTCACTCATCATCTAGCCTGGGGACAAGAGATTCTCTTTTGACTTTTGCTTGTACTAGGAGCTTCTTTGATAGCTGCCTGTAAACAGGTAAACAAAAATGCCTTCCATCTTTTCATGGGTAGTCCTAGTTGGCTATGTTTAGATTTCAGAAGAAAACAAAGAGACGTGTAATAATTCTTTTTATATTGTTATTCCAATGTTTGTGTGATTGTGTGGCTTCTTTTTTCCTTACCCCTAACCTTACAAAACCCTCCAGCTCTAGCCTTGCATTAGTACCTCCAGCCACTATTTTTGACAATGAAAAACAGTGCCACCTATGTGAAAATTCTCCCTTGTGGAAATAGCTTGTTTTGCTTCAAGATACAAGTACAGAGACTGCCATCCACATTCTTAATCTAGTTATTGTCACCAATATGTTTTGGGGTTTGTTTGTTTCTTGTTTGGGTTTGTTTGCTGCCCAGGATGGAAAATTCCTAATTGGTTTCATAAGCATAATCTTATGGCTTTTTGGCTGGTGGATGCCATGTTTATTCCTAATTTCTGCCATATAATTTCCCTTTTAAAATATGGTTTTTCCTTAACTGTTCCCCAGCCCTTTGCTCTGTCTGTCTTAACACTGTTGCCAACATGTTGTACACAACGGGTGGGAGGCTGTTTCGTAAAACAGGACTTTCCTTATTATCTAAAAACCAAAGATTATGGAATTTAGCATTTGTTCCACTCCTTTATAGAGAGGACTAACAGATAATTGAACACGTAAAAGCAATAAGAAATAAGGGGCATCTGGTTTTCTTTAGTGGCTGTAGACATTTAACCAGTATTTATGGATACATCCACTTAGATACCAGAAGTTTGAGTTCAGTTCCTTTATCTTTGAAGACTAAGCATAACTGCCAATCTTCCTATTCCCAATATATAATTGTTTTGTTAAATATGAACCAGAATATTTTCTTTGCAAGAACATGGGAGGGAAGAAGTTTTCTCAATAGGGTTTTTGTGTCATCCCTTCCCCCTTTCTCTGAGTAGTAGAAATTAAGGGGAGATGCTGAAAGCCTGTTTTTTCCCCTAGAAAAATGGATGTTAAAATAGTTTATCTTGTGTTACAAATATTATCTTCTCTCTTTGCATAAAGGTTTGATGGACTAACTGTTACGACTTTGACTCTCAACAAAAAAATGCAAAATCCTATCAAGAAAACATTAAACTTTATAGCATTATTTTCCACACATTCTGCAAATCCCAAGAGCCAAAATTATGAGATTAAGCAGCGAGTTGTACGGATCAAGAAATATGATCTTATGCCAGTGTCTGAGCAAAATCCTAGGATCTAATTAAAACATACCCATCTCAGACCCTTTCCAGAATTTGCTTTTATTTCCCTGTGCAAAGCACTAAAGAAAATATAAGCTGGCCTCATCCTGTTGACATGATAGCGCTACTTTACCAGTTCTAGTGACATAATACAAAGCTTGTTAGATGCAAGAAAGCTGCTTTTCATGGGGGATAAATACCATAAAAAGGAAGTGTATGTTTTTTCTTTCACCTACATGGTATGGATTGCAAATTATCCTCCCTTTCTGGGGGAAATGGGCAGTTAATATTAAAAGTTTATTTTGTAACTTATTTTCAGTAACTTGATTTATTAGGTTTTGGGCTACTTAAAATAATAAGCAAGGAGACGTGTCTACTATTGTCCTTGTACAGATAGTTCTCAACTTATTTTAATTGAGCCCAGAAGTAAATCACAGGTTGTTGTAGTCATAAATCAAGATACACTTGTTGATGGGAAGTAATTTTTCAGATTTTTCACAGTGGTGATTAAGTAAATGTGACAATCATTAAGTGAACCCATTTGTTTGAAGAGATGTCTTTTTGCAGGAAACTAGTCAAAGACATAAGTTGCCATCATGTGCCTGCAGGATGCCATAACCAGTTGTAAAGCTAACCCATCTGACATGCATTCATATGACTACGGGGAGTGGGATGGGGCATCACAACTCTTTTTAATAGTCAGGGTTGCTGTGTAGGCCGAAAAACCCCTTTCTGAGGCCTTTGTACATATATAAAGCAACCAGTCATTATGCGAGGACTACCTATAACTCCATTGGGAATTTCCTGTCCCCAGTAAAATCATTAGATCAGTGTTTCCCAACATCAACAACTTTAAGATGTGTGGACTTCTGCTCCCAAAATTCTCCAACCAGCATGCTGAAAAACAATGCATTGGATCCAAGCTGAATAATGTTTGTGAATATACTTTGTGTACACACTTAACACTTAGCACCTGAATGACAATGGATAATGTGTCCATGTCAACTGTTTCCAAAGGATCAAAAAAACAAAAATATCTAGGATCCTTTTACTGAACAATCTTTTTTAACCAGATAAAATCTGGTTAGAAGCAAAAAAAAATGGTATCTTTTAATTTCTGGAAATACAAAATAGAATTGGGAAGAAATCTAAGTAAGAAATTATACGTTACTTTGCTTAATGTATAATAAATTTTAAATATTAGATAAGTTTCTAGTAGCAGAGGTTATACATAAGGGATTATAGCTGCTGGGGGGGGGGGGAAGCAGGCTATTTTGCCAAATAAAAAGTTCTTTGTGTGTGAATGTGTGTATTCGTGCATATCTATCTCTGTGTGTATCCATTAATCTGAAATACTTAGTAGGTAATATGGTTTTGATAGAATAACAAAAAGACACAAAACAAGCAGGTAGGATGCTATTTCCAGAAGTATATTAGCAAATAAAGAATAACAGATACATAAACATTGAGTAAATTAAACTGCTATTACTCCTGGAGAAATGAATAAGGTTTGCCATAAATCCAACATAAAATATGTTTAAGTGACAAAAATAACTCTTTTTTGTGCTTACAAGTATGGATCCTATACGGATTGACATTAAACAAAACAGGTATAAATACAACATTCAAACATAAAGGCAGGGCAATTCTTTGAGTTTCTGTACCAAGATGGGTGCTTATAAATCTGACTCAAGCGTTTCAAATATAGGCACAAATCACATCAATATATAAATGGCACTGAGCATCAATGGCTGAAATTATTTTGTTACTTATTGCTAGAGTTGCCATAAAGACAAATGAAAACAAGCATTATCCCTTGTTATTACGTAGGGATGGTCCCAGATTTTCTCCAAGAATTAAATAGTGGCAAAGGACTCCTATTTCTATTAATGAGTACATTTGTAGTACAAGGCTTCAGTATTTGCATCACTAGAAACAAAATTTACATACTTAAGGATGCAAACATACTAAACTGATCTTTTTAATTTTTGGCAACTAACTTGGTAGAAAGTAATCAATTGAACCAACTCCAGCAACATCCTCATCTAAAAGGACCAATCCAAGCAATAAGAAATTTAAGCCTGACTAGATTTAGGTACCTCCTTTATAAGACTATTTATAGACACAGAATCAAATATTATGATACACAGCATGGCAGCTGTAGAGAGAAGCTAATGTGAAATGTGTAGAAGATGCACAAATAAATTCTTCTTAAGTAGTTTCTTTAAAAAACTCACCTAAGAAGAGCAGAAGGGGAGAGAGAAGATCTTACCAATGAAAGAACTGGTAAATTGCCTACATTATAGAAAATTGTATCACAATTTGCAAAAAGGTTGCTTGGATTAGAAAAGGATGTGTGCTGTAACAAATAATTGAGTTGTGGTACGTAGAATGTTGAGCCCAAACTACAAAGAGAAAAAGGAAACAGAATGAACTACACAACAGCGAAGGTAGAACAGCAGTCAAAGTGGAGTTGATGCTGGTTTGACTCGATCAGAGGTCAGAAGCGGCAAAATGATCTGCCACATTTTGGGTTCACCTCCTCCAAGGGTGCCATTTGTCTGCATGGTCTTGGCATGCAAGAAGGAAGAAATTCCACTCAAAGCCGTTTCAGACCAAGTCCCAATTGATTTCACAGTTGGTCAGTCGGCATTCAGTCCTGTTGTTAGGCATCCCCTTGAACTGAAAAGGCAACAGTGGTTCTCTTGCAACCCGTTTTATGGCCAATGTTCAACAAGGCTGAGAGTTCAGAAGTTTGGATATTTAACTTAGAAATTCACATTCTTTCTTCAAAAATAATTTTCTTAATCTCTCCTGTTTACATTTTTTACAGAGAAATAAGCAACCCTTTCCCTGAGCCCCTTCCAAATTCTGTTTACCATTCTGACTGAACACTATTCAATTCAGTTTAAAAATGGCCAATCCATGCCAAGTAGAGGCATTAAATCTTATTGCTTTGAAAAACAGATGGTTGCAGATTAAGAGATCTTTGCGTGCGCGCATATACACACACTCTTTCATGCAAGTTCCAGAAAGCATACATTCTCTAGAAAGACTTGTTTTCCTCCTCTAGCAGGTAAGATGTTTTACCAACACTCTCTAAACATTGAGGCTTAAGGATATTTCCACATGATGCCACTTAGTAAAATGCCTCACAAAGATTTGAAATCTCTTGAAATCCAATCCTTTTTGTATCACACCCTTTCAACCTGGCTCGGATCATAGACCTCTGTAAAATAGGAAGCGAGCATGATTATTAGTACTAGCAATTCATAACAATTATATCTATATAAGATTTTTATTATTTCTTATGCTTCTATATTCTATTTCTATTAGGGAGCCATTGTGAGCATGAAAAAAAAATTAAAATCACAAAAATTTATACTAAAGCATTTTGTTGACAAGTAAATATATGCTTTTATTTTACCACTAAGGAATGTCAACAAAAAAAATATTAAAGTTTGCCTGCTGATAAGGATAGCAGAATGAAAAAGTATTTAAAGGATCCAGAGAATTCTTAAAACACAACACACTGTGTAAATAGACACAATCTCTGCATTGTGGCTTTTCTGGAAGGCAATTGTCTCATTCTAAAATTATAGCTACTTTTTATAGTTACCTTAGAAGTCATTCCTTAAAAATATGTCTTTGTAACAGGATCATCACTGGGGGAAGAGAGAAAAACTCACCCCATATTTTAGATTACATATGATTATTCATTACCTAACAGACTGTAAAGATGTAAGAAAATTAATTAAATCACATGTCATTAAACATTTTGTTTGGAGCACACCTTTCAATCTTGCTCTCAATCTCGCCTCCCTCATGTAACTGGAATCCTTCACCTTTGTTCAAACCCCAAATGGAATATCTGGCTAACACAACAAAGTTTCTAAGGCATCCTCCCCAATCTGTTGTCTGCCAGGAATGTTAGGATTCCACCTCCCATCTTCTCTGTGATGTTTAGTCATCTTGCTAGGAATGATGGAAGATCAGATTAAAACAATTCTTATACCCTAAATAATTAAAAGAACTAAGCTAAATTAACTGATTGTCCTGCTCAAAAGAAATATGGAACCACTGTTGGAATAAACAATATGAAATAAGCAATAATAAAAAGAATCAAAATTATATGGAACCATTTGGAAGAATGGTTCTAGAAGAACCTTCAGCTTTTAGACATTTACACAAAGAGACTGAAGGCAACTAACAGTTCTACAAAAATATGAAAATGGAGAACCCGGTTTTTATGAATCTCACATTCAGCATGTGGGGCAACTGTTTTTACTTTAAATGAAGCCCCAGATGATCCCAAATATTTCCTTCTCTCTGTTCCTTTCTGGAAAGGATGATGGGTGAACATTGCAGGCAAAACTAGGAAGTTATTTGAGTTTAAAAACATAAGATTGAGCATGTGGAAAAGAAGATAGCAAATTCTTTCAGAATTACAGCATTTTCCACTCTAGGGTATTTATAATGGTGTATATCTGTTAAAAAAAAAGCCCAAACCCAAAACAGCTGGTTTATCTGATTGGGTACCTGTCTAACTATTGACTATCTCCTGTTTGCTTGCCAAAAATGAAAATGCAACTGCAGAATTCAGATCTAAAACTCAGACAGGAAATTACATTTTCTTTTTAAGACCCTTCTAGGAAAATATGTATGCATCTCCCAATAATATGCTCACCATACAAATCCTGAAGAAACTTGTATCTTACCTGAGCTAGGTAAATCTCTTCCACTTTTCTTTGTGTTCCTATTGCCTAAACGTTCATTTTCATTCAGTGAGATTATACGCTTGGAAACGCAACTGCCTTGGGACAGTTTGCGGGGAAATTCAGTGCTGCCAACGGCGGAATCATTTGCTTTCCCTTCTGGTTCCTTGAATTGCTTGTCTTCGTCTCTATCCTCACCAGATCCGGCATTCTTTATAGTGAGACGTCTCATCCGAGAAACGGAATCGACTTCTTTCATCCGCGCTATGCGATCCATGGCCGCTCGGCTTACAGCAGAGGCTACTTTGCCTGGCCTGGGCACAGTTACCTTTGAAGTGCTTTCAGTTTTCCTTTCTATGTTCGAGGGGAAAGATTTTCTTTCAGCAAGAGGAAGCACAGCAGATTCAAGAGAGGGAGCATGGTCTTCTTGATATTTGCCAAGATCAGGATGCTGCTGAAAATACTGTTCATGTGTCAAATTTTCTTCACCACTACACTGATCCTTCACTGATCCCAAGTTGTTTTCTCCAATGAAAGTGCTTTTAGACCAGCCACTTTTTGGCTTTCCTTCAGAAGAAGCCACATTTGTTTTCATTTCAGCCCTTGGTATCTTTTTGTTTGACAATTCACAGCTCTGTGCCATGTAATTGGATCCATAGTCTTTGGCAGAAAGAGTTTTGTTATCAGCTGTTAGAGATTCCACAGCTACCTCTATGCCCAGGATCCTAGATGCTCTTGCGTGAAGGGATTCATTTAACAAAATCTTCTTTGTAGAAGAATCAGGAATGCTGGTTCCTTCATTGACATCCAGGCCAACAGATCTCAAATTTGGCTCAGAGCACCCTTGGTTGCTTCTTTTAAAAGATAATGGTGCTACAGATGCTGTTTTTGAAGCAGGGGTATTCTTGCCTGCTGCCTTTTTCAGCTTATCAGAATCCTTATCCTTATTGTTTTCAACACTTGCTTCCCTAGAATTAATGCTGTTGAGTGGTTTAGAATTTTCACTGTCCCAGCAACCTGAAACATTTGATTTCATTGGATGCAGACTGATAGCCTGTTTAATAATCTTTCTCGCATTATCCTGTCTTTGATTTAGACCATTTACCTTTTTTTCCTTCACTGATTTATCCATTTCTCTTGCCTCTGATCTAACATTCCTAAGGTCACTAAATAGAACTCTTGTATTTGAGATCTTAGAAGCATTTTCACTTTCAGGTTTACTTTTATTGGTTCCCTTTTTAAACACAGAAGTGGATGGTTTTACCTTTCTCGCCTCTGCACTACATCCATGGTCTTGGCCGACTTCATCTGCTCTACATGCTTTTCCCTCTGCCTTGTTCACTTTTTTATCCTCTTCTCTCTCTTGTTTCTGCTTATTCTCTTTATTATCTTCATTCCTTTCTTCTTGTTTTTGAATCTCCTTATTAATACTTTCCAGTTCACTTATTGCATCCCAAGGACGTCGGCTAACGGGCTTTAAGAGAAATTGCCCAAAGACTTCTTTGATACTACAAGGTGATTTATTTTCTTCCTTGCAGGCAAAACTGGGTTCGTTTTTCTGCCCAGGAAGCCCTGTGGATGTAGTACGTGACTCATTCTGGCCTGTTTTGGAGTTGACCACAGTCCTAGGACACTCAGGTTTGCTGGACTTATTAAACTGAGTTTTCCTAGGGGGAGGAATCGGTCTACCTTTCCTGTTATTAGTAGGTAAACTACTTGGAGCAGATTCTGTGGTAGATGACCCATACTTTAAGAAGTGGCCATTGGTCAGTGTATTTGATTTCTTAAGTTGCAGCCCATGGAGAGGCTGTTGTGACCCATGGAGAGGCTGCTGAATTTGGGGTTCTTCTCTGAAACTAGTTTGTGTTTCCTGATCCTTATATATAGTGCATGGCCATGAGCCAGAATACTCAAGCTCTTTGTGCTTTGGAGGCTGCTTGGAGCTGACATAATTCATTTGTTTGAACTCTGGTCTCTGAAAATCTTGTTTCTCTATCAGAGTTTTATTGAGCATGTTTCCTGTAAGGGCTTGGAGCTCTAAATCAGTAGAAGACACACTTAGGAAACTCTGTTCTTTTAGATCTCTATTACTGTCAGTGTCATACTTCTCACTGGAACCTTGTATTGTATTCCTATCAAAATCTGACATGTTCAGTTCAGATTCAGCCGAGATAGATACCAAGCAAAACATAGTTTCATTTGTTTTTTTCTTTAAATGGTTTTTGCCTTGAATCTCAGTTCCAGGTTCAAAGGTTTTCACTTTTGTAAAAGTCTCAGTGGAGAGTTCTGTTGCACCTGGGCTTTGAGAAGATGGCCTTGCTTTAGGGTATGCACAGTTCAGACTGTTGCCTGTGTCATAAGAGCCTCTTTGGGTGGACAAGGCACCACTATCCTGATCTGCATTAGATTCCACCAACCATCTGCTTCTATCAGAGACCTGGTTGGATTTTACATAAATGTTTATTGAGTCTGGTACATCGGCATTCAAATTATTGAACTCCTTATCCACATAATTTTTATAGAAGATACTATTGTTATTTGCATCTTCTGCTTGATCCTCCATCTGATGATAGTCAGCTGGATGTATTACTTTAATGTGCCGTATTCGGGGGTCATCGAAAGGAATATATTGAACAGAAGACAGTTGCTTCTCCTGACACCTCACCTGTGTTTCACTAAACAAAATTGGCTCTTCATCTTCCATTTGTAGCTGATTAACAGAAGACCCGGAACTAATACAAACATCCTGGTCTAGAACTTGTGTTTCCTTGACAAAGGACTCATCGTAGTCAGGCACTTCTTCGGGCACATGTTGATTCTTACTTTGCTGACCAGATTTGTAAGATGGAGGAGGTATGTATAATGGGGGTCCTAAGGTAGGATCTTGATCTGGTTCTTCAACTTTGGTCACATAGAAAGTGGTTTTGCATTTTTGTTGTTCATCCTGTGGTGGATTGGTTTCCACAATCCCCCTACTCTGCTGATGAAATTCATATGAAGGAGGCTTCAGGGGTCTACCATACTTGGGCCTAGTTGCTGGTTCAGTGTATTTCAAAGATTCCAGCTCAGGATTTACTTTATATTGTTTACTGCTGGCTACAGCAGGAATTTCAGCATAGTTAGAATTTTCTGATGAAATAAATCTTGGGAAAGATTGTGATTTATTCTTAGCATGGGAAGCCACAATGTTTTGCCTTCCTGAATACCCAACTTGAAGTGGCCTTTTTTTATTATCTCTATCAGGCTCACGTCGTCCAAAGGCAGTTGGTTGTTTCCAGGTGTTTGTCTTTAAACTTTGCCTTCTATAGTCACCAGGAGGTTTCATGGCCTCCTGTTTGTTACTTCTCATATTCTCTAATCCTTCTTCAGTCCCACAATGAACTTTGTTTTCATCTCCAAACAAGGCACAGGCTACACCCATTCCTCTCATTTCTTTGTCTACTCTGTCAGGATAATAATAAGCACTGAAATCTTGGCATTGTCTTCTCCAGGAGGCAAAATCTTTCTCTTTCTTGGTGGGCGAAGACCTACTTAGTGATTGGTCATAAAGCCTGCAAATGAAAGGAAGTACCAGTGAAGAGATTTTTGTAAATGTTTTCTTTTCTCCGGATCTAAATTAGTAAAGAATCTGAACCAGCCACAATCATGAGACACTCAACTTACTTTCCTCATATTTCTGAAAAACAGAACTTTTCACCACAAACCACGAAAGAGTTTGGATTGTAACTATATTTTGTAATCAATATGCGTCTCTTTCTTCAGCATAATGTATACATGATAGGAAACCGCTGTGTTACATTCTACCACATAGGCACCACCCCCCCCCCCCCCCCCCCCAGATATAGCTTCTTAAAATTAATAAGGATTACAGTTGTGAACCTGGAACAGATTTTAAAACACAATTTGTTTTTTTTAACTATACACATTCTTCTTTTCAGGACAGCCTGCCATCCCGTAAACTTTATGCTCTTTTGCAATCCTAAAATATCAATTGGGGACATGCAACCATGCCCAATTTTTAAGTTGTGGCAAACTGAAGGTGCACAATAAAAAAAGAGGTCAGAATACTTTAGCAAAAATGGAGATGCATGAGAAGGTATACATCTGTGGGATGTCAAAATGGGACCTGTGCAGTTAGATTCCCTGAATTATGACAGTATTCAGTATTTTCAGTGTTTGCAGTTAAATACTTAGTCTTTGACCTCCCAATGACCCCTGGAAAAAAAGTTTTTCCTCACAGTTTATTGATATCTCTAACAGGACTTTAAGGCAATGCAGGAAATCAACAAAACCAAAATCTCAGATAGTGTGAAATAAATTTTGTATAAACTAGAAGAGGATTCTTCCTCCCACTTTGGAGCATATATTGGCAAACAAGATAATATTGCATATTTACCTAGAAGGAAGATGTTAATTTAAAATCTTAAATTTAAGACAATTTCACCTCTAAAAACAAAAATAAGCAACAAAGAAACCAACCAACCAACCAACCAACCAACCAACCAACCAACCAACCCAAACCCACCATTCTCTTCCACGTTATCTTCCTAGCATTGGCTAGGAAGCCAATTTTTGATAAAATCAGTGTTGAAGATATTATATGTGAATGCGTGTGTCTATCACAAGTCATACTTTACAGAAGATAAAGAAAATGTGTGTGTACCTGAGTATATAATACAATAATGATCCCCCATTGTATCAAACTCCTTTTTTAACATACAACATAAACATTCCCTTTCCTCCTTCAAGCAGAAACAAAGGATTAAATTTACCAAGTAAACAGCTAATTTTTTTAAAGTTAGCCAAACATTCCAGCAGGGTGGCTGCAGCCATATATATTTCCATCAATTTTCAACAGCCGCCCTCCCAATTTACTGCGATTGAATCACTCGTTCAATAATTCCCTCAGACATAATATATATTACACATCAAGTAAGTTCTCTGCGAATGTCTTATAACAATTTGAAATGAGGTTTTTCTTCAAAACTGTGAGCAGGTACCTTTTCTAAATTTGGTCAATTTTGCATGAAATATTTTTCACATTTAACATCCCACCCCCACCCCCACCCCAAATTGCAGTGAAAGCAAGCAGAGATCAGGGCTAATCTTTTTGGCTCTGACTGAGAGTAATCTGCATTTTCTGCATTAGTCTTCTAAAACAAATATGAACCACAACTTTGTTATTAGTTAGGTAGCTATTTCTGTTATTAGTTAACAGAACAATCACATAATATTTCTCCAAATGGGCAATCTTTTGGGTGTAGGTTGTTTTCAGTTCAAAAGTGCGTTTGTATTTAGCTGCAGGCAAGCACGGAGTTACAGCAACACATTTTATAAAGTGATGACAAGGCCGCTGGCTTAAACAGGATCTCCAGGAGTGGTTCATATTTGCTTTAGAGAAATTCAGTTTGAGTTTGAGACTTTCCGCTTTTAGTAACATCATGTAGATTTCTATATTAATATGTCTCTGGGGCATTTTTTGTTTTCTTCTTTTAAGTCAAACTTTTACATTTCCGAAAGAGTTTTCCCCACCCCCACCCCAACAATAAACCTACTAAATTTAACTAATAAGATAGCAGGAGCTTTTATTGATTGATGCTCAAGGTAGATGATTAAATAATATAAATTGCCTAAAATTTAGACTTAAAAGCATATAAAAAGATTAGAGCTTCTTTGACACCTCAGTTTAGGAGCCAGTCACAACTTGATTTTATATTATTTATTTTACATGTAAACAAACATGTTTTTGCTTCTTTCTGGAAATTTAAGACCATCCTAATTCACAAGAAAAAATCCTAATCCACAAAGAAAAGATTTGTTCCTTGACTTCATGGAGGAGTTATGGTCCTGTAAATCCTGAAGCTAAAATAAAATGGTACTGAGATAATTACATGGAAGCCCTTATAATTGAGGTAGTCCTTGTTTAGCAACCACAATTGGGACGAGTCGCTAAGTGAGAAATGACCATGACTAGGCTTTCCTTTTTTATACCCTTTGAAATGCTCATTCCAGTGCTGCAATAATTAACAAGGAATTAATGTTTCACAATACTACACAAACAGCCTGGCATATTCCTCATTGTGTGCCTGCTTACTCTCTGGTAATCCCTTCCTCTGCAACTGCTCCATTCCGGGGTGAGGCAGAGAAAACAGTCAGGCACAGGAGAAATTGTTTAAAGAGATCACCTGTTTAGACAATCTCTAAATATGGAAGAAAAATATGGGTCAGGCATAGGACTGTAATGGCAAACATGTGACTCAGAGACAGATGCTGTGAAAGTCCTAACTGAATGCCTTGGTTGCAAAGTTATTTTTTCAGCACCATCATAACTTTGAATAGTCACTGCACAAGGCAGTTCTCGTGATTCCATAATCAGAAGAAAGTATAGGGAGATCTCCCTTACCAATTGCCTTCTGCAGAGCTTTCACAGTGCTGAAAAAATAATTTTGCAGCCGAGGCAAGAACACTCACCAATTCCGAGACGTTATTTGGGAAATTCTTGAGGCCTTTTTCATATATATTTTTTCTTTTTCAAATTTAATTAAATATTTTGGCTACATACAGAGCAAAACGGAGAGGACATACAAAGGCTGCAAACTGTGGTCCAAATAGGATTACAAACGTAACAGTTAAAATACTGCAAAGTTGGCTGTGTTTTTCTTCAGAATTTGTTGAAGATATCTGGAGAACTGTCCAAGTACATGCAAAAACAGAACAGTGCTTATTAACCTTAGCTAAATTATTAATATTAAAGAGGTAGGGACCCAAATCACCCGGCCACACTTTTTCTCACTGTGATAAATGTAGTGCGTTCAACCTGTTGAACTACACATTTACTTCCTCCTATGATGCTTTCAATACAATTAAGTCTCCTGATGTCTGCGCTTCAATATTGTTTGACTAAATAGCTGAGCAAATTAAAAAAATACTCACCCTCCTTGCATATTGCTTGGACTTGAGAAATATTCATGGTGGGTGTTTCTTGGCCTCCCTCGACTGACAGGATTATTCTCGTTGTCATTTTGGCATCTTCTTGCTTTATTGGTCTTGGGTATAGCTCCAGGATGGATTGGTAAACCATTCCTGGTTGCCTGATCAGACCACCTACCAGTATCTTCATGCTGATCTCCAGCAACTTCAGATGAATTGGTAGGATTTTTAGATTGTTTGTATCCATGAGAAATCAGAAGGTCGTCTACGCTGAACATACTGCCGTAGTTTTATTTACCTCAGTATCTCAGTTCATCACTGAAAAAGAAGGCAAAGAATTTCATGAGTAAGTAGTACAGTATCCTTGAGATACAACAACAGTCACTTAACAGCTGTTTGAAGTTATGACCTTTCCCCCACCACAAAAAAAGCTTCATACAACCATTTCAAATTTATGGCAGCTGCAGTGCCCTTGCAATCATTTGCTCTTATAACCATAGGGCCAATGCAGCACCCTCCCCATCTCTTTATCCCCTCCCCCATCCTGCCCTGATGAGACCCCCACAATGCTCCCCATTCCTCCAGGATGCAGCCACCATTTTCAGGGCTCTGACAGTTCCTTGCAGAAATGGCGGCTGTCTTCAGAGTTTTCTGCCCCGATCACCTGGCTATTGAGAGACTGCAAATTTTCCAACCTTTTTGATGCTTGCCTGACTGCCTTTAGGACCCATATACCAATATAGAGATAGTTCTCTTCTGCCTGGCCATTTGGTGCGTGTTTGTAATGCTTTTTTTTTAGAGCTGAGTTTTTCAATCAGCTGCTCAAGGCAAACAAACTGCAGAAAGGTTTCCGTTGCTTCCTTCCTTCCTTTGCTCTGTCCCTATCCTGACAAGTCACTCATCAAGGTAAGTAATTTACAGATTTTGTCACCCTCTTTCTGGGCATGCAATACATTTAGCAAGCAACAGATAACAGTAACAGAGTTGGAAGGCGCATTGGAGGTCATCTAGTCCAATCCCCTGTTCACGCAGGAGACCTGTACTAGGGATTTGAACCACTGAACTGCTGACCTTTCTGATCAACAAGCTCAGTGTCTTAGCCACTGAGCCACCTGGTCAGGGTGAGAATATTAGAGTGAAGTGGGGTTGAAACAGAGGACTGAACACAGAGATGGAGAGTTTAGTTGGGGGGAGAGGGGGAGGAATAGACAAAAGTCTGTCCTTCTGTTGTTTTTTTAATTGAAGAAATGGAGGTTTCTGGGGAAAGGAGGAAAAGAGAGGATCAAGCAAGGAAAAGGGATTTGCAAAGCTGCTGCCTTTACATGCAGGTGGCTGACTTCCCCAAAGCCTAGCAAGAGCCAGGAGAAGTTTGAAATTTCCTGATAGCCAGCTGATTGGGGCAGAGGCCCAGCCCACAAGGGTGGCTTCATCATCGGCCAAGCACAGAGGCTTCGTTGGAAGCCTCTCTGGGCATTGGAACATAACTCTAGGCCCATGATGGCGAACCTATGGCATGCGTGGTATCGCCTATTCCTCTTCCGGGTTTCTGGCAAGCATGCACATGCAACTATCAGCTGGCCTTTGTGCGTGTGGCAGTGCTGGAAACCGGAAGGGCTGGTCTTCTGTTTTCTGGCATGAACATGCACGCCGGCCAGCTGATCAGCACATGTGCATATGTGGTGGTAAGGAGAAGACTTGCTGGCTTGTAAGCATGTGCGCACCGGAAACCAGAAGTACCTTATCTGGCGCGCACATGTCCCCTGGGCAGCTCTTCTTCCTGGTCATGGCCCTGATGAGAATATAAGGGTAATATTTCTTTTTTGGCACTTGGTGCCACGCACGCACCCATGTGCTCCCTTTTTGGTACTCGGTGCCAAAAATGTATGCCACAACTGTTCTAGGCCCTAAGCTAGCTGAGCTCTTCCTCCCTACTGGGCTGCTTTTGGCTCTGCAAACCTTTTTGCTGCTTGTCTGCCTCCTTTATGGTCCCAGCTGGATGACAAGCCTCCCAGGAATTCCCCCACCCATGAAGCCACCCCCATGTTCCTCTTAACCTCCATGTTCATTTTAACAGGGGCACCTGGGAGAACCGAGGTGGGAGGGGTGTGTGCTAAGCATGTCTGTCTCATTTCATGGAGGTCACCATGAAACTATGGATGGAGGTTCACAACATTGTACAAGAGGTAGCAACTAAAACCATCCCAAAGAAAAAGAAATTCAAGAAAGCAAAATGGCTGTCTAAGGAAGCCTTACAAATAGCTGAGGAAAGAAGGGAAGTGAAAGGCAAGGGAGAAAGAGAAAGATATACCTAATGAAATGCAGAATTCCTACAAGCTAGGCTCCAACAGTATGTGGACCGAGAATTACCAGAAGTGTAAGCAGAATTTTGAAGAGGCAGAGGAGCTAGAGATCAAATTGCCAACATACACTGGATCATGGAGAAAGCTAGGGAGTTCTAGAAAAACATATACTTCTGCTTCATTGACTATGCTAAAGCCTTTGATTGTGTGGATCACAACAAATTGTGGCATGTTCTCAAAGAGATGGGAGTACCAGACCATCTTATTTGTTTCTTGAGAAAACCTATATGCGGGTCAAGAAGCAACAGTGAGAACTTGTCATGGAACCACTGATTGGTTCAAAAATGAAAAAGGAGTCCAGCAAGGCTGTATACTGTCACCCTGCCTATTTAACTTATATGCAGAACACATCATGAGAAAGGCGGGGCTAGATGAATCAAAAGTTGGAATTAAGATTGCTAGGAGAAATATCAACAACCTCAGATATGCAGATGGCACTCTAATGGCAGAAAATGAAGAGGAACTGAAGAGCCTTCTGATGTGGGTGAAGAAGAAGAGTGCAAAAGTTGGCTTGAAACTCAACATTAAGAAAACTAAGATCATGCCTTCCGGCCCTCTCAATTCCTGGTAAATAGATGGGGAAGAAATGGAGGTATAGTGACAGATTTTATTTTCCTGAGTTCAAAGATCACCGCACATGGGGACTACAACCAAGAAATTAAAAGACACTTGCTCCTGGGGAGGAAAGCTATGGCAAAGTTAGACAGCACACTAAAAAGTAGAAACATCACTCTGCCAACAAAAGTGCATATAGTCAAGGCTATAGTTTTCCCAGTTGCAATGTATGGTTGTGAAAGTTGGACCATAAGGAAGGCTGAGCATCATAGAATTTAGGCCTTTGAACTATGGTGCTGAAGAAGACTCCTGGGAGTCCCTTGGATTGCAAGGTGATCAAACCGGTCAGTACTAAAGGAGATCAACCCTGACTGTTCTTTAGAAGGCCAGATCCTGAAGATGAAACTCAAACACTTTGGCCACCTAATGAGAAGGAAGGACTCACTGGAGAAGAGCCTAATGCTGGGAAAGATTGAGGGTAAAGGAAGAAGGGGACGACAGAGAATGAGGTGGCTGGCTGGAGTCACTGAAGCAGTCAATGTGAGCTTAAATGGTCTCCAGGGGATGGTAGAGTTTACTGTAACACAATTCCTCCTTAATAAAAGCAGGAAACCTGAAATACATTTGAAAAGTCAAAAGCTGACAGTGGTTCACATGTATAGCTCAATGCCATATTCGACACCTTTCCAATCATAACCTCTTTTAAAGCTCATACATCCATTGTGTGCCTTCTGCCATCAAATATTTACTTGTACGTCACTGCTTCTCTTCACTGTATCCCAACTCAAGCCACCATACAAACATAAAACTATCTGGACAGCAGACATGAGGGAAGCTATTGATCTCAAACCTGGGGTGCTGTTCTTTAATACGATTTACTGTGAGATTTATGGCCATATGGTTTATTGACATGATAATCTTAGGTTTGAAAAGGTTTGCTCTCATCATGGTATCTATGTAGATCCTTAAGGTAGATGAACTAGGCTTAAGTTCCCAAACAGACCCAGAACTAGTACAGAAACAGTCAATTTCAAATAATGGGGGGATGGTCACATTTTAAACTTCCTTAAAACAGATGGGAAAGTCCAGGATGGAAATTATTTTTCCATCCTGAATTATTTTTCAACCATGAACACCTGGAACAGGGCAACGACTCTGCAAGAAGGGAATGTGGGACAGCTGGTTACTAGAACAATTCAATTTCAAAATAGAGGATCCATATGGCAACCCATAAAACAGCCACATAGCTGATGGGTCACAGGTGCAAGGAAGAACTGTGCTTTTCCTGGTGCTACATAAACTCCAGGTACTAGTGGAGCGTACAGCATCCATTTCCTGGCTAATAACATACCCATTTCTGAGCAAAAAATAGTACACAAGTCTGTCTTTACTGTTTCCTTTTTTAAAGTGGATTTGGCTGTGGAAGTGAATAGACAAAAGTGCAGTGCAAGCAAAATACTGCCCAGCTTTTCCTTCAAGAAACATAGCCTTCCTTTCCCTAGCCAAGAAATGTGTAAAGCATCCTTAGTTGACTTGGGTACCACAAAATCAAATGGGTTTGCTGGCTGGAGATGATGGATACGTGTTAATACAACCCAGAAGAAATGAAGCTGGAAAAGGCTGATAAATGCAAAAAATTTTGGAAGGCACAAAAGTTCCAAGGAAATTTGCATACTATAATGACAGTGGGGAGCAACCTACATATACTTCTTATAAAATGTCAGGAAAAAATGGTTACATCATCTGAAAGGACAAAACACAGGCCAATATTGCAGTGTAACCCGAACTAATTAAAGGGCTAGCATAGTTTAGCTGCTCACTTGTTTACTCTCTGCATTTCTATACTGCTCAATTGCCCAAATTCTTTCTCCACTGCATAAAAGTTAAAAGTTAGAAAAAACACAAGAAAAGTTAGAAAAAACACTTGAAAAAAACAATGCAAAACAGGTTATTTATTTTGCTCGTTCCCCTATTCAGTATCTATCAGGGTGGATAAAAATCAGATTTTTTAAAAAAAAATTTAAAAAAATCAGATTTTTAAAATTTAAATCGGATTTTTTTTATTTTTATCAAATTTTAATTTTAATAAAATGCTTTTGAAGTAAAAAAATCTATCTAAAGATACTCTTCTATTTAAGATACATTAATAATTTAGTTTATTCAGCATGAAACGGAGCTTAGTTATGTAGTATGAGGCTATATATTCTGCAATATTGGGACTGTCGGCGAATCAACAGCAGGTCAGAGGAGGAGCCGCTGCGGGACAGAGATGACAGTTGTTCTTTAAAGATTATGATTTAAATCGAGTTGATTTAAATCAAGACTTTTTACTAGTGATTTAAATCATGATTTAAATCGTGATTTAAATCGACTTGATTTAAATCAAATCCACCTTGGTATGTACATTTAAAAACTGCTTTTATAAATGATTATTTCTACTTCTCAGTAGAAAGAACATTTTCCTAGAATTTTGTACAACCTAGGGAAAAAATGAGGAATAACTATCAGTTATAGATAGTTGTAAACAGTTGGTGTAGACCTTTCCCCTCTGGATAAAAGACAGACCAGACACTGCACAATTTTAAAAACAGCTTCATTAGAAGAACAGAGTTTGAGTATTGTGACTCGTAATTTGATGCAAGTTTTTTTTTTAAAAAAAAGAATGGAAAATTGTGTGTCTTCCTGGAGTAGCTTTGTTTTGTTTGCCAATGAGGTCACAGATTTCAGAGATTTCACTTCCTCAGGATGTTGGCTATCTTCCCAGAGTTTCTGATTTGTGAGGTTCAGCAAGAGCAGTTATGGAAAAACTAAGCTAGACACTTTTGGGCTACCTGTATCTGCACTGGTCATAATCTCCTAAGGATGCTTGATCCTTGCAGTAGAGAGAAAAAGCAGTGAGACCACTTCTCTCTTAACAGATCTTGTCTTCAGTCTTTCTCAGGTTATAGCAATAGCCCTTAGACTTCTATATTGCTTTACAGCCTTCTCTAAGCAGTTTACAGAGTCAGCATATTGCCCCCAACAATCTGGGTCCTCATTTTATCCTCCTCCGAAGAATGGAAGGCTGAGTCAACCTTGAGCCTGGTGAGATTCGAACTGCCAAACTGCTGGTAATCAATAGCCAGCAGAAGTAGCTGCAGTACTGCACTCTAACTACTGCGCCACCATGGCTCATACCTACTAGATTGAATGTTTGTTGGAGTGGAAAGACAGGGCCTAAACTGAATAATGTTGGAATACAACTTCCAAGATGGATTGATCTGAAAGAGCTGTAATTGTTGTAACAAACATGTATCTACCTACCCTTCCCAACACAGATTGGAGATGGAGCAGCAATCGGGATCAAGTTCTGCACACCAATAACAGATTCATTGATTGGAGACAGAAGGACACAAACTAAGTTTGAGATTTCTTCAGAGGAGCCAAACATAGAACATCTTAAGCAGTAAGCCACTTTAATTTTTCAGCTCGTATTTCCCTCCCCTACCACTCCCATATGTGAGCTATTATCTTCACAACTCTTTCAGTTCACGGATGATCCTACTCAGAATAATTACAAGCTCCTGGCCACCTCTCTGTGTGCTCTAAATCCTCTCCCATTCTTCCACTTCTTCCCTTCCATTAGGGCTGCAATTGGCTTGGAAGCACATCCCTCCTTGACCCTTTCCTGCTTATCTTCAGAAAAATCTCAGCATCCTGTTTGTTTTTTTTAAAAAAGGCTGACAAGTACAGAACAGACATTTTCCATCTCTCTTCCAGATGCAATTGAAGATTTTTTTTTAAAAAAGAAAATTATCTAGTCCAACTATACCAGACTTAAAAGTTCAAACAATAAGAAATTATCAGCATCAATGTATTTATTTATTTATTTATTTATTAAATTTTTATACCGCCCTTCTCCTGCAGGACTCAGGGCGGTGAACAGCCAAGAATAAAAAACATCCAATACAAAATTTAAAATTTTTAAAAGAATTAAACACATAGATATCTATAGACATAGATATTTTCATTTTTAATAATGCTGTCTGTTGGAGGACTGCACTCAAATAAGGCAACAAGCCAAGTTTGTTCTCATACAAAATGTGGGAAGGGGGAAAAGCAGGAATTCTAGTGCAGTGTTCACCGGCATTCCCTACAGGAGTTGTTGCAGACTTCTTGAGTACTTGGCATGGCAGGGTGCGAGTTTCTTCAAAGCACATTCCTCTTTTCATAGGTTTTCCACTGGACATAAAAGCAAATGTTAATCAGAACCCCTCAATATGAATGCACCAAAGCATTTTATTCACTGTTCTTTTATAACAATCAATTGCCTATTTTCTTTAAACATTAGCAGGTTTGGAGGAAACATCAGAGGGACTGAAGTGAAAAGCATAAAGAATTTGGTAAAGAAAGCAATTAAAATAAAAACTCAAAAGCAACCAATGGTGGGATCTATCTTGAGCCAATGGTGTAAAGGAGAATTTAATTACTTCTGCTATTATTTACCCTTAACCTACTAATAGCAGATGGAATGGGAAACTTAGAATCTACTAAACAAGAACAGTGCCAAATGAACTTCTCGGGATATAATATTAAACACAGTGCTTGAGATAGCCTGTATTAAAAAGAAGTGCAAATTAGCACCGAATTTGCCAGGGAAGTATTTGATGGTGGCATGTGAGACATAATTAGTTTAATTGATTTGGAGCTCACATTTTAGATTCAGACCCTCAAAATAACTACTTCTATAAAGCTACCTTCTAAAATCTTGGAGGCGTTGGAGGTAAACTCCTATAATTGCCCATCAGTTGCTGACTAAACTGGCCATTGTGTTAAACTTATATCTGACTTGTATCTGAAAACTATTAAATGGGAATTCAAACTGCAAAGTTATCTCTAGTTAATACCAGCCACAAACTAGATTATTGGGGAGTTGCAAGATAAGTTCCAAGAATAAAAGGTCACATAGCTTTGGCAAAATAGAATGACTGATCATTCTACTTACTATTTCATTGATCAACTATTTGGTTTGTGTTTAAGCGAATAGGGGTACAAACCTGGTGTGTCTTTCAAAATCTTGGCATTTGGCCATAGACTGGACTGAAACGTACTGTCCGCTGGGCAGGGATTAGACAGTGGACACTGGTGAAACAGTATTCCGAGTACAACCTCTGCCCATGTGCTCCCTTGCCCGCTTCATCACAGCCAAGTCCCAAAATGTTTTCACAGATGTTATTTTCAAGCTGGGAGGGGACAGCATCATTTTTGCAACTGGTGGCATCCCAGCTCTTGAATACTTGCTCTGCATCCCAAACAGCTGCCCAAATTCAGAGGTGAGAAAGGAGGTTATTAAGGTTATTATTTTATGCATTTTTGTTACTCACATCTCAAGACTGCACAATTATCTTTATTGCCTACAGCAGCACAAATAACGCCCTTCTCTTTTAAGGGATAAGGCAACAAGGTCTTTTGCAAAATTATATGGTAATTAACAACAGTTTTTCCCAAATTGTCTTCACCTGTGAATGAACACTGACTTTGTTCTACTCAAAGTCCCCCTGTATGTAGACACCAATGCACAGATTTCAAAGCAGCAACTGTTTTAATGCCATGGCAAGGAGTATTTTACCTGACTCCCTACTAGCACTCATGCCTACTTTGGTAATGAAATGTCTGCAAGAAAGCACCCAAGCTCAGAGAGCACCAATAACCTCCACAGTAAACAATATAGCAAAGAAGGAACTACCAATGCAGACAAACAAGCTAACAGTAAACCACAATCAAATCAATATACCACTAGGACCACCAAAACACTAGTAGGGAAAACATTAGAATATAAAACTATGAGCAGTGATGATGTTACCTAGTCAGGAATGAAATGTCTGCAAAAATACAACCAAGAACACAGAGTACTAAGGAGCCCAAAGTAAATAATATCCCAATCAAGGAACTATCAATGCGGATAAACAAGCTAATAACAAACCATAGAAACTGCCTGACAAAGCAAGCTTCTAAAACATAAAACAAGACCAAGCCAAAATCTCTACTAGCACCAATGATGTTACCTAAGTTTGATAATTAAATGTCTCTAAAAAATGCAAACAAACTCAGAGCACCAATAACTGCACAGTAAACAATATAGCAAAGAAGGAACTACCAATGTAGACCAACAAGCTAACATTAAACCGTTGCCTAATCAAGGAACCATCAAAACCATTGCAACCAACACTGACAGAGCATACATGTGCCCGAAAATGAACTTCCGGTTTCAGCTACTGAACTTCTGGTTCCAACCAGATACTCTTCTGTGTTTCTGGCATGCATGCGCACACAACAATCAGCTGGCCAGTGCGCATGCTCATGCAGGAAAACAGAAGACCAGCTCTTCTAGTTTCTGGCACTGCTGCATGGAAAAAGGCCAGCTGATCATTGCACATGCATGCACACCAGAAACCCGGAAGAGGAACGGGCAACGCCACGCATCCCAAATGACATGGCCCCGTGTGCCACTTTGGGCACGCATGCCATAGGTTTGCCACCATGGCACTAGTAAGAGCCATGGTGTCGGAAGAGACGTCAGAAGAGATGCCTAGAGGGCCGTTGGAGGTCATCCCATTCAGAGTCAGACCAGACACAGTTAAGAACCATATTAGGTCTTATCTAGTGGCAATGGAAGCAATGAAATGTGACTATTTCGCTGCTCTCATTGCATCTGCAGAAAATCGCCCAGCAGCCTTGTTCCAAGTAACCTGCTCCCTTCTCCATCAGGGAGTGAGACCCCTTGCAAGGCAGTGCTGAGGATTTTGCGCAATTTCTGCAAGACAAAATCACTCAGATTCAGACGGGGTTGGACTCTGACTGGGCGGGATCCGACGAGGGAATGGGAGTTAATCTTGGAGGTGACATCTGGGTTGACTTTGACCCTGTTTCTATGGAGGAAGTGGGCAGAATTGTGGGTAGACTGGGGGCCTCCACTTGTTTACTGGACCCTTGTCCCTCCTGGCTTGTTGCGGCAACCAGTGAGGTGACTGGAGCCTGGATCCGGGCGATTATCAACACTTCATTGAGATATGGGGTCTTCCCTGCCTCACTCAAGGAGTCGGTGGTTCATCCCCTCCTCAAGAAGCTAGCCCCGGATCTGGCCTCCTTGAACAACTGTCGTCCTGTCTCCAACCTTCGCTTTATTCCTGCAATTTCTGGAGGAAACTGATTATCTAGACCCATACCAATCAGGCTTCAGGCGCGGACACAGCACGGAAATGGCATTGGTCACCCTGGTGAATGATCTCTGGTGGGCCCAGGATGGGGGTTATTCCTCCATCCTGGTGCTACTTGACCTTTCAGCGGCTTTTGATACCATCAACCATGGTATATTACTGTGACGTCTCAGGGGGTTGGGGGTGGGGGGCACTGTTTTACAGTGGTTCTCCTCCTACCTCTCAGGCCGTATGCAGTTTGTTTGGGTGGGGGGGTCAGAGATCCTCCCCAAGGCCTCTCACTTGTGGGGTGCCGCAGGGGTTGGTTCTCTCCCCCTTGCTCTTTAACATCTATATGAAGCTGCTGAGTGAGATCATTTGAGGTTTCGGGGTGCGGTATCATCAGTATGCTGATGATACCCAACTGTACATCTCCACCCCGGACCAACCGAGGAATGCCCTTTCCGTGATGTCTAAGTGCCTGGAGGCGGTACGGGTCTGGATGGGTAGGAACAGGCTCAGACTCAACCCCTCCAAGGCAGAGTGGCTGTGGATCCTAGCATCCCATGATCTAGCTGCCCCATCACTGTTGATGGGAGGGGAGTGTCTTGCTCCCTCGGATAGGGTTCGTAATCTTTGCGTCCTCCTTGATTCTCGGCTGTCTTTAATGGACCATCTAACGGCTGTGACAAGGGGGGCATTTGCACAGGTTCACCTGGTGCGCCAGCTACACCCCTTTCTAGACAGGGACGCCCTCCGTACAGTCACTCAGGCTCTCATTATCTCTCGGTTGGATTACTGCAATGCCCTCTACATGGGGCTGCCCTTGGGGTGTACCCGGAGGCTCCAACTGGTCCAGAATGCGGCTGCGCAAATAGTTACGGGTGTGTCTCGCTACTCCCATATACCACCACTATTGCGCGAGCTGCACTGGCTGCCGGTGGTTGTCTGGATCCGCTTCAAGGTGCTGGTACTCACCTACAAAGCCCTTCATGGCATGGGCATGGGGTATTTGCAAGATCACCTCCTCCCGGTCTCCCACCGCCCAGTGCGCTCACATAGGGCTACCCTCCTCCGGGTCTCCTCAGTTAGACAGTGTCGGCTGGTGGTCCCCAGAATGAGGACGTTCTCTGTGGCCGCACCGACCCTCTGGAATGGGTTGCCCACCAAGCTCCAGGCGGCCCCCAACCTCCGCACCTTCTGTGCCAACCTAAAGACATGGCTCTTCCACCAACTTCCCTGATCTGCCGCGGATTTTAAGTTGGGTATCTGGGGATTTTAAATTTGGCTTTAATACTATTTAATTTTTACTTATTGTCGGGTTTTTCTATTGTTGTGAGCCACCCTGAGTCCTACGGGAGAAGGGCGGCATATAAATCTGACAAAATAAATAAATTAATTAATTAATAAATGGTATATAAGCATAAGAGCAAAACCTCATCCCTGTTAGCACTGATGAGGACACCTAGTTTGAAAGCAAGAAAGCAAGCAAGTTCAGAGGGCACCAAGGAATCCACAATTAACAATATCCCAATCAAGGAACTACCAATGCAAACAAGCTAACAATAAACCACATAGCCTAATCAAGGAACCACTAAGACCACCGCTACCAACACTGCCAGAGCAAGCCATTAGAAAATGAGAGCAAACCCCTTTCCCTACTGGCACTGATGCTGTTACTGAGTTGGGTAATGAAACGTCTGAAAGAAAGCAACCAAGTTCAGAAGGCACCCAGAAATCCACAGGAAATAATTTCTCAAAGTACTACTAATGTACCTTATACAAACAATCTAAAAATAAAAACCAGTCCAATTAAGGAACCATAAGACCACTGCTACCAACACTGACAGATCAAGCCACTAAAGAATAAGAGCAAACCCTTATCCCCAATAGCTGCGATGATGTTAGCTAGTTTGATTATGAAATATATGCAAGAAAACTACCAAGTTAAGAGAACACAAAGGGCCCCTGAACTGCCAAGAAAGCTAACAGTAAATCACAGTCCAATCAAGGAAGCACTAAGATCACTTCTACCAACACTGAGAGGGCAAACCACTAGTACAGTGATGGTGAACCTTTTCGGCACTGAGTGCTGAAAAGGGTGCATGCACATCTGGGCTGCAACCTGGAAGAGGAGTTGCTCAGGGTGCATGCGTGCCCCCAAAAATGAACTTCCGGTTTCAGCTACTGAACTTCCGGTTTCAGCTACTGAACTTCCGGTTTCAGCTACTGAACTTCCG
>WNWU01013629.1:342753-369226 GCA_012654045.1 Ptyas mucosa
GGGGGGGGGGGGGGGCAGGGATTTTTGCTACCGGTTCTCCGAACCACCCACCTCCATCGCTACCGGATCGGGAGATCCGGTCCAAACCAGGAGCATTTCACCTCTGCTTTGCACATATTTGGCTTCAACAAGCAATGTCAATGGGAGAAGTCAGATTTGCTTAACAACTGCATGATTCACTTAACAACTGTGGCAAAAAAGATGATAAAATTAATTTTACAATTGTCTTGCTTAGCAGTGGAAATGTTGGGCTCAATTGTGGTCGTTAGTCATAAAGTGTCATTAAAAAAAGTCATATTTCTTGGTAATTCTTTTATTCCTTTAAAGAAACATTCCTTTAAAACATTTTCTATAGCGTTAGGGTAATGGCTTAAAATGTCTCTAAATATTATTTTACATATATATAACTTTTAAGGTTATAGATGGCAAGAAAACCAAACGAATTATTTTTTAAGTATTCTCTTTCTCATACTACATAGGCTTATTCATTATTTGTCACTAGTTGAAACTTTGCAAAACTTATATTATTTACTCAAAAACAGCCTCATTTTAAGTATAAATAATTGTTAAAGGTATCGTATGAACTACTGGTTAAAATATAATGTACAGGTTTTTTATGTTATTTATAAAAGACACATACAATCTTTCTTTTACAAGTCTAAACTGCTAACAAAGCAGCAAAGACATAGAACAAAAAAAAGTTATAATAACAGTATCTAAAATACAAAACAAGGCATATATTTTAAGTTGATCAATGAAATACTTAGAAAATTTCCATAGATTGTTCATACTGCTAGATTTTTCTCTCACTTATGACTTCCATGTAATAATTCTTTTTACAATTTCTAGCTCAGTTATGATATTACATTTTGACTTCTATTTCTTTAAGGAATTTAAGTGATTGATTTCAAAATAACACAGGCATAACAAAACAGTTATCATTTTATCCCACTGATATTTAGTTCTTCATTTTGTTATTAATTATTGTTGCATCAACAATTTATGAATCATGGAAGGAGGATAATTTAAATTTGTTCCTAAATTTTATGATAAATTGATATGGAGATAATGGTTTATAAGTTACTTCTGAAGCTCTTGGATATAAAAATGATATTGCACTTTGGATCAGCTTATTGTTAATCTTTTGGAAATTTGATATGCTTAAAAAGTGTATAATCACTTTAAATACATTTTGATTTATAGTTTGAACCCAATGCGTTAAAAGTATCTGAAAATCCTAAATAATTAATAATATAGGGAAATTTTGGAGGTTCCCAAATCTACAGTTAATTTTTACATATGGTTGAAAAATATGTAGATAGAAATGGGAAACCTCATCATATGTAGAATAAAAGTCTGGAACTATTGTAAGAAATAAATCAGCTAGTTTTGTTAATGTTTATAGGTTATCCCAGATAATAGATAACAAGAACTGATTTATACCTTATAGCGGTGATGGCTAACCTTTTTGCCATCGTGTGCCAAAAGCTGGGGGGAAGCGTGGGGGACACACACACACGTGTGCCCACATCCATAATTCTATGTGCCCCACCCACCCCCCTCATGCTTCCCCTGCTTTTGGCATGTGATGGCATGGTGGGCTCAGTAGGCCCATTTTTCGGTCTCCCCAGGCTCCACAGCCTTTCTAGGAGCCTGGGGAGGGCAAAAACAGCCTTCCCCACCCTTCCTATAAGCCCTTCGGAGGCTGGAAACAGCATGTTTCCTGACTTCTGGTGGGCCCAGAAGGCCCAAAAATCAACTGGCCAGCGCACACATGTGTGCCGGAGCTGAGCTCGCGTGCCCACCAATATGGCTCCACGTGCCACCTGTGGCACCCGTGCCATAGGTTCGCCATCACGGCCTTATAGTCTTAAACAGATGCATTGTTTTGGTTTCACAATCATAAGATTTTCGACAAGATGATATTATGTTGCCGAACTATACTGTATACTAAAAATGTGGAATGCTTTGACCATGGACTACTAAAATTTTGTTTTACTCTAGTGGAGAGTTTCTGTTACATTAGTTTTTAAACCCTTGATTGAATTATGCTTATACTGTCTATATAGCTTCCAGACAATGTTTTGGAAAGTTTGATCAATATTATTCTGTGGTCTCATTTCAATAGGCTATATAAGGAGGGGGTGTTTGTTTTATTGTCTTTTCTCTGTTTTTTCTATGTCAAAATTTGCCATCTCTTCTCTCAGATAACTCAATATACCAACCAGGACTGTTCAAGAAAACTTTTGATATTCCTGAATGTCTTTCGGGAGAGACCAGTTTTTTTCCTTCTAGATAAATACAAATCAATTTCAGCTTTGAAGTTATATTAAATACATTTAATCTCACCTTTAATAATAAATTAGGGATTTCAAGCCAGACCAGAATTACACAGCCTTATATGATGAAAATATTTAAAACTTTAAAACTAGGATAAATCAATACAAATTGAATTTAGTTTTACAGTTTAATCTTAGTCTTACAGTGATATAGGCATCATATGAATTAGATTAATAAAACAAATAAAAGTACTAGAAAGATATATTAACTATTTAGTACCAATAAATTGCTGAAGATTGTGCCCAAATTAATAATACATTAAACTATTAACAATTAGCAGATAAGAAAGATGGCTCAATTATTTCTCTGGCCACTTGTATTAGACCATTCACTGTTTCATTTAAATTATAAAATGATTTCTATATCTTTTAAATAAGATGGGAGAGTTTAAAGAGGCTTTCACAAATAAAATCCGTTTCACAAAAGCTCATATGCCATATGCTAGAGTGACATTCTTAAATTCAGTGGTACTTCCCTTAAGGAAGGGAAAGGAGATAACTTTAACAAGAGGTCAGCTACATGTTACAGTCATGAATTTATTTTCCAGTCAGTAAGTGGTGAATTCCTTGTATTCAAAACCATTCTCATAGTAAATCAACAAATGATCTTTAGAAAGCTTGCCTATCAGAATATATATCTATGTCATTCTGTGCTTCCATAGGTCCATTCTCCAAGTCTTCAGAAGTTCTTTGAAGGTAATCTTTGATGGTCTTCAAATATGCTCCCCATAAAAGGGAGCAAGCAAAAGTCCTGCATTGCAGTAACAAATGTCACCTCAACATCCATTTTTTTTACTAAGAAATAACATACATTTCTTGCACAGTTCACCCGTATTCTTAGTATTCTTGTGGACATTTATTTGGTGATATGCAAACCCCCCCACCTCCCAAACTTGAGGGAAAGTTGAAAAGCTATCAAACTATCTAGAAATACCTGAAGTCCAATATCCAGGAACTGTGAGATTGGGGGAGAGAATTTTCTCTGCAAATGAAGAACCATATTTACCACAGACTCCGCTGCACGATGGAGTCCTTGGCATCCACCATGAGCTCAACCCCTAATGGCATCAACTCATACATTGCTGTGACAGTACGAGCCCTTCAAATATAATGAAAATGGCAAAGTATGACTCCCACATCTTGGGCACAATAGAGGAAGACCATGGCTGGGATATGATGATAGACGCTGAGAAGCAACACAAAAACTTCGCTTTTCTAGGGAGAAAAATATGCAAATTGCTCGATTCTACACTTGTTTCATTATCTTTTTTTTTTTTTACCACAGGAAGCTTTGAGGAAGGATTATGCTGCATTTCCAAGAGCCGCAGTGGTGCAGTTGCCAGCAATTCAGCAGTTTGATTCTCACTAGCTCAAGGTTGACTCAACCTTCCATCCTTCCGAAGTCAGCAAAATGAGGACCCAAATTGTTGGGGGGGCAAGAGGCTGACTCTGTAAACTGCTTAGATAGAGATGGATGTAAAGCATTGTGAAGTGGTATATAAGTCTAAGTGCTAAATGCTATTGTTACTTTTTCAGAGAGGAGTGAGTCTTTCATTTGCTGCCCTTGTTGCTGTGGTCTTGAGGACTGGAGCACTGTAGCTGCTTTTCCCTTCTTTCGTTTTGATTCTTGTTTCAGTTACTATCATGGGTGATTTAGTGGATTCGGAAATATCCCAGTCATCTACAGAAAATAGCATTTATGTTACGAGAGCATCCTCTATATAAAACATCATTGAAACGTTCATGTACTTGTCTTGTGATTGCTATGAAGAAAAGGGGCCACATCACACACACACTGATGCCTTTTATGAAGCAGAACCATGAGTTCTTGAAGTCTCAACCTGGTGCTATTTTAGATGTGTTGTATGCCAGGGTCTGTAAAGAAGTATCTAGAAGGGAGGGTGCCATCATATGCCTGATTGTTTTTGGAGAATCTGGCCCTTTCAAGCAGAAAGACTGATAGATTTTGTTGCTTCCGTTTCTTGAGGATACCATCTTCCAGATCAGTAATGAACTCTGGGTTACTGACTTTGTTCAGAGTCTGAGAACTTCCTTTACAAATGTTGGGGAACAGCAATGAAAGCGTCTTGTGGCAACTTAAATCAGCCAAGCTTATGTAGAACGATCCAGAAGATCAGGTTTTATGAGAATGAAGAAAGGGAGAGCTGTCACTCCATTATTTGTGATGCAATTTATGAAATCATCAGGAACCTTCTTGAACATGTGGTAGTACAAGCCTTAAAACATAATGAAAGTGGCAAAGTGTGATTCCTCTTCTTGGACACAATAGAGAAAGACCATGGCTAGGATATTGTGATGATTCCCCTGGACTCTTCCCCAGATGCCTTTCCAGATGTCAGTTTGGAGGGTGAATCAGTTGCAGGCACACCTGGATGGGAGTTGGTCAGTGGCTGTGAGCAGCCATCTGAGAGGAATTTGGCTGAAACACAGTGCAGTAGGACAACCCTGAGGCTTCAGATGGGGAAAGCACATAGTTGCAGCCAGTCAGTGATGAGGAGGAAAAACTGCCTTGTGCATCTGATCTGAGAACATGTAGGGCAGAGAAAAGACAGTAGCAATGAAGGTCATCCCAATTACTCGCGAGGAGGCAGCCTCGCTCTTCTTGATGGGCTGCATCAGAGGCTGGCTATTTATTTAGCACAGCGGACAGACGGAGGCAATGCTGGGAACGTGTTCATTTCCTAGCTTCATGTTACCTGGTCGTTGTGATCCCTGACTTGCTTTGGATTCACACCATGCCTTGACTTGGAACATGCCTTGTCAACCCTCTTGTGCTGTGGATTTAATTTTGCCTGGTGGGTTTATTTTGTTTGGGAAACTTTCTAGTGCCTATGGACTCATTGGCCATTGCTCTGTGGACTAGCATTGGTCTGCTTTTGGCTGGTCTTAATTAAGACAGTTCTGGGGATTTGATAATGGGAATTGCTGGGGAAAATTAATAAACCCACTAAACCACTGTTACATGTGTGTGAGAGATTGAGCGGGAGGCACAGATATGTTAGATGCTCAAGATCAACACAAACAGTTTGCTTCTCTAGGGAAAGCAATGTGCATGTGTACACGAGATTCCTTTCCAAGAAAAGTGATGTCAGTCATCCTCAAAAGGTCAGCTAGAGGAGTGAGTCTTTCATTTGCTGCCCTTGTTGCTTCTCTTGTTGCTGTGGTCTTCAGGACTAGAGCATTGTAGCTGCTTTTCCCTTCTTTTGTTTTGTTTTTTTGTTTCAATTACTATCATAGGTAATTTAGTGGATTCAGAAATATCCCAGCCATCTACAGAAAATAATACACTTGTTGAGAGAGCAACCTCTGTAGAAAACATTCATGCACTTGTCCTGTGATTGCTATGAAGAAAAGGAGCCACATCACACACTGATGCCTTTTATGAAGCAGAACCGTGAGCTCTTGAAATCTCAGCCTGGTGCTATTTTAGATGTGTTGCATGCCAAGGTCTGTAAAGAAGTATCTAGAAGGGAGGATACCATCATATGCCTGATAGTTCTTGGAAGATCTGGCCCTTTCAAGCAGAAAGACTGATAGACTGTGTTGCTTCCGTTCCTTGAGGATACCATCTTCCAGATCAGTAATGAACTCTGGATTACTGACTTTGTTCAGAGTCTGAGAACTTCCTTTACAAATGTTGGGGAACAGCAATGAAAGCGTCTTGTGGCAGTTTAATTCAGCCAAGCTTATGTAGAACGATCCAGAAGATCAGGTTTTATGAGAATGAAGAAAGGGAAAGCTGTCACTCCATTACTTGTGATGCAATTTGATGAAATCATCAGGAACCTTCTTGAGTGAGTATCAGTACAAGTCCTTCAAAACATAATGAAAGTGGCAAAGTGTAACTCCTGTCTCTTGGACACAATAGGGAAAGACCATGGTTAGGATATTGTGATGATAGACGCTCAAGATCAACACAAACAGTTTTCTTCTCTAGGGAGAGCAATGCACATGTGTACACCAGGTTCCTTTCCAAGGAGAGTGATGCCAGACATACAGTCTCCCTCAAAAGGTCAACTAGAGAAGGGAGTCTTTCATTGCTGCTCCTGTTGCTTTTTCATTGCTATTGTCTTGAGGACTGGACAAGAAGCAATGGACGGAAGCTAATCAAGGAGAGAACCAACCTAGAACTAAGGAGAAATTTTCTGACAGAACAATAAATCAGTGGAATGACTTGCCCCCATAAGCTGTAGGTGCTCCTACACTGGAGGTTTTTAAGAAGGGATTGGACAACCAATTGTATAGAGAATGGGGTTGGACTGCAAGATCTCAAGGTCATTTCCTACTCTGTTTTTCTGGAGCTTTCAAAGATAGCTGACCTGATAGGATCACAGAACTGCTTTCGAACTAGCATGGAGCTACTAGTCAAGGTTGACTCAGCCTTCCATCCTTTCTAAGGTGGGTAAAATGAGGACCCGGTTTGTGGGGGCAATAAGCTGACTTTGTATAAATATACAAAAGTATGAAGGCTATTGCTTAACGCATTGTAAGCTGCCCTGAGTCTCCAGAGAAGGGCGGCATATAAATATATATAAATAAATAAATAAAAAAAATGTTACAACTTTGACTCTGTTAGCTTCGAATACAAATTTGTCACGGCTCCTCACCCTAGTGTGTTGTGCAAATTCAGGCAAAGCAGATATTTTATGGTTCAGTGTGTCATACAGACTCATAACCCTTCATGGATTGAGTTAATCTCATCACGTGGTACAAGCACAGCTATCTGCACCTTGAAAAAGAAAACATTCAAAATGTGTCGTTCTTCCAATTCCTTAATCCAAGTGACTGTATTTACAGTTCTTTTCCTTAGATCCTTAAATGCTGGATCAGATATGCCAGTATTTAGAAATATAAACTGGATTTAATAGAAGCAGGCCGGTTCAGGAATTCGATTGTGGAATTCGATAAAACTGCATTCCCTTTAGAGCTGCGAGATTCGACTGAGCCTTGTGAACATTTTGATCACCAGAAGGCAGAGGAAAGGCAACATGCAAGAGAATCCTTCTTTGCCCATATACCCAAGTCAGGGATTTATGATCGCAGGCAATGGGCTAGATTTGTGATGGCGAACCTATGGCACACGTGCCAGAGGTGGCATGCAGCGCCCTCTCTGATGGCATGTAAGCTGTTGCCCCAGTTCAGTCTCGCTGTGCGTGCGCACGTGCCTCCTGCCAGCCGGCTGGGCTTTGGGTTTCTGTTGCATATGTGCGGGAGGTGGGGTGCTTGTGGGGGGCCCCACATGCATGCGTAGGGGTGGGGCGCATGTGGGGCACATGCGGGGCGCACGTGCATGCATAGGGGCAGGGCACATGCGCAGGGGCCGCGTGCACATTGCATTTGGGGGGGTTTGGGCGTGCGCTTTGGGCACTCAGTCCGGAAAAGGCTAACCATCACTGGGCTACATCAAGGCCTGTTCCAATCATAATGCTCTGGGGAAATTTTGCATTATACATGTAGTGGGTTGTACAACATAATTTAGCTAAGTTTTACTGAACCCAATTTTCTTGATTGGTATGATACCTAAACAACATTGTCTGCATTTGCCCTACACAATAGATCTAAATTTGTTTCGCTAGAGTTTGGGTATATTATACAAAGTATTGTTTGGCTATTTCCTGCTTTTTAGTAAAAGTCAAGTCTCCGTTTGATACCTGGTACTTAAGTCAGTTTTAAATTTAGCCACCACATTTGCCCCTCTATGTTGAAAGTTTGTTAGCAATCCATGCTGTTTTGTAAGATTTGCTAATTGAACAATAAAAGCGATACATTACTTTCAGTATAATAAATACTGTATAATAAAGTATAATAAAGTATATTTTCAGTATAATAAAGGAAATGAACACCCCCCCTCCCCCAACTCTATAAAAATTCACCTTGCACAATTCTTCTTACGTCTAGCTTTCTGGGCTTTAGTCGGCTTTATTCCCACAGAAGAAAGCAACTATTCATGTAAAAGTATTTTATTGTGGCAAAAAAAACCTAATAAGCCTTTTTTGTTTCTATTTAAATCAGCATTTAAAGGAGCCTTGCTACAAAGCCTAGGCACTGAATTAGACAGCCGTTTCCTCCTGGGATTATTTTCTGTGCTTGCAAATTAATTCTGTTTTGCAAAGAAGTGACTGCCATTTCTGGATACCCATGATGGTTAATAGGAGGCAAAAACCAATAATTTTCTTAATTTAATTTTAAATTTGGGACTTGAATCAAATCAGGCAGTTTTGGAGCCAATCCAACTTTATACCAACTGTTCTTGGATTTATAAACTGAGACCAGAATTGAGTATTGAGATCTGTAAGCTTTCTAGGTTTTCTAAAAATACCCTTCTTCCATCATGGATAAGCCACCAAATGTCCCAATATAGAGATAAAGTGCAATTTGTTTACACTTGGAAATGCATTATTTGTTTTGTTCTTTTTATAACTGGAAATCAGAACCTGAATACCCCAACTATCATCAATAAACAGTATCCCATTTCAACTGATCGGCTAATTTGAAAATTATACCTGTGTTATTCTAGTGATTGTCTATGAATATATATACAACTTGTTTCTTTATGTTGGGATGGTGCTCACTTTGCAAAGACTCACTTAGCATTTATCTTAACAGGATTTTCAGGAAAGGTAACATGCTCTATTGGTTTTCATAAATGTCTGTACAGGTCGTCTTCAACTTACAACAGTTCATTTAGTGACTGTTTGAAGTTACAATGGCACTGAAAAAGGTGACTTATGACTATTTTTCACACGGTTGTGGCATTCTCCCCAGGGTCACATGATTTACACTCAGATACTGTACAACTGGTTCATATTTATGACATTTGCAGTGTCCCAGGCTCATGTGGTCATCTTTTGCAACCTTCTGACAAGCAAAATCAATGGGGAAGCCACATTCACTTAACAACCATGTTACTAGTTCAACCACTGCAGTGATTCACTTAACAACTGTGGCAAGAAAAGTCGTAAAATGTAGCAAAAGTCACTTAACACATTTCTCACTTAGCAACAGAATTTCTGGGCTCAACTGTGGTCGTAAATCGAGGATTACCTGTATTATCACTAATACAATTTATCTGCTTCTGTATTCAGTGTTCAGCTAGTGATTTTGAGCTACCATAATGTAAAGTAGCATTATGGAAATGGGAGAAACAGCTGCCAATGTTACTCAAACATCAGCACTTCCTTTACTTTCTGACTACACTAAGATGGAAGCGTTGATTTCCCTTTATATGAGCCTCACAAAGGAATGAATGGCTGAGAAATTGGTGCAAGGAAATGCTTTGATCCTCTAGCCATGCCTCTTCACTGGAATTTAACTATCTGGTTGGGTGATCTGACAGAAACAGATTAGTTTAAATTAGTTCATATAGACTGCTAGATTTTGCTGTCCATATGAAAAAAACCAGGAATCTATGGAATAGCAATTGTGGCACTTTTCAAAGAACAGTATGTTTTATTAATTAAGTTATTCAATCTGTAGATCTTTCATTGCTGCTTCCATCAAATGCTCTCTCTCTTTTTGGGATTGGTGGCTTCCTGAGCCTTGTTTTTGCAACCCACAAATCCCTCCCCATGAAGAAGTACCGACATAGGACAATTGCTTTGTTTTAGGTAAAAATATAAATTATAAATATATTTATCATAACATACCCAGGAAGGAGAACACCCCAAAATATATTACTGTCCAGCTTCAATTGCAAAGAGTTGCCTTACCAGCATTTGAAATAATTAGCATTATTTCAATAAATTGGTCATTGTGTAATTATTCAACCTTTCAGCCTAGCTCAGGGGTCAGCAACCGGTGGCTCCGAAGCCACATGTGGCTCTTTGGGCCCTTTGCTGTGGCTCCCTGTCAGGGATCCCATCACTGGCTGGCCCCACCCCTCACCCTCCTCACCTGGCCTAAAAAGGTAAGGGCAACGGCGGGGGATGGAGAAGTGGCCAGGGCAGAGACAGAGAGATACAGAGAGTGGGGGAGACAGACAGTCATAGAGAGATACAGAGAGGGAGTGAGGGAGGGAAGGTGGGGAGAGAGATGTCAAAAGAATTTTATGGTTCACGGTATTTTATAACTGGTTCTCTGCCCTAATGACTGGCTGGGTAGGCGTGGCTAGGGGGGGTCATGTGACTGGTGGAAGTGAGTGACATCGAGTTGGCCATGCCCACCCAGGTTTTGTGGTTCCCGGTGTTTTCTTTTCTGTGGGAAATGGGTCCCAATGGCTCTTTGAGTATTTAAGGTTGCAGACCCCTGGCCTATCTTATATGTATGCAAGTAGTGGTACAGTTACTGTGACATTGGCAGCATGCTGGGCTTGGAGCCCAGCATGGCGGCAGTGGTGGAGACAGAAGGTGTGAAATGGGAAGCCTCTGGCCACTGCTGCCTCCCTGTCACCCACCCTGACCGCCACTGCTGTCACCATCCAATTTCGCTTGGAGCCCGGCGCAATGATGGCATGTGTGAAAATGGGAAGCCCTGGCCGCTACCACCCACCCCACTGCACTCTGCCAATCCGCTTGCTCGCCCACCTGACTCTCCCTCTGGCCACCCATGGTGAGTTGACCATACGGAGTTCTCCTGTGGCAAATTGGCAGCGGCAAGTTAGAATCAGCAATCTGGACTGCTGAAGCACCACGCACTGTTCTTTCAGATCAGGAAACCAAGAAAATGTGTTGGCTTCACCCCAATTTCAAAATATCCCACAGTGATAAAGGGCATAGTGATATGGCATTGTATAACTTTGATAAATACATAATAAATAGTGCTGACAGTGAGTAGTTACAGCTGGCAGAACCCAGAAGTGTCTCATGGAATACACAGGGTTGCATTAAAGTATGGTAGTGCATTCCTCCCAAACAGTAGTGAAATCTAAAATTTGTTACTATCAATTCTGTGGGCATGGCTTGGTGGTGGGGGGGGGTAATGTGACTGGGGGGGGGGTTAATGTGACTGGGGGTAAAATGGCATGGCCATTTTTTTTTTACTTTTAAAACCATTTTTTTCTACAACCTCTTTGCTGAAGAGGTTGTAAAAAAATGCTTTCAAAAGGCTGACGATCCCAGCTGAGTTGCCTGATCGGCAGAGACTTTTTTTCTTTTAAATGCCTCTGACAATCCAAGCTGAATTGCCTGATTGTTAGATTTAAAAGAAAAAAAAGGGTTTTTTTCTTTTAAAAGCCTTTGATGATCCCAGCTGAGCTGCACGATCATCAGAGGCTTTTTTTTTACTTTTAGAAAAAATGCTTTTAAAAGTACAAAACAGAAAAGCCTCTGATGATTGTGCGGCTCACCTGGGCTTGGGGTGGGGGTGTGGGGCAGGGATTTTTGCTACCGGTTCTCCGAACCACCCGCCTCCATCGCTACCGGATCAGGCGAACCGGGAGCATTTCACCCCTGCTCCCAAATTAATAAAACCTAGTGGTCTTCCAGTAGATCATTATACTAATGGCTGAATTATGTTTTGCATAAGCATTACATAGCAAATGCCTATATAGAAACCAAGAGAGTGATTTCTTCTGTAGATAAAGGCAGGATGTCCATGCCTGAGGTAATATCAACTAGTCAAATACAAAACTGGCAGATTCCAGCTTCTGACAGCATCATCATCAAGATGATGCAACAAAATATTGTATACTGGAACACCTAGGAATATTTCAGCTGTCTCCGTGGTTAGTTGAAAATGGGATAGAGATTGCATCAGGAGCACATGTCAGCTAAAACTGGTTAATGAGGCATGTCAAAGTTAGTGGAACATGTAGATGAGCCCTCATGAGGATAGACTTACCCACAAGTAGTTTATAGTGTTTGGTTCTTCTCCAAACACTTTTTTGCTTGTTGATCAGCTGTCCCAACATTTTCTGCATCTTAGGGTCCTTAGGACTCGATCATAGTTCATACTGTACTTCATAGCCACAGAGGGAGCTCTATGCATTATGACAGGGTAGATTCGGGAACAGGCTTATCTTACATTCCAGTTTGACTAGAATTGTCCCAATTTTGCTTCCAGTCCTGAAATCCCACCTGCTTTAAAGGTGCCAGATTCCACCTGGAAAATTGAATCATAGAAACTTCATTTAACTATGTATCATTACTTGCCTGCCACCTTTGTTTAGTCAAGTCAACAACTAGACATGGGCAAATGGGGAATGACTTGAAATAGCTGGATTCATCCTTTCTATTTGTGGAAATTCTCAGTCATCAGGTCATAAATGTCTCAAAGGTGCTTTTTCAAAAGGCAATTGGAGTGCTTGTTCCTTGAAGAAGAAGAACAAAACGTTTTCATTTCTCATCCAAGAACTTTCATCAGTTGTGATGGGGAGGAATGGAAGGATAGCTACTGACAGTTGAACTGGATGGTGGAGGGGAATGGAAGAGTAGTTTCTGATCAGATGATGGGGGTGGGGTGGGGGATGGAAGGATTGCATTTCTTTGCAGTCATCTTGTTAGCATTCTTTGAGAGCTGTTGAGGCTGTTGGGGGAGGGGGTTATCTGTGACCTTGGGGTCATCTGAATCCAGGTACAATTGGTTGTGGAGTCTTCTTGGAAAAGCTGCAAGGACTGCATTGTAGATTGTAGAGAGGTGTTGTCTTCCTCTCCTGATATACATGGATTCTTTTACCCGTCTTTCAAACCAATGTTCCTCTCTATCCAAAATGTGGACTTTGCTGTCTTCAAAACAGTGACCTTTATCTTTCAAATGTAGATGGACCCTTAAATCTTGTCCTGATGGGTTAGATCGCCTCTGTTGTGCCATATGCTTGTGAAGTGGTTGTTTTGTTTCACCAAGGTACAAATCTGCCCATATCTGATTGCATTTGTATTGCATAGATTACATTGCTCAGTTTGTCTCTGGGTATTTTATATCCTTGGGGTGGGCAAGCTTCTTCCTTACTATATTCTTGGGTTTAAAGTGCACATGTATGTTGTGTTGGTTGAAAATCCTCTTGAGCTTTTCAGATACTCCAGCAAGGTATGGAATAACAACATTGCTGGATCTTTTTCTAGATTTGATGAAGGCCCAGTTAGGATAATCACAAGTTCTGAAGGATACCTTGCCCGTGTTATAGTTCTTTTTCTTTTCCCTCTTTGTTGGTTTTACTTTGCTATCTTTACTTTATTATCCTTCCATGTCCTCATCATCCAGTCTCAACTGTCACTACCTATCCCTCCATTCAATCTCCCATCACAACTGATGAAGTTTCTTGGTTGAGAAATGAAATGTTTTGTCCTTCTTCTTCAAGGAAAAAATCATTCCTTTTGAAAAAGCACCTTTGAGATGACTCATGCTTTCATTTTGCAAAAATGAAGCAAGTTTTGAAAGAGCATTATAGCCCATTCTCCTTGCCTTTGCAAACATGCTTATTTGTGACCTTTTCTCCTTTTACGAGCCTGACATTATATTATGCCTATCCAAGAATTTCATTTCAGAAGGATCACTTTTATTTAAAATCAGACTATCTCAATTTATGTGCAGTTGAGACTTGATGAAATATACATATATAGAAAATGAAGGTAGAGTGAAAAAATAAACTTTGCCAGCAGGAATATAAAAACACCTGCTTAGCACAATAGGGGAAACAGAATAAAAGAGAAAAATATCACATAATGTTATACAACTTATGTCCTATAACTGATAATTATTGTACTATTGTGATATTTATGACCTCTGCTTATAAGGGATCACAATTCCTCCTAAAATTACCAGGAACCATGGTGCCAGCAAATATACTGGGCTGGGGAATAAATATATATTTATGTCAGCGTAGCAATTTTCTTTGTGATATAAGGCAGAGATCTGGCATCAATTGGAATAAATATCAAACTGTTACAATTAACAAATTTTTGCAATGATATATTTTTTGCTGCATGCTGGAAGCAGTATGAATATATTTTCACCTATTATTTCCCAAAGGATCTTGCAAATCATTGTTTATTGTTCCCCAATTCATATGTTCTTTAGGAAAAATTGGTTAAGAGACCAGGCTATAAATCAGAAAGACCTCAGTGAAATCTCATATTTCCTAATAATTACTACTACTACTACTATTACTACTACCATGCATTCAATGGTAACTAGAGCTACATATCATGCTAATCCATGCGATTGTTGCTTTTATGTGGAGTGCCTTGGTATCTAGTTAAAAATATATATCTGATGTGAATTTTTGATGCTGGGATGAATGGCTTGTTAGCTAAGATTCTGGAAAGTTATGCTGGTTCTAGCTCTGGTAGCATGAATAGTTTTGCTGCAGATTTTTTCTACCCACTACTTGGTACATAGGATTGTTCTATTAGTACAATAATTTTTAATTTTCTTGATAGTTTATTCTTTTTGGAAGTTGTAACTGGCAGTTGGTTTTCAGGTTTATAGCATTGGTTAATTTTCTTTTCTCTCCAATAAATCCTTAAGCAGATCTTATGTCAATGCTAACTGATAACTTGCTTATTGGGGATTGCTTACATGTCAAATTAGTTTTTTATTGTTTACACAGTAATAGAAATTTGCATTTTTCCAGAAATATGAGGTGTCAATATTCTAGCAAAATATGTTATGCAATAGGGAGCAAAGCTCCTTTTCAATCTGCATTAAAGAAATGATAGCTGAGAAGTAAAGCAACGTTTTTCTCTTAGATCTTTCCCAGCAGGAAACAATTATGGGTAATACCAATTTCCTGCAGAATTTCATAAATCCTTCCTGGTAGATATTTCACCTTTCAGTGGTTCTAGAATATAAATCACAGCTTTTCATTAGAACTTTGGTTGTCGAAGATAGTTGCTGTTCTTGTTATTATTAATATTGGTTTCTGAAAATGGGGATAAATATACCTCTATCAAGAATGGATCAATTTGATAGGCTGGTCAGAGACGACACAGAACCAGACATCGCTGCAGTAGGTTGGCATCCATGTGCCTGCACATCCCTGGATCAACTATCCAAACAATTTCTTTCAAAATGCACTCAGTTCACTGAAGTGCAAATAACAGCTTCCCTGCTGCCAGCTCTTACTGCTGCTGTTTGTCTTAACACCATCCTTGGCACATTAATTGCTTCCAAGATCCAGGTTCAGAACTGTTTTTTCCCCACCCCCAGCCAATTGGTTTGAAACAGCAATGGATTAAGTCCGTAACCCATAAACCACCAGTTTCCCCCTCCCACCCACCCCTAGAAGCCATTTTATACTGGAAATCACAAAGAAGCTGAGTGTTACTTACTTTTCTGATTCTTTTCTACCTAGAGAGAAAACTATATAGAAATAACTCTAAAGAGGGGAAGTCAGGGCCACTGAAGACAAAATTGGGTGAGGCGGGAGGGGGGTTAAACAGGAACTTAAAACATCCCATCCACTTCTACCCAAACTCTACCTCCCTGAATAGCTGCTGGGGTTGAGAAGTGAAATGACCATAAAAATTGAATGCCTAGAAAGTCTCCTCCTTGCCTGCTCTTTTCCAAAACTTTTTTCCCATCACGTATGGAGGAAGAAAAAGTTGGAATGCACGGTTATAAACTGAGGTTGTGGTGTTTTTTAACCCAGCAACCCTATCTTTATTTTGGATTAAGGTGTGTGTGTGTCGCCTTCAAGTTAATCTTGACTACTGGTAACTGAAGCAATTCCTGCAACTTCCTTGGCAAGAAGAATTCAAAGTGGTTTCCCATTGCTTTTTTCCTAGGGCTGAGAAACGACTGGCTTAAGGTCACCTACCTGGCTTTGTGTCTTAGGCAGGACTAAAACTCACAGTCTCCTAGTTTATAGCTTGGTGCCTTAACTACTACAACAAACTGCCCCTCGAACATAATTTCTTTGGACAGTTGCCTGAGTTTTCCTGTTTAATTGTGAAGGGGGCTTCTCTAATGAAACGCTATTGGAAAAAGCATTTAGAAGCTAAGGAACTGCTTGGAGAGAAATTGAGTCCTTTGTAATACATACTTTTATCTCTACTAGTAACAAAACTGAGTGGAATGAGGCTGCTGGAAATTCTAACTTAAAGATTTTCTTGCAAGGTTGATTCAGCCTTGCATCCTGAGGTTAGTAAAATGAGGACCCAGATTGTTGGGGGCTGGCTCTATATGCTGGCTCTGTGAAGCAGCATATAAATCTAAATGCTATTTCTATTTCTAGATGGCTCTTTAGGCAAGTGTTTCTCAAACTCACTTGCTCCAAAATGTGTGGACTTTAATACCTAGAACTCCTATGACTGACTAGGGCAGTGATGGCTAACCTTTTTGCCATCGCGTGACAGGAGAGGGGGGGTGGGGGAGGTTTGCGCGTGCGGGTGCCCACACCCATAATTTATGTGCCCCCCTGTGTATGCGTGCACAACCCCTCTCCCCCCCGGCACGCCATCCTGGCACGCGATGGCCTGGTAGGCCCATTTTTCTTTCTTACCTGGCTCCAGATCCTCTCTATGCATCTGGGAAGGGTGAAAACAGTCTTTCTCACTCCCTTGGAGGCCCTCCAAAGGCCTAAAAGGGCCCATTTCCCAACTCCCGATGGGACAGGAAGTGACTTTTTTGCTGTCTCTAGGAGTCTCTGGAGGCTGGGTACAGAAAAAAAGTCACTTCCTGTCTCACCGGGAGTTGGGAAATGGGCCCTTTCAGGCCTCCGGAGGGCCTCCGAGGGAGTGGGAAAGACTGTTTTCACCCTCTGCAGATACACAGAGAGGATCTGGAGCCAGGTCTCTCCCCCACCCAGGCCCTCTGGAGGCAGGAAACAGCCTGTTTTCCTACTTCTGGTGGGCCCAGAATAGAGGTGGGTTTCAGCAGGTTCTGACCAGTTCTGCAGAACCGGTAGCGGAAATTTTGAGTAGTTCGGAGAACTGGTAGTAAAAATTCTGACTGGCCCTGCCCCCATCAATTCTCTGCCTCTGTAGACCCAGCTGATTGGGGTGGGAATGGAGATTTTACAGTATCCCCTGCCACACCCACCAAGCCACCCCACACCCACCAAGCCACACCCACAGAACTAATAAAAATTTTTGAAACCCACCACTGGCCCGGAAAGCCCGAAAATCAGTTGGCTGGCGTGCACATGCGCACCAGAACTGAGCTGGCATGGCCACTGATATGGCTACGCGTGCATCTGTGGCACGCGTGCCATAGGTTCACCATCAAGGGACTAGGGAATACTGGGAACTGAAACCCACATATCTTAGCATTGTTAAGGTTAAGAAACACTGCTCAAGACCAGCAGCCGCCAGCCTTATTTGTACCAGGGACCAGATTGGGGAAAACAATTTTTGCACAGACCAGCAGTGGCGATGTGGTGGTGGAGAATGGTTTCACTCACTACCTAGATCTGTGATGGCGAACCTATGGCACACGTGCCAGAGGTGGCACACAGAATCTTCTCTGTGGGCATCCCCGCTGTTGCCAGTTGCTCTTCCGGTTTCCAGTGCGTGCCAGGGGTGGGTTCTAAATTTTTTTACTACCGGTTCTGGGCGTGGCTTATTTTGTGGGTGTGGTTTGATGGTCATGTGACAAACAATTCTTTAGGATTTAGCAGAGGTACTGGTCTACAAGGCTTTTAACTGCTTGCAGAGTTGTAGCGGTCTACCCATTTATTTTTGGAGCATACCGGTCTACCCATTTGTTTTTGGAGTGTTCCGGTCTACCTATTTGCTTTTGGAGCACACTGATCTACCACCACACTGTCTTTTACCGCTGATCAGCTGTAGGGCGGCCCTTTGAAGCGCCGTGGCAAGAGTTTAAACAGTTTTTTGCCGCTCTACCACCACCGAGAGCATCGGAAACCACTTTCAGGCAGCTTGGCCTCAATTGCCAATTTACCACCACTGAACAGTTTACAAGGAGTGGATCGGTTCTAGCCGATCAGTTGGGGGGCTTCTTGGCTTCTCAATTTAAAGCTAAGGTGTCTTGTTTGTTTTTTTCCTCTTCTTTGTCAAGTGAGACTTGATTTTTTCTTCTTCTAGCCGATCAGCTGGGACTCAGGAGGCAGCTAATAGATTGGAGGCAGGGCCAGGCAGAGGTGGTATTTACCGGTTCTCCGAACTACTCAAAATTTCCACTACCGGTTCACAAGAACTGGTGCGCGCATACATGTGCGTGCCAGCCACCTGGTCTTTGGATTTTTGATGCTCTGGCACATGCGAAGACCAGCTGGCCAGTGCACTGGAAACCAGAAGACCAGGTGGCTGGTGCATGCATGTGCATCGGTCAGCTGGTCTTCGGGTATCCGGGGCTTCGGTGTGCACATGCGCGTTCCAGTTTGCGCACTCGGTGCCGAAAAGGTTCGCTAACACTGACCTAGATCCATGCATGCACAGATGAAGCTTCATTCACTTGTGCAGCCTGATTCCTAACAGGCCATGGACCAGGAACTGGGAACCCCTGCTCTAGACTCTTAACAGGGCATAAACCACCATGCATTTTGTGCGGTATGCACACTTTGAAAATGTGAACCAAGCACTTCACCTCTGCTTATTAAAGCAGCCTGTTGTTTTTCAGGGTACACACAAGCATGCTTAAAACTGTAGGTATAGTACAGAAAAACGTAAGTTTTTAAATACTTAAAAAGTTGGGATGCCTGAAAAAAGATAAGCTATATGTAACTGAAATCTGAGATAAACAGGTTGTGATTTTTACCTGAAACATCTGCTGTGTAAATTTCTTTCATAGCTTGTTATAGGAGATGTTGTGTAATTATTATTTATGTCAGCATAAACTGGTGGTACCAGTCATACTTGTTCAATAGGGAACTGTAAACCAAGCATTTTTCCTCCACAGCATATGTATGTGATGAGATAATACACATCTGTTAGAGACCAGCCATTGGAGCTCTGTAAACATTGGTTACACAGCTGTTGGCAGACCAATGGTCTTCACTGCTATAAATTATATATTTTAGAAACAATCCATTTCATGGTTAGATAACGTGGATTAAAACTGAACCCCAGCGCAAGCAATATAATCTGCATGAGTGAGATTATCCAGAATTTGAGGAAAAAGTTTTTATCTGAAACTCTGTCCCTAAGAATGATTTTACATGCTACATGTATAGTATATTCCTAGAATATTTTTGCTTTGTATGGCTCAAACAGGAGATCCTCTTTTTAAGCCTTCTTAAAAACCTGCAGCATTGGAAGACCCATAACTTTTGAAGGGAAGTTGTTCCGCATTGTACTGGTTGATTTTTCTTACCATCAAGAAATTTCTCCTAAGTTCTAGGTTGCTTCTCTCTTTGTTCGGTTTCCATCTATTGCTTCTTGTTTTGCCTTCTGGTTCTTTGGAAAATAGGTTGACCTTCTCTTTTTTATGGCAGCCCCTCAAATATTGGAAAATGAGTATCGTGTCACTTTTCACTAGATTGGACATATCCTATTCCTGCAACCATTCTTCATATGTTTTAGTCTTCAGGCCTCCAATCATCTTTGTGGCTGTTCTCTGCATTCTTTCCAGAGTCTCAAAATCTTGTTTATATTGTGGTGACTAGAACTGGATGCAGTGTTCCAAGTGAGGTTTTATCAAGGCATTATAGAGCATTAGTATCACTTCTCGTGATCTTGATTCTATCCCTCTGTTAATTTAGCCTAGGATTGCATTGTCTTTTTTGGCAGCTGCAACACATTGCCAGTTTATAGTTAAGTAATTGTCCACAAGGATTTCAAGATACTTGTCACAGTTATTATTATTGAGCCAGGTTTCTGGCTATACCTGTTCATTTGGTTTTTCTTGCCTAAGTGTAAAACCTTACTTTTTCCACATTGAATTTCATTTTGTTAGTTAGATAGAGACTAGTGTTCAAGTCTGTCAAGATCTATCTGGATCTTGAGCCTATCTTCTGTGATGTTGGCTATTCCTGTTAGTTTGGAGTTGTCTGCAGATTTGATGAGCTTTTTTCTATTCCCTCATCTAAATAGTTTATGAAGATATTAAAGAGTACTGGACCTTGAGCAGAATCTCGGGGCATCCCACTGCTTCCTTTCTTCCATGTAGATGTAGTTCCATTAAGGACTATGTGTTGAATGTGATTTGTCAACCAGTTACGAATCCATCTGGTGGTGATGCTGTCTATCTCACATTTTCTAACTTACTAAGAAGTAGGTTGTGGTCTATTTTGTCAAATGCCTTACTGAAACTTTTTTATCGAGGAGACCTATACCTATCTGAATCCTGATCTGATTTTGGATTGTGTGACTGGCTGGCTGTATTTAAAGGCCAGTGCTCCCCCAGACAAGCACAATCCAAAGCGCACTGAAGATATCTCCTTGAATGGGGACGAAAAGTCTGTAATCAAATCGCCAAGCTCAGAGCTCAAACCAACAACATAATTCAGCTCTGTGCCATGAAGGACTAAGAAGACTGTGCAATTGGATGCCTCTTCTGCCTGAGGAAGTACAACTCCATCCCAAGCTGTATTTGGAATGTTCCTAGGTCCAGGAAGCCCCATCACCAACAACCATTTGGTCTTGTTAGGGATGTTGCTATTTCTCATCCAAAACTTCACCATCACCACTGGGAAAGAACTTTGACACTGCCATTTGATCCCTTGGGGTAGAAATAAATACTCAGCATACCAATGGATTACCTCACCAACATCTTTATGTAGGATGCCATCTAGTGTCACTTTATAGGGGAGATGGGTGGCATAAAAATTAATAATGATGATTTAATTTAATGTTAATTAAGAATATAAGGCATCTCATCCTGCTAGGTCAGGCCCACCCTACTCATGCTGGCAGAGGGGGCCTATTGAAGATCCTGTAAATCAAAGAATTCAAGCCGCTGGGATCCAGAAGAAAAGCCTTCTCTGCCATGGCACCCACTCTCTGGAACATCCTGCCCATGGCATAAGTTCCGTCCCTACCCTCCTGTCCGTCTGTAAGAGCCTGGAGACCTGGCTCAACCAATTGGCTAGGGACCCAATGGGGAAATTTCACAATACTATGAATCTAGATTCATAGCAAATCCCACCTTGCCCCACTGTATTTCCTGCTTCTTTCCCCGCTGCCCATCTTTTAATCTCATATTACTGTATTTTCCTCGTTTATTTCATTGTTTCCCTAGTTTGCTACTATTATGTTTATACTTCTGTTCATTCATCTGTTACTACTATGGTAAGCTGCCCAGGTGGCCTAGGGTAGCCTCATAGATAGGCAGCAAATAAATTTAATAAATAAAGAAAAAATAATATATAGTGAAGACAGATAAAGAGTAAGGACCTAGTGATAGGTCCTTCCCTCTTATAAATACCAATTAGACCCACCCTCAGAGGAAGGGGGAAAAGTACCAGAAGAACATGTAGATGGGACAAACCCAGGTGGATCTAGCAATGGTTTTTTGAGGAAAGGATGGATCATTACATTCCTTTCTTTTATTATGAATAATAGTTAAAGTATTCAGTGATCTGTAGTGGTTATCTATGAGTTGCTCAGATGGAATGCAACACTGGAAATCAATTATTGGATTTCCTATCTAATTCCGTAACAAGAAGCAATGTAGGACACTTATATCAAAAGAATGGACCTATTTTATCCAATATAAAGTTCTAAACAATGGGGACTGTTTTTTAATTTAACCATTTCCAGTCCAGTAGCTCTGATTCTCTGTTGTATCAAGACTCAAGAATTCGTATGTATGAAATGAAATTATGGTAAATGTACAGAAAATGAATCAGGAACAAGTTATACAAAGGCAGCATTTAACATCCAGCTGTCTGCAATTACTGTAAGTTCGAATCTCACCAGGCTCAAGGTTGACTCAGCTTTCCATCCCTTCTAAGGTAGGTAAAATGAGGACCCAGATTGTGGGGGCAATAAGCTGACTTTGTATAAAATATACAAAAGTATGAAGGCTATTGCTTAAGGCATTGTAAGCCACCCTGAGTCTCCGGAGAAGGGCAGCATATAAATAAAATTAAAATAAAATAAATAAAATAAATACTCTGTTAAAACTGAATATACTTCTTTGATGAGAAACAAACTGTCTTCAAGGAAAAAAAGCAAAAAAACAAAAATCCAGTTGCCTTTTGGAAAAGCATCTTGGGAAGTCATGACTTGGATGATTGAGAATCTCCATAGACTTTCTATTCTGTGTATTGTATAATATTGCTTAATATGTTGTCTTTTATTTCTTAGCCCTTTTTTTTTTGAGGATGTCATTTACTCCATCTGACCACAACTTCCCGTGTCTTCCTAACCTGTTAACACATTCACTGTTCATATATATGTGTTCTTATATATGAATGAACACACACACACACACACACACATACATACAAACACACACCAAGGTGATTTAACCCAGATGTATTCTTCGTACGGTACTTTTAAGCAGCAAATGGAAACATTTTATATGAACAAACCTATCCTTGTTTAATGTTGCTGTGTTTATTTTTAATGTATTTGGGTTATATTTGTATAGGCACACAGAGATTTACATTGACTTTTGCTTCTTATAAACATCTTTGAATATAAATGTTTATCTACATGAATTTTGGAAACAATATAACTACAGCCATAACGAGGGGTGTGTGTGTAAAATTACCAATTTCAGTTTCAAAAATTTACCTATCCCAATTAAATAGACTTTCATTGAAAGTCTTGAACTAAGGCCGTTCCATTATCCTCAGGTTCTTCCCATTGTAGAAGAGCCTTGTTAGTCTACCGTGGCAAAAAAAAATATCAGAGGAGTCTGAAATCACCCTTTCCAACTAACAAACATTATTAAAAGGCATACATTTTTTGTGAGCTACAGCTTACTTTCCTAGATGTATCTGATGAAATGAGCTGCTGTTCACGAAAGCTCGTGCCCTTTAATAAAATTTGTGAGGCCAGAAAGATTTTACCAGGCTCCAGGTTCTTCACAATGAAACTTGAAAGTAAAAACAAGGAAAATAATTATAGGCAGAGTCACTCACTGCTGAGAGAAATAAGACAGAAAGAAATAAGAGTTAAGAGTCAAAATAATAAAAGTCAAAGCACACAATGATATAAGAAGATAGCCAAGGCTAAAACTTCGCAGGGAGTCCTTGCACAAAGCAGAAGGCCTGTCAAAGGAGAAAGATAATAGGGTTCACAGCTGGATTCCTTTGGCACTTCGTGACCTATGACTTTCTTCCTCCATAGTGATACCAAACAGCCACAGAACTAGTGTCCCACTGTGCAGGGCAATCAACAGACCTGCAGATTCGCTGCTCAACCCTTTTTGTCTTCTGGCTGAATTGCACTTCTGGCTGAGCACACTTGGGAGTCTTTCTGTCATACATATATTGGGGGGGGGGGGGGGGGGAGAAAGAAGAGAATCATTGTGTGTGAGTGTAAGTGGATGAGTGCGGAAGTGGAAGTGTTGGTGTAGGTTTGGATGGGTGCATGGGTGTATCATTCTAGAAAGGGAAAGCAAATGAATAAGCAATTGTACTAGCTAAATTACTGAGACAGTGGTAAATAAGTATATTAGGTAAATAATCCTCCATGGATCAGTCTATCTACTGTATTAGTCTGCAGACATTCTTTAATAGCTCCATTTTTTTTTCTCCTTTGGTGTTGAGTGCAGTGATTTAAAACTGAGAAAGGGCATCTGACACAGTTTATTTAAAGTTTAAAATGATAAAAACAATTGGGGCACCAGACAAGCTGGTCTTGAGATAACAGCTCCTGGAGCAATAGATAAGCAAATCCTTTGCAAGGAAAGCTCTGATGGTGGCTCAAGCAGGAAGTGAGGTGGAAGTTAGAAGAGAAAGTGAAAGATTCAAATGAGAGTGTAAAAAGCACAAATGTATTTGGAGATACATCCCAAAGTTTTTTCCCTACGGACATAAATATAGACTGATAATTCCTAGTTATTCTATCAGAATAATTTATCTTAATTCTTAACTCTACTGCTTGTGAATACCAAGTTACAGATAGTATTACCATGTCTGGTGTTTGTCAAATGTCTAGTCTGACATACTTGGAGGACATCAAATTCTGGAAGACTGACCTACATGTGCCCATGTCCGTAGACTGTAGAATGTCCATGTATATAACTCATATATTACCTATATGAATAGAAAACTGTAGGAGGGATTCTGCCTTATTTCAACAAAATGTGACACTTTGTTGTCCTTTGTTTTGAGGATATAAAAAGCCACTGGTCTATAACATACAGACTCTTTGGAATTTGATTGGGAATTGCTCTCATTGTTTGCTTGCTGCCTTTGAAAAGCTTTTTCTTTTTTTTTAAAAAAAAAGCCCACTGCCCTTCTTGATTTTATAACACTTTACTTTATTAGAAGAGCTGTAAATAGTACATCCTCATGATGCCATTTTATAAGTTAGCTAGTTTCACATTAAATTAGGCAGCTAAAATGACAAGTCTTTTCTGGAGAGACATCGAATTAAAAAAACAAAACAAAAAACCAACCTGCCTTGGTTGAAAGAGGAGAACCGATAATGTCACACTTCATAGAATGTATGAAGCTCTTTGCCCAGTTATTTTTATTTCTGCAGAATAGGAGCAATTTTGCTTATTGCAAACTAAGAATTTTAATTATATAAATAATGTAAACTGCCCTCTATAAAAAGATTAATTTCCTCATTCCTTGGGGACTTGCTCAAGATCATAACTTAATGAGCCTCGTGTCCATCGAAATTTACTGGGAATATATCAGATTCTTTTTACTAAGTTTTCCTTGACAGACACTGGAACAGATCATAAGGGAAACAGCAAGGAAGACTCATCTGTCTCAGTGAAATATTGCCCACGTCACAGAAATGCAACAGAACTAAGGTAGATAAAGTAGGCAATATCAAAGTATCAATGTAGTCAGACCCTCTGAACGCCAGGCAGTGTCTGAATTATAAATTCAATTCTCCATTTCTTACTGTGTCATTCCAAATAATTGTTCTGGTGGTGTGGGGCTTGTAAAATCATAATCAGTTGTGTTGGATTCCTGGATGGAGATTATTGATACGGTAATCGATTGAAAGGTAGGCAGTTCAGCGATTCAAATCCCTAGTGCTGCAAAACGGAGTGAGCTCCTGTTACTTGTCACAGCTTCTGCCAACCTAGCAGTTCGAAAGCACGTAAAAAATGCAAGTAGAAAAATAGGGACCACCTTTCGTGGGAAGGTAACAGCGTTCCATGCGCCTTTGGCATTTAGTCATGCCGGCCACATGACCACGGAGATGTCTTCAGACAGCGCTGGCTCTTCGGCTTTGAAACGGAGATGACCACCACCTCCTAGAGTCAGGAAAGACTAGCATATACGTGCAAGGGGAACCTTTACCTTTACCTTAAGTATTAAATAAATCCTGAGAATGTCTTCCAGTGTTCTCTTGCACAGATCCAAAGAAGAGTAATGTCACAAATACACTAAACCTGAAGCATTTTGCCTAAGACATTCTCTCTCTTTAGCTACATTATTCTGAATCCACAGGTCATCTAGTGCAAACTACAAATGGAGAGATAAAAAGCTACAATAATCAACAATGACACAATTATGTGATGCTTCGTTGAACACGAGAGATGATGAAGAGTGGTTGCAAGCTTTCCTACTAGGATGTGTTTATAGAGTTGATTCAGAATTCTACAACAGAAGTTAAATAGTGCTGATATGTGTTTAACAGTCTAATATTCAATTTTCTCATTGTCAGAATATTTAGATTTAAATGGGGGTAATCACTGCAGATTGCAATTATTTTAAAATCATTTGCAAATATCAATGTTACTCATTATTCCATGGAGAAAATATTTTAAGAGAAAACTACATTAAAAATTTACCTAGGACTTAAGTGAAAGAGGCATGTGAAATACTGAATTAGACTTTGGGAATTGCCGATGATGCTCTATAAAAGTGAAAATTGGACTTTGAACAAGCAGGATGGAATGAATGATGCTTTTGAACTTTGGTTTCAGAGAAGACTCCCGAGGATACCATTTTTAGCCAAGAAAAAAAAATCCTGGTAGGAAAGCTTGTTTTATCATGTTTTATCACTTTTCATGTTCAACATAGGACCAAGAGAAGAAAGCACAGAAAAATAATTGGATAATTTGGAGACCCCAAAAATGACTAAGAATACTGATTGCTGAGGAGATTTGTTTTGAGTGCATGGCTTAACCACAAAACTATTCAAAAAGAGGAAGGAAGGAAGGAAGGAAGGAAGGAAGGAAGGAAGGAAGGAAGG
>WNWU01013629.1:369236-416701 GCA_012654045.1 Ptyas mucosa
GAAGGAAGGAAGGAAGGAAGGAAGGAAGGAAGGAAGGAAGGAAGGAAAACAACATACATTTTGTTGCATTAAAAACAAAACAAGCTAGCTTTTAAACAAGTTATTAAATTTGGACGATAAAAATAACATTCATCAGCTTTCCCGTAGATCTATTTAAGGTTATGCATGAATAAATTTAAATCTATAAGCTTGATTGATTTTATTATTTTTGATGAAAGACTGAGAGAATTAAGGAAGGATGCAAGAGTGTACATGCCATTCTTTTGGTACTTTTCAAGAATAGACTTTTGGGGAGAAATGAACATATAATAAAAGAAACAAAGTCAAAAAAGAATGATTGCAGGTAAGGAAAGTACAAGCCAAGTGCTATATGAAAAAGTGTTAGAAGACAGTTTAATTTCCCAACAGAAAGACTGGAACATGGATGTAAGGAAATACGGTGTGGATACTGCTTGGAAGAGAGTGAAAAAGATTACATGGCAAAAGGCCACACAAGTGTGTCAAGTTACCTAATGGGAAGTTTGAAAAAGTTACATTGGAGAAAGCAGAGCAATTATGATAGAAGTAACAAAAATGGTTTTGGTGGGTGAAAAGGGCTAAATATGGAACTTCTATTGAAGTAGACTGAATTAAAAATAGAAGTACTATAATGGGTTTAAAAAGGAATCACGAGAATTAGACAAGATTTTATTAGACACAGAGGACAAACCGATTAAAAAAAATTATAATTATTTATTGAGATACAAAATGGAGGAGGAGGTAGTCAAAGAAACTATGATAATCTGGGCCAAAAACTTTGGTTATAATATTGAATTGGAGAAATGGGAGAAATTATGGAACAAAAACTATAAATTGACGATGTCTGTAGCCTACAAGGAAAACGTATAAAGTGTTTTATAAGTAGCACTTTCCACCAGCAAGACTGGCCAAAATGTTCCTCAAAACCCCATCAACTTGTTGGAAATGTAAACAAAATTCAGGAACATATTACCACATGTGGTGGACGTGCCCCACAGTAAAACAATATTGGAATAGAATAAGAAAAAATTTAGAAGAGATAACCAAATAGCAAATAGAGATGAAGCCAGAACTATTTTTGTTATGAATACTTCCAGGGAATTATGAAAAAAAAATACAATATTTAATTATACATATCACAACAGGAGCGAGAATAATATATGCACAAAATTGGAAAAATAATAATATATCAACAGAAGAAAACTGGATAAGAAAAGTTTTAGAGTGTGCAGAGATAGATAAACTCACAAAAGAAATACAAGATAAGGAGGAAACAGAATATTACATGGTATGAGATAAATGGTATGAGTGATTAGAGGAGAGGTATAAAGGGCAAGGAAAGATTAAATGAGAAAAAAACAGGAGTTTCAATATAGTAACAAATATATAGAAAGGGAACGGACACAGAATGAATTATTGTAATTTAGTACATTGATATTTCCATATGTATAAATAAATATTAGAATCACATGTATAGATTAGTAAATAGAAAAAAGGGAGAAAAATGGATATATAAGCAATGAAAAATGATGTGGAAATGTTGGTAAGAAGAAAATTGTAAAAATTTCATTTTTTGTTTTAAAAAAACTTCAATAAAATTATTTTAAAAAAGAAGTACTGTAATGAAATAAGATGAAGATAACTGAAGGAATGATAAGTGCAATAAGGGGAGCAGTCTAAAAAACAAAAAATGTTGTTTAAGGAATGATAAATGCAGGGATGATTTTGCAAGAAGAGAAAGAGAATAGTTATAGAACAGAATAGAATAAAATATTGTTTATTGGCCAAGTATGATTGGACACACAAGGAATTTGTCTCCAGTGTAAAAGCTCTCACTGTACATACAAATAATATAGTGATAAGTCATAAATCATAAGATACAAACAAAGTGATAAATCATAATATACCAATAGGAAAGATGAGAAGAATAATAGCAATACAGCCCTACTACATGGGTAAATATCCTTAGGCACAAGACAGTGTTGTGGGAATTAGAGTGATGTCATGTCTGTGTAGTTGTTTTAATACCCTACAGTGAAAGTAATCTAGATTTAGTTAGATTTCCTTTTTTCATACCTCCTGCAATTTCCCTTTTTTCTTATGCTTTGCATAATGTTGCTTTTCTTGAAGGGGAACAATGTACTTAGTATTTTTGTATCTAATCAGTAATGGCACATGGGACATATGAAGTTAGAAATCTTTTTAAAATGACTTTTACATATCTTTGAAGAATTGGACTCCCAAGAAATGATTATAATTTCCCTGTTCAAACCTAAACTCATTCAAAAATCTATCATCAATATTCAGAAGAAGTTGCAAAAGTGCAGATTTAGCATGTACCCATAGAATTCTATAGCTGCACAATCAGAATTTTTTAAAAAAGGACAGCGTACTTTTAGAATTTTGTCTTTAAAAGGACATATTAGACCCGGCTAACAAGTAGTTTAAAAGGACTTGAATGCTACTCGGTTTTTATCATGAGTTTGGCTGATCCACTGGTTCTATAATTTTTTTTTGAAAAAAAAATTTTTTTTCAAGATCTTCAAGTAGTCAAAGATAATACTTCACTATGATACTTTCACTGAAAGCCAGTGAAATCTAAAGCCACTATTAATATGACCTCTAGAAACCTTGGTTGTTAGTTGGTACTTAATATCTCAAGAATGATGCGTTTTAAATCAATAAAATAAAGTGATAAAATAAAATAAAATAAAATATGCAGAATAGGAAATCTAGCTTTGCTTTTACCAAAGAGTCCACAATAAGCTGCTGATAAATGGTAGACAAACACTATTCCCTGGCATTATTCAAAATGCAACATTACGTTTGATGTTTCGCAAATAATTCTCATCCTATTTCAGTTATTAGAGGGAGGTCTTGTTCCTTTGGCAAAAATTCAGGTTGGCTTTGGAAGGGAATATTTGGTTTCAAGGAACCATTTCACAATTCCTATGAGACGAAGAAATGAAAGGGACAAACTAATGAATTCTTTTCTTCAAAAGTGATGATTAAAGTTATAGGAACTCTTGCAAAAACTGGATGTTTTAAAAGTAACTGGAAAGCAAAGTCACATTGTTTTCCTCTATATGTGTGATCCAAGTTCATTTTAAAGGAGTTAACATGGTTATCTGGCACGTCCCCATAAATACTTTCCCCAAAAGTTCATTTTTCCATAAGGGAGGGAGGGAGGAAGAGAAAGAGAGAGAGAGGGAAGGAGGGAGGGAGGGAGAGAGGGAAGGAGAGAGATTGTACTTCAAGCTTATTCTTAATAGGGAATGTAGAAAATTATTGGCTAAGTAATATAGTGCAGCATTTAGATGACATCAGCTTGACTTTCTATCTTGAAATTATTCACTCTGAACCTCTCAGCTTTGGATGGCAACTTCTTACCATTTGTGGATAGTAATATGAAATAACCCCTTATTTTCAGAATAATGTTGATTTACATGGCACAAAACTGGGAAATGCTAAAACAGCATTTCCCAGTGCAACTAAGATTTAGTGTGTCAGCATCAAGGATGAGTTTATGTTTCCCAGCTCATTGGCTTCTCAGCAATGTTGCTTTTCTTTCTAGCACAAGAATCACTTATATTGTTACCATAACTCTCATCTGAATGGTGAGAGAACAAAGAAGTTGGTGGCACCTCAAAGGCCAAAAAATGTGCACTGTTGTAAGTTTTATAGTCTTTTATCCACTTCACTGGATGAAAGAGGTATTATGTTGTTTGGCAGATCGTTTCTAGGAGACCAGAAATGAAATTCTTTATTAATAATGCTTATTTACGCAATACAGTAATGGCAATGTTATTGAATGGACAATAAAGACGGGAATGCTGGTGAAGGAATAAATAGCCTTCTTTTCAGTAAAAAATGCAAATGAATTGGCATGACTATCAAATTAATTTTTAAAACACATAAAAATAGAGTTGGTAGAGACAAAATGAAGCAACCTATTTCTGAAGCCATATATAACCCTATTGCAGCACTGTCGTAAAGCTAAATGTGAACCTTAAGTATACACTATAAGATCCTTACTGCCTTAAACCAAGTACTCAATTGTCCAATAATATTTTTCACAAATAAAGGCGAATATACGCATCCCAGGATAATGTTGCAGGATCCAATCTGGGTCGGTCACCATCTACACAGCAATGAACAAGGACATACATTCATTTTTGAAGCTACTAAGGTTGTTGGACAAGTAAGAACAAAAACAGCCTGGGAAGTGATTGAAGCCTGGGAAACAGATGCGCTGATTTACCACTAGTTTGTCAAGTACTTAGGAAGCAAGGGCTTGGCAGCACAAGGAAACAATAGTCAACAACTTAATAGCCAGCCATCAACACCCCTATCAACAACTAAAAACCTACACACAAGAGACACCATAAAAATGCCACACATAGAATAGACCAAAACACACACTCTGCTACAGAGATGTTGCCTGAGGCTGGGCTCCAGCAAAAATCTGAAACACGCATGTCCGACCCAGATTGGATCCTGCAATAATATTTTTTCCAGGAGCGGCCAGGCTTCCATTAAGAAAATAACTGAAAAACACCATTTCGTGTTTATCCTTGGAACAGTGTTGGAAATTAATTGCCTCTATCCCTGGAACTAAAATAGGAGGGGATGTAGCCATAACACTGAAAAATGTTGATGAAAGAAGGACTATAAACATTTTCATTTCTGTTGAGACATGGTCCTCACAGAAGCTGGTGGAGAATACACACTCAATACAGCAATGTATTTCAAACTTGTTAACTTTTAAGATGTATGGATTTCAACTCCCAGAATCCCCCAACCAGCTTGTGTCAACAGTGTAAAAACTTTATTTTTTCTTTGGGAACTAGGAGTAGAAGGGAGAATAATATCCACATAATTATAATAAAGATTGGATGCCATTTTGACAAACAGATTTGAAGGTGCATGAAGATATGGGAGTTAATAGAAGCCTCCTTCAAACATTACAAGAGCAATCCTATTGTTTTCCCACACATATTTTTCAAATGCAGTCATTGATATCTGGGCTTTAATCAGAAACCGTGGAAGATTTTCCACTCATTATCTGCATAGTGAGAGAAAAATAGGAAGTCCATTCTGTTTGCATCTGAAGCACTATGGATAGAGTTCCTTTTAATGCTATGATAACACTGTATTTTATTTGCATTTCAATATAAAAGAGGCTTTTATCAGAAGTAAACTCTCACAGAATCTTTGAAAATAATCCAATGGATAGGGATTGAATAAAACTGAATTAAGAAAAAAAATATATCCAGAATATAGAGCTGTCTTGTTACTATGACAACTGTAAACTGTAAACATAGTATGATCTGGACATTGCACTGGATTTTAGTTATTGGTGTAGGCAGACCTAGAAACTGGCTTCATATTCAGATGTGAAAAATCAGGTCATAGTATAACATTGCATCAATTTCTTTCTAACATCACCCATTTTTATAATTGTCTTGACCACCATACTTATCTAATGTACACCTCTTCTCTACATCAAGAACCAAATAGTGAGTTTGTGCAGCAGAAAACCTGCATTCAGATTATATGTACATAAATAATCACAAGATTAACTGAACTTTCCAAAGTCATAAAGACTTTTTCACATATGATCATCCCATATTAAAATTAAAATGTTGCAATCATATTCATGAACCCACGTGCACACACACGCACAAATATAGAGATTATAGGACATCATTACCTTGAATGACAACAGGAAGTACTTTGTTTTCTTCTCATGGTTCAAAACTAGCAGGATGAATGAGGAACTCACTCTCATAATTCGTCTGCTGAGAGTTCTTTCAATTCTACTTTGGCTATTGGCTCTAACTTTGTGCTCTGAATAGAGGCTGTGTTATTTTAACTGCTGGATTTCTAGTCATGGGGGAGGAGAAATGGATTAGGTATATTTGCAATCTAATGCTTCATATTCACCGGATAACTTAAATTCAGTGGAAGGAAGAACTTTGAATCAACAGATATATTTCAAGAGATCTTGCAAGCCAATTATACCTAAACTAACATGCTCAAAATCTGTAACATTCCAAAGGAGTAAGATAACATATCCATGCGTTCTTTCCTAAATAAAAGGCATGTGTGGGATTTCTTGCCAGAGGCTGAGCAGATGTGTTCCAGGTCAACCTGTAAATACATATCTGAGTATTTCCAAAGTAAGAGCATCTGTAGCACCTGTTAAAGTAGTTGAGCAGTGCCTTAAAATGTTATACTATCCATATGTCCATCTAAAAGCTTTGTAGACTCTCAATTTAGCATGGAAATGCACTCTGAAAGTATAGGGTGCTATTAATTCAAGTATTTCTGTTTCTTGTAGGCAACAATCAAAAATATGTGTGGAACTAAGGCTGGGAATGTCTTTAAGGGCTACTAAAAAGGGGGTAGGGCACATAGCTTTAAAACTCTAGTTATCCTATCTTAGAATGATCCCAATTTCACATTTATAATGAAATTAACAGTACTAATGACCCGATGCATGATTTCAGTAATACTTAGCATAATATTCTTCCATGTTGCTGAACATACAAAGATACAGTATTGTCTGGCAGTGGCCCCCAACTTTTTTGGCACTAGTTTGGCACTTGTTTCATGGAAGACAATTTTTCCACAGTCTGACGGGTGGGGTGGAATTTTGGTTTCACTTACTCACCTGCCATTCATCTCCAGCTGTGCGTCCTGGTTCCTAACAGGCCACAAACTGGTACTAGTCCATGGCCCGGGAAGCCGCTGGTCTAAGGAACCACTTCTCAGTGTCTGCAATGTTAAGATGTGTGGATTTCAACTCTGGATGGGAAATTCTGGAAATTGAAGTTCAAAAGGAGGTTGAGAAACACTAGTTTATTAAAGACAGTTCAGTGACTTCTGCCAGAACAAGAGATTGTAAATACTATTACTTTCTGCTCATTTTGCCAGATTTTTGTGTTGAACAGTTGTACTGCCCACAATACTGGGTTACAAACTGGAAAATCAATTCAGAGCTAGCAGGCTGGCCTGTCTGCCTGTTGTCTGGTTCTCTGGCTGCCTCTCTGGGGGGTCTAGGGCAACTTGCCACAGCCAACTCTCTGCAGGATGGCTCATCATGGCCAACTTGCCATGGGACAACTTGCCACAGAACAAGAGTTACACATATTGAACAAATGGTAGAATAGAATCATTTTAAAAAGAATGCAAGAGGAGGTGCAAAATGACATGTGAATGACAACAATTATGTATAAATATAAAAATATATACCAGGCTTGCATGGTCCATTCCATTCCATTCCATTCCATTCCATTCCATTCCATTCCACCCACCCACCTACCCTACCCTACCCTACCCTACCCTACCCTACTCTACTCTATTCTATTCTATTCTATTCTATTCTATTCTATTCTATTCTATTCTATTCTATTCTTCCAAGAATCACAAGCAAAGCCAATGGGGAGGCTGGATTCACTTAATATATGATTCAGTTAATGACAATATGATTTGCTTAACAACCACAACAAAAAAGGTTGTAAAATCAAGCATATTCATGAGTGACTGCATCAGTTAGTGACAGATGTTCCCATCCCAATTATGGTTGTGACTTGAGGACTACTTATAGTCATGGCATTTCCTAGTGGTTTCCCATCCAAGTATTAACTAGGACGCAACTTGCTACGTTTTTCAAAATCAGCTGTGTACAGGTAGTTCTTGACTTATGATCACATTGAGCCCAAAATTTCTGTTGTTAAGTGAGACATTTGTTAAGTAAATTTTGCCCCATTTTACAACATTTCTTGCCTCAGTTGTTAAGTGAAACACTGCAGTTGTTAAGTTAGTGGCATAGTTGTAAGTGAATCTGGCTTTCCCATTGCCTTTACTTCTCAAAAGTTTGCAAAAGGTGAACACATGACCTCAGAATATTGCAACAGTCATAAATATGAACCAGTTGCCAAGTGTCTGAATTTTGATCAACATGACCTCAGGGGTGCTACAACGGTTGTAAGTGTGAAAAATGGTCATGTCACTTTTTTCAATGCCACTATAACTACCTGTATTATATTTTTTCACATCCCTGCAAGTTTGTCAAAACTGATTGCTAGCAACAAGAAACAGAAAGAAAGAGAGGGAGAGAGAGTAGGGGATAGGAGGGAGGGAGGGAGGGATGGAGGGAGAAAGAAAGAAAGAGAGAGAGAGAGAGAGAGAGAAAGGAAGGAAGGAAGGAAGGAAGGAAAGAAAGAGAAAGAAAGAAAGAAAGAAAGAAAGAAAGAAAGAAAGAAAGAAAGAAAGAAAGAAAGAAAGAGGCACTAAAGACAATTGTGAGACAGACAAGACAACAGGAGTAAGTGGAGATTTAAAGCCAATCTCTAGCACATCTAGGATTTCTGAATACAATACTAAGTCAACTATTTCCTTGGGGAATTATTACATTACACTTCCTATACTAATGATGAAGCTAATACTAAGTCAGAATCAGTAACTCTGGCCAAGAAATTTGATCTCAATATTGCTTCCGAAATATTGCCTCAAAATTCCATCCAAATTAAAAGCAACACCACATATATTTGATGCTACACACGAATCTTGGTTTCTAGTACCAAGTAACTAATCTGCAGTAACACAAGGATTTTGGCAACAAATAATTACAGATATACTGTAATTAAAAGTAAGGAGGAGATTTTATGGCAATTGGTTAAAACCATATGTCATCAATTCCCATGGTTTATATTATTTGACCTGATGACACTATATTTCATAAACATGTCTGTAGCTTTAGGCTTCCTCACCTCAGAAATAATAATCTTAAACCACTATTATAAATGGCCATCTTGCTAAGATTAATGCCACTTTTCAAAAGTAGAACATGCCTATGAAACCGAGACAGAAGAGAGGAGAAATGAAACCACAGCAAAAATAAGAATCAACTTTAATCCCTCCTTTGAAACAAAAGTATCTGGGTTTAGCCAAACCCAGATCTATAAATAATCATGTAATATAAAAACCATTCATATGCATAATTTACCCAAACATCCCAAGTGTCAAGCAGTGTGCAGATGTATGATTACTCCACCATCAGCTAAGAAGCAAAGGAATAGAAAATCCAGCTGAAACCTCAAGAGGAATTAAGTAAGGCTGAATGGACTGTAATTACCTTCCCTGGAACCAGGCCAGTATGTCAATTCTAATACCCTTACTCTTGAGAAAATGACATGCTGGAGAAAGGCCAGTCCTGAACCAGCACAAGAAAAATGCATGTTGTTCTGTTGCAGTTTTAAACAAATTGCTTCAATTAAGGTTAGGATCCAGAGCTGCTTTATTATCTTCACAAACTGAGTACGCTGATTGGAGGAATCTGTTTGATGACATCTTGAGCAAAATGGCATAATTGATTTATCACCGGTGGAATTTGAAAGTTAACAAGATACCATGATTATCCATGGGATTTTATCCAAGACCAAAGCTCAAACAGTGTCAATACTCCTTTTATCCTGCTTCTTTGAAGACCATCTTCTATATCCATGCATGATTCTGATCTTTGTAAAAACAAACATATTGAGGATGGGAATATCTTTTTAAGGCCTTCATCGCTGTCCTACCACATGCTGGTTTCTTGACTTCTGGTTCCTTAATTGTTGATAGTAAATCCTAAAAGGCAGAATCTATCTACAACTTCAGTATCTTCATTGTCAATATAAGGCTATGTCTTTTGTCATTAGTTTAATTATAGTTTCATTCCCCCCACCCCACCCTTGTTCCACTTTCATTACTAGGATTTGTAAGTCATTTTCATTTCAGCTCTCAGAATAGTAGTATCATTAGTATAGTGCTGGTTATCTTTCTTCAAGTTTTAAAACCATAAGAATAAGGCAGCTGTTTGGTTCTACTACTCTAGGGGAAGCCAATATGCACTGGAAGTTTTTTTAATTCAATCTTTTAATAACTACATGGTATATAACTCAAGTATATAAATTCTTACTCTTTTAACAACCTGGAGTCAGTCTGTTTTGCCATATTTCATCTAAACTGTGGGTGCTTGGTTGGCCATAAGTTTTATCTGAGAACAGTAAAATGTCCCGGGATTGCCATTTTCCTAAGGACAGTCTACAGCTTGACTTCATCAATACAGTCAAAAAATGTTTCTATAATCAATGAAGCACATGCTTACTTCCTGGCATGATTTTTCCAATTATCCAGCAGGTATCGCCAATATGTTGATACATCTTAAACATCTGGCATTTCTTTTCCATGTGCTCTTGTAATCTGCAGTGGAAGAGTTTAAGCATTATCTTCTAGTATATTCATAATTTCATATATCTAGTATATGAAATTAAATTATTATATGATATCTTGCTGTATCTGTTAAATTTCCATTCTTTGAAACTGGTTTTGGATTGTTCTCTTCTAATCTGTTGACCACTATGTTATTCTTCAGATTTGCTGGGATAATTTGATTATAACCTTTATTGATTTTTCTGTGTGTAGATAATTCCATCTGTTTCCATTGCCTTGCCTTGTTGTTAGAGTGCTGATTAACAGCAAACTAAAGAAATACATATTTTCAGTGACATATGTTATTTATTTTCATTTATATTTTTAAATAGTTTCTTATTTATTAAACATGTTTATATGGCTGTTGAACACACTGGGTTGGGCACTTTACAACATTAAAAATCCTCACTATAACACTTCTAACCATTCCAGCTTTTGATAATCTTATATACCAAGATCTGAAAGCATTGCTTTTTGTATGTCATTCCAGATGGATACACTCTGGCCTTGTACTCTAGGTAGACCAGGGGTGTCAAACATCCGGCCTGTGGGATGCTTAGATTTGGCCCACAGAGCCGCCCTGTAAACAACTAAGGACTGGCCCATGATGCTTCTGCCAACAAAAATGGATCTCGGAAGGGCTGCACATGAACCTTCCAAGCTCCGTTTTCACCTATGATGACCTCCTGCAACTGTCTGCCAGAGAAAACGGAGCTCAGGAGGGCTGTGCACGGCCCTCCAGAGCTCTGTTTTCCCTGGCCCAGCACTGGGCTACCACAGGTGCCCCCAACACAAGTGATGTCAAGCTGGCCACGCCTACCCTGGCCACGCCCACCCAGCCCCCTGAGGTCAAACACAATCCTGATAAGGCCCTCAATAAACTCGAGTTTGACATCCCTGAGGTAAACTGTACAAAGGACATGATGATTTGACCAATCTGCATGTCTGTCTCTTTAGCAGTGTCAGTGTCTGCATTCACACCACCTGAAAACAGTAATCTATTAGTCTGACACTTGTCTCTATCCAAGTAAAGATAGAGATTTATTTACTGCCTATTTTTCTATTTCTATTTTCTATTTCTCATTACTTAGAGGGGACAAAGTGTTCCTGAAAATAGATTCACTTAGAATTCTAGATAATTTGAAACAATGACTGCTGGAAATAATAAAAATTGGGCAAAGAACCTGACAAACCAAACAGTGCAAAAGTGAAGTTAATTTTTATTATTGTTTTTCTTTTGTACAATCCCTTCTTGAATTATATAGTATGCTGAGCTCTAACAAGCTGGTAGCAGAAAATTGAGATGGAGTGGCAAAGCATCTTTTCTTCAGATAAGGAATTGAGCTGTAGACGATGCTGGATCTTTAAGGAAAGCCACTTTAATATGCTTACTCTAAAACTATCAACTTATCCTTTCTGGGCCCTCTTTTTGTTTTTATGGGGCATTTAGAGACCAAAAATTAGCTGAAGGGTGATGTTATATACAGGACACATGCCGAACTAAAATAATTACACTGTTGTAATTACTATATGAGTTATAGGGTTTTTTTAAGTTATCATCATGTAATAACAACTATTAAGGAAAGGAAAGCATATATACTATGAAATTATCTAGCAGGAATCAATGAACTTTTTCATTTGTTTGGCCATCTAGGTATGAAGGGCTAAAGAGTTTGAATGCGCCCGTATGGCTGTTTTGCAGTCATGATGGGAGTGTTTTTTGGACATGAGGAGTTTTATGAGCCCATCAAGATCTATGGCTCACACCATACATTTCTGAACTCCTAATGTGACCTTCTAATGTGTGGCAATCTTCTCCTACCCTTTAAGCCAACTTAATTTACCCACAGAGCTCATTCCATGAAATATAGCTTTATGTCAAATATTTAACAAGAAAGTAGAAAGAAAAACATGAGAAGAAATGAATACCAAACAAAAACATTCTGTTTTCTCTTTTTCCTAACCCATACTTTTAGAATTAAAAAAAAAGAAACCCACCCAGTGGTGTTTTGATTAATTAAGGACTGAAGGCTCAGGTATCTATTTTGATAGTTTCACTATTAAATGTCTCCCTTCCTCCGCAAAAGGAAAATATTTTTATTTTATGTGAGGCTTTTCGGAAAGAATGTTGGTCTCTACCATATGTTCTTTTTAAAACTAGGAAATTATTAGGGGTTAGGGGAGAATTGGGGTGGGTGGGGGAAGTTAGTGGCTGCAGTTTTCCATGCCAGTGGGCAAATTTGCTTTAAAGATGATTTTCATTCATTAGGATGCCAAGAACGCAAAACTATGTATTTTCCCTGAAATATCATATTTGATCTATGGTCTATAATATTATATATATTACGAAGTAATAGTAGAGGTGCATTCCTTTTATTTCATTATTTTTCAGGAATTATTTAAGTTTTGCATGATTTAAAAATTGCAATCTGAGGAAATGTAATCAAAACTTCTGTCTTAAATGTGAACATATCATCAGTGGATTTCTGCTAATAGCAGTTTAGCAGGCTAGAGACTCTCTTTGAGGAAACATTTTTCTGAAACATTTACAGAGTATTTATAATCTTGTCAGATCAAGCCACTTGACTGCTATGTCTATTAGGTTCTGAAAAACATTTATTCCAAAAACCGTTTGAAAACGCTTCACTTCTTAAAACAAATACACAAGTACCCACTTCACATGTTGTGACTGAAACACAAATTCAGTTATTTTTTCTTCTTTTGTCATTTCCTATAATATCATTTCATTTATATAACAAGCAAATCATGGCAACTAGTCAAGTCATGGACTTGAAAAAAGTGCTACCTCCTTCAGAAAGTTCTTGGTTCTTTCCAATAGTTTTGTATTTCCTAAATGGAAAGTACTGTAATATGAAATGTGCATAACTGCTCAGTCTGGATGAAATGCATCTCTTACGAAAAGTTACCAAAAGCAAATGCAGCACTAGAGGTTTTTTTTTTAATTTGACTTTTGATAAGTGCAAATTCCAATACACATGGAATTTGGAAAATCACCTGATTCTTCGAATCAGCAAATTGAAGACAACTCTATCAGTTAATATACTTTGTTATCTTCATCCACTTTTTTAGTTCTAAGGAAACCACCAAATTTATTAAAACAGAGGGGTTTGCTGGAATTCATGCCCAGTCCATTTTTGGATTAATTTTAGAGAAGGTTGTTTCTTTGCTTGAACTATTTATATCTGCCTTGAAAGACGGATGTCCTGGGGACATTAAAATGGAGGTGAAATGGTCAAACATCACTCAGGTTTTATTTGGCAGAACAGTTTTAAGGCCTTGACATTGTAAAGAGTACCAGATTCCTGACAGAAAAAAGAAAACCTATATACACCCAATCTCTTATTTCATCTGAATAAAATAATATTGCAACCACCAGCCTGTGAACATTCAAAGGAAAAGAAAATATAAAACAAATGTGAACATACACACTCCCTTCAAAACATTAAAAAGAAGACTGGGTCTGAAGGTTTGGAGGAGGAAAGTGCCAGAGATAACAAACAAAAGATACAGTAATCGAAGAAGGAATCCATCTGATTCACAAATCATAAATCACAGTTTGTTTGTTTTGTTTTGCTTTAATATGAAATATGACCTCATTCATTGTATCTTGTAAATCACCATGTTTAATGTCAGGGGAAGGACAACCAGTGGCCACATCTTTTGGGGCTCCTCAGTCACCTGATTGTAGCTACAGAAACATGAATGCCTGAAGTATAAATCCAAAAGTAGGCAGGTAAAACAAAGAAATATTTCATCCTTGCAACGTTCTAGAACCTGGAAAATGGCAATAGCACATAGACTTATATACTTTATAGCACTCTCTGGTGGTTTACAAATGTCAGCATATTGCCTCCAACTATCTGGGCTCTCATTTTACTGACCTCCAAAGGATGGAAGACTGAGTCAACCCTCAGCCCTGTCAGGTTTGAACTCTTGGCTATGGGCAGAGTTAGCCTGCAATACTGCATTTTAATCACTGTGTCACCAGGGCTTCTGATGGCACAGTAGTTAAAATGAAAAACAGAAATTCTTCTTTCCTTGAATCCTAAATAGCCCCACACATTTCTCTTCTTAACCCTTCCCACTGAAACCTTGGCTTCTCAAAAACCTTTAAGTACAATCTCAGCCATCAAAACGTTGCCCATCTCTGGTTCCTATGGCATGAACCAAACCACTGGATTGCTAGTTTATCTAGTCAAAGCAAGAGAAAGAGCCAGATAGGTGTAGTGGTGAAGCCACTCAGCTGGAAACCTGGAGATAGTGATCTTAGGCTTGAAGCCAGCTGGGTAACCTTGGGCCTCTCACACCATCTCAGTTTTAGGAAGACAGACAACATCAAGTCACTTCCAACATTTCTGCCAAGAAAACTGCAGGATCCAGTGCAGACAGTCGCCTGGGCTCAATGATGACTTAAAGATACACGCAGAGAGAGACAAAAGATAAGGAACATCAGCTCCATGGATGTGACCCAGACTGCAAGTTATTTCATCAACTTATGATGTCTTTCTGCTGAGTATTTATTCCTCTCAATTCCCCATTGGTGGAATATGATCTCCTTCAAAGCATTCCAGTGGGTTCTTTCCTTCTCCCTACCAAGGCTTTGCTGCAACTCTTTTGCCTTCTTCACTGCTTTTGAGAAGCCTTTTTGTTGCTTTCTGTGATTGCAAGTTAGTTTAACAGACGTGATTTATAGTGCCTAAAACATCATTCAGTCCTTGCAAAGGCAATATATCAGGAAGGAAGCAGGCTTTGTATCCTCATAGCAATAGCTAAGGGACATTATTAGCTGCTATTAATCACTAGTGGAGAAACCACCAATATGTCCCACTCAATTGGAGCTACGCATTTCCCGTGTTAGTCATCCGTAGCAGTAGACAGTAATAGAATAGAATAGAATAGAATAGAATAGAATAGAATAGAATAGAACAGAACAGAACAGAACAGAACAGAACAGAACAGAACAGAACAGAACAGAACAGAACAGAACAGAACAGAATTCTTTATTGGCCAAGTGTGATTGGACACACAAGGAATTTGTCTTTGGTGCATATGCTCTCAGTGTACATGAAAGAAAAGATACGTTTGTCAAGAATCATAAGGTACAATATTTAATGATAGTCATAGGGAAACCGTCAATATAAATCTTAAGGATACCAGCAACAAGGTTACAATCATGCAGTCATAAATGGGAGGAGATGGGTGATAGGAATGATGAGAAGATTAATAGAAATGTAGACTTAGTAACTAGTTAGCAGAGTAATGGCGTTCGGGAAAAAACTGTTTTTGTGTCTAGTTGTTCTGGTGTGCAGTGCTCTATAGAGGAAAGGAGTTGAAACTCTGGGAGTACTTGAAGATGCTTTTTTCTAAGTAGAGACAAGATTATTTTTAAAAATTTTACATGGAGTTGGGAAGCCAAATCATATTCACAGTACTCTAGAACAGCAGTACTTCAACCTTTCTTGCTCTGAGGACTGGTGGCTGCGGCAACAGAGGGGATGGTTTCATGCATGTGCTGCTTGCACAAATGGATATTTGCATGCTTGCACGCTACTTGTGCAGCCAAGGTTCCCAATGGGCCACAGATCGGTCCAGACTACGGACTGTGGGTTGGGGACCTCTGCTCTAGAGCATTGTTAGCCAATCTCAATAACTGGGAGTCAAAGTGTGGACTTTGATCCCAGAATTCCACAGACATGTTGAAGAATTCTGAGAGCTGAAATCCATGCATGTTAAAGCTACTGAGATTGAGAAATATTACTCCAGCCTATCAACTGTTTGCCAGATAAGAATGAAAATCTTCTCCATTTCATGCAGAATCCCTTGGGATTTGGCACCTATTTCCAAACTCTTCTTTCTTCTGCAGAGGAAAAAGGTTTTGTTTCCTTTTAAAAAGCAGCAAGAATTTGGGTAGTGAGACCAGGAATGAAATCTAGCAGGTTCTGACAGGTTCTGGAGAACCAGTAGTGGAAATTTTGAGTAGTTCAGAGAATTGGCAAATACCACTTTTGGCTGGTCCCAGAGTGGGGTGGGAATGGAGATTTTGCAGTATCCTTCCCCTGCCATGCCCACCAAGCCATGCCCACCAAGCCACATCACACCCACCAGAACCAGTAGTAAAAAAAATTGGATTTCACCACTGAGGGAGACTGTGGTAAAGGAGAGAAGCAACATTGCTTTCCTGAGCTGCTGATTTAAGCTTGCAATCTACAAGTGTTTAGAACTTCTATGGGATGCAAACAGGAAATGTATGATCCATCTGCCTCTAAGGCCCGGGCACCGGATGCGGCCCACGGGATACTTAGATCTGGCCCACAGGGCTGCCCTGGAAACAGTGAAGGATTGGCCCACAGTGCCTTTGCCAGCAAAAACAGCTCGGGAGGCCAAGCTCAATTTTTGCTAGAGAGGGTTGCAGGAGGCCATCACAGCCGAAAATGGACCTCAGGAGCCTGTTTTTGCTGCTAGAGCACTTGGGCTACCACAGGCATACCTAACACACGTGACCTCAAGCTGGCCACAGCCACTGTCACCACGCCCCCCTGCCCCCCAGGTCAAACACAACTCTGATGTGGCCCTCAATGAAATTGAGTTTGATACCCCTGCTCTACGGAATAGGGACCAAATTTGAGTAGAAATACTGCATAAGATTAGGCAAAACCACTATCGGTATTTAAGTTTTATTGTCTTATTTATCTATGGTTTCTATTCAGGGTCAGTCCTAGTGTAAATTCACGCCATTTGGAACTCCTTGCCTCTTAACTAGGATCAAACCAGAATTGTCTTGTTTACAGAACATTATATTTTCCTGTATGTTTTTCTAATGAGGGTTCTTTTATGCAGCTGTTGGTATTAATGTTTGAATTTCCACACTATATTTTGCAGACTTCATGTGGGAAAAGTGGAAGATGGATGGATTCAATTATAGAGGTGATAGGTGAACCATGGGAAAATCTGAAGAGTCAAGCTGGGGACAAATTAATTTAGGAGAAGATCTATCTAACTGGTTGCTAAGAGTTAACAGTGACCTGATGGCACTATAATCAATCTATCAGTCAATCAGCCTTCTAAGTTTTGCTTTCACTTTTTAATTTAACTTAGACTAAATAAAATAGTGTATAGAAAGGTATACAATGTATACATTTTATACAAATGTATATACAATGTATCCTTCTTGGGTACATTACATTATTCTCATATAAGTCTTATATTATCAACATTTGCATAATGACTAAATGAATAATTAAATTTCAATAGACAACATAAGATACATAGAATATTGCCATGGTTGATTTATTTTATTTAGTTAGTTTATTTATATATTATTTTCATAAATAACCCATGACTATTGACATACTTAATACTCCTTCCTCCTCCTAGTTTCCTCACCACAACAACCCTGTGAGGTGGTTCAGTTGAGAGAGAGTGACAAGCCCACCAACTTTAGAATAGAATAGAATAGAATAGAATAGAATAGAATAGAATAGAATAGAATAGAATAGAATAGAATAGAATAGAATAGAATAGACAGGGACTTTGGAGGTCTTCTAGTCCAACCCTCTGCTTAGGCAGGGAACCCTATACAATTTCAGACATATGGTTATCCAATCTCTTCTTATAAACTTCCAGTGTTGGAGCATTCACAACTTCTGGAGACAAGTTGTTCCACTGATTAATTGTTCTGTCAGGAAATTTCTCCTTATTTCTAGGTTGCTTCTCTCCTTGATTAGAGTCCACCCATTGCTTCTTGTCCTACTCTCAGATGCTTTGGAGAATAGCTTGATTCCCTCTTCTTTGTGGAAACCCTGAGATATTAGAGTACTGATATCATGTCACCCCTAGTCCTTCTTTTCATCAGACTAGCCATACCAAATCCAGCAACCTTTCTCTATATATTTTAGCCTCCAGTCCCCTAATCATCTTGGTTGCTTTTCTATGTACTCTTTCTAGAGTCTCAACATCTTTTTTACATCATGGTGACCAAAACTGGATGCAATATTCCAAATCAGTACTAGATCTCACAATCACAATTCTACGCCAGCACCTTCATCACTAGACCAAACTGGCTAACACAGTTAATCTAGCCATGTTCTCTTTCCCTACATTTTTACAAATCATTTTATTGGCATTATTTCCTTTTCTTTGTGGCCAAATCAAAATGTCATATATTTATGCTGTCTTCAGAAAGCATAACTGAGCAATTGTGCAGCCTGTCTAAAAATTATGCCAGAGTCTCTAATACCAATTGCTATTTTTGAAATCCAGGTTCTGATGTGCAGAAATAATTATTGCTTTACAAATAGGTGATTGGTAGTTTGAATGCCTTCCCAGAGGAAAATTTGTCCTGGTTTAAAGAAGGGAAATGCCAGTCAGCAATATATATTTCTTCTATAGAAATGGAAGGAGGGGTATCTGCAGAGAAGCGGGGGAGGGCTACCAAAGTCAAGTTGCCAATAAAGGAAAATATTTATAGTTCAGGGTTGAAATGAGGGGTCCTTGGTGTTTCCTGATTGTTTTCTTGCAGACATTTCATTGCCCAACCAGGTAACATCACAATGCTCACAGGTGATGTTAGTTTAGGTAATAAAACATCTTAAGAAAACAAGCACAGACACAGACGTGACATAAAATAACCAACCTCAAAGTCAAGATGACTTATATGAAAGAAAGGCAGGGCTTCGATTGCATAGTTGTGATCTCCATCTTGCCTTTCTGGACCCTCGTGTGGAAGACAGTCTGAAAGGACCTCCTCTCTGTGTGTAAATGATCCCAAAAGGGAGATACGAAACTTGTGGATCTCAAACCCATTTGTAGATCACCAACATTTTTTTATTCAAGACTTTTTTATTCCAACAAGCGGGGCTGGCCTAACTCTTTTTTAATTGCTTAATTTTAATTCACTTTTAAAAAGGGGTGTTTTAATTAGTATGGGCCATATTTGTTTAATATGCTTTAAATTGTTTTTTAAATTTTATATTGTATGTATTTTATCGTTGGCTGTTCACCGCCCTGAGTCCTTCGGGAGAAGGGCGGTATATAAATCCAAATAAACCTAAACCTAAAACCTAAACATTTTCAACGCAATAGATTTCCTCCCTTCCAAGCCATACAGTTTTGCTGACTTAAATTTAGCAGTGAAATGTTCTTCAAGAGATTCATGTGTCACCAAAAAGAATGCAAACCAGGAGAATATCAAACATTTATGCCATTCTATGCACTAATTTCCTTTCCCGCCTACAGTGGTGGATCTATTAGAATCTCCTAATATCTGTTGGTGCTTCATTTTTGTGATGGTTAAAAAAAGGGTTTGATTTTTTCTGTTTATTTAAGATTGTGGTGATAGCATCATTCTTAGGGCTACATGCCTCTTTTAAGGGGTGCCTCAGAAAGCCTGGGTCATCCATGCACAGACATGTGATGTGAAGACAAACAGTCTCCAAAGAAACAAGTTGAAAAGATACACTATCCTGCATATGTGTCTCTTTTTAAGCATTGGCACAGCCCTAATCATTATTTCCTCCAAGGCAATTCTATAAAGTGTATCAGATATGAAGGTGGAGATCTTGGATGGTTCAACTCCTACAATTTTTAGCCCTGAATTTTATAGAATGACATTGGGAACCTCCCTCAGGGCCTTTCCAAAACTTAAAATCAAGGATGAAATGCTCCCAGTTCGGACCGGATCACCCGATCCGGTAGTGATCGTGGCGGATGGTTTGGAGAACTGGTAGCGATCGCGGCGTGAGGCTCTGCCCACCCACCCTGTTCTTGTTACTTCCTGGTTTTAACCAGGAAGTAATGTGTTTTGTTCCCTCTGTGCATGCGCAGAAGGTTTTGCTTTTTTGCTTTTAAAAGTAAAAAAAAAAAGGCTCTGACGATCACAGCCAAGCTGCGCGATCGTCAGAGCCTTTTTTTAATTTTAAAAGCATTTTTTACAACCTATTTGCCCGTATAGGTTGTAAAAAAATGCTTTTAAAAGTAAAAAAAAAGATTGCATGCCACAGCTGATCCTCCCCCCCCCCACACGTGTGCTGTTCTACTTACTCCATGCCTCCTTTTGGTGTGCCCTGCACACGCATGTGCACGCACCTTGCATTTGGTGAGTGGTGCACACTACACATGCGCATGCGCAGTGCACATTTGGCGTGCAGCACGCATGTGCAGCCAGCGAACCGGTAATAACCGGTTCAGATTTCACCACTGCTTAAAATCATTGTGGGAGACATTTTAATCTCTAATAGCCAAACATCAGAACGAGTCCGTAGTTTCTTTTTAAAATTAACAATTTTATTTTAAGAAATAAGTTCATAAGCTGCAGCTGACTTGCTCAGAGGGGTAACAACTGGTGTAAGATTTAAATTAGGATGAGGTGAGCAGGGGAAGATGGGATCCTGCATCTACACAATAACCCCATCTTCTTCTCTCTTTTGTCCTCTGCCTTATAGCAATATACTTAAATCCCACTTCTATTAAACCACTCTATATGTTGGAAGAAGTCAGTTGCAGCTCCCCGAATCTTATGTCTTTAAATAAAAAATATCTCATTTTACAAGGTGCCACCCGAGACTTCTTCTGCGTCTTAAAAAGTGAATGCAATTTTAAACTTAATTTAACTCAAAAGCAAAGTGAAAATAGATGTAACATTTGTAAAATGTAATGTAACGCATATAATTATATAATAGACCTAAAATGATCCTACAGTAGAATGGATGATTCAGCACTAATCACAGCTTTCTGGAGTATTGTTTTCAGTTGTTCACGACACGTTTTCGGAAGGGTGTAAACCAGCCTTCCCTCTTTTGATGTCCTCCAGATGTGTTGGGTCATGTAGGCTGGGATTTAGGGATGCTTTAATCCTGACTCGTTTTACAGGTGCCAGATTTAAAAGACTGATATAGAGAAACTGGAATATGTCCAAAGAAGATTAGCCAGATTAATTAAGGAGCTTGGAAACCATGGTTTATGAGGGAAGCTTGAGGGACTGAAAGAAAAAAGCATTAACGCTAGATATCCACCTTCGTGGGTTGTTTTCAAGGCGGAAACTTCCTCTTAGAACCTTAAAAAGCAGCATTAGAATAAACAGGGAAGAATGCAAGGAAGATGATTTTAGCGAAATGTTAGGAGAAAACTCTTTATGTTAGGGATGATAGATGGGTGGATCCTCATTTGTTGGGGAGTTGGGGAGTTAGATATTTTGGCATTTTGTAGCTGCTATTATAATCACCCCCGCATTATTTACTGCCAAAAGACTCACATAGTAAACTACAAATATACCATAATCAGAAGCTGACATTAGATAAAATGGTTTAACAAATACAATAAATAGATAAGTATTACATAAAACATGTAAAACTCAAACTTATTGATGTCTTCCTAAAAACCTTGTCTTTATAACCACAGTTAAAAATTTGTCCGTCACCACTGAATTTTGAGATTTTTATCTGAGAATGATTTGTTGACATATTCTGGAATATCTTTTATTGGCCTTGATTTTAAAATAGGCCAGATAATATCCTCCCCCCCCCCAAAAAAAAACTCTTATAAAATTTACAAGCAATAAAATATGATCCACCCTTTCAAGGCCAACGCAATTACAAGGACAGCATCTTTGAAATGTACCTTTTAGCATATTTGCTGGCAGCACATTGAATCTGGCTTTTCAAAAAGTGCAATATACTTTCTAAATGTTCCCATAAAGGTTCCCCTCGCACATATGTGCTAGTCATTTCCGACTCTAGGGGCCAGTGCTCATCTCCGTTTCAAAGCCGAAGAGCCAGTGCTGTCCGAAGATGTCTCTGTGGTCATGTGGCTCGCATGACTAAATGCCAAAGGCGCATGGAACACTGTTACCTTCCCACCAAAGGTGGTCCCTATTTTTCTACTTGCATTTTTTACATGCTTTCGAACTGCTAGGTTGGCAGAAGCTGGGACAAGTAACGGGAGCTCACCCCGTTACATGGCACTAGGGATTCAAACCGCTGAACTGCCAACCTTTTGATTGACAAGCTCAGCCACTGAGCCACCACGTCCCGTTAAAATGTTCCCATAGTCCTTGTTTATTTCTGATCTAAAAGAACATACCTGCACCAAAATTTGATTCTTGTGAAAATAATACCCATAATCTCATGCATGAATGAGAAATATATGTATAGTAGCAGAAGATTTAAGCCTTATTTAATTTTGATTAATACATACATGACATGTAAGTTCCCAGCAGATGGTTCCCTATCCTATTGCATCTGCTTGGAAAGAGTTAATTTCTGCATAGAAAAGACATTATTTTTCACATTAATACATAATAAACACCAGAGATATTGATTTTTTTATTATTATTTTAGTTTGTTGCATAGTTAGCCAGAGGTTCAGACTGGATTTGGCATTTTTATCCACCTATCTAGTCCTTCCCAAGGACCCAGGATAGGCAGATGTTGATGTTTTGTGGTGTTAGAGCTATTGTCGAAATATGTAAGCTATTCCTAGTAAAGCTGTAATTGATTGATAGTGAATTTGTCAATGCCGATGGTGTTCAAGTGATACGCCAGTTGTTTTGGGATTGCACCCAAGGCATCTATGACTATTGCTGCTATTTTTGCTTTCTTTGGCCACAATTGTTCTATTATTATCTGCAGATCTTTGTACTTTGTTATATTCATCAGTTCCTTTTCTTCTTTTCGGGTCTCTTCGGGTACTGCCACGTCTACTATCCAGAGTTTTTTGTCTTTCTTATTGATATGTGTTAAGTCTGGGGTGTTATGCAGCAGGGTGGCTGTCTGTTTGAATTCTAAAGTCCCAGAATATTATAGCTTCTTCATTTTTAAAAATTATTTTCTCCATTTTATGACTCCACCAGTTCTTGCCTGCAGGCAAAGGATATATCTTGCAAGTCTTCCAGTGCGCCATTGTCGCTATTTTGTTAAGCTGTTGTTTTCAGTCAGTCTATGAAATCGTCTTGCAGCAGTTAACCAGGTGAGCCAATATTTTTTCAGTTTCCCTGCAGAGACGTCACTTGCTATCTGTTGCTGTCTTCTCAGTTCTGGTTTTGTATGCATTTGTTCGTCTTCTGTAGCCTCTTACTTTCTTTCTTCAGCTTTCGTGCTGCTAGCCATTGCCGGTCTTGTTATTATTTGCTTTACCTGTTATTTTTATTTAATGTAGCAGCCATATAAAACTTTACCATGTCTCATTTTTGTTCTTCTTTTAGTCCTTCTTGTAGGCCAGTCCAATATTCAGTAAGCCTTCCTGGTATGCTAGCTTCAGTGCATCTTCTTCAGTGTCCTTCAGATATTCTTCCAATGCCCATTTATTTTCTTCAACTATCTGATGTACTTGCAACATTCCATGCTCACCCTCTTTCCTTGCTAAATAGAGTCTGTCAAAGTCGCCCCAAGGATGAAGGATATGGTTCATTGTTGTTATTGTTCTATTTTTCTTTCTATCCAGAGTTTTTAATTCTGCTTGAGTCTAATCCCCTATTCAAGCTGAATATCTAATGACTGGAATTACCCAGGTGCAGGGGTGAAATTGACATGGTTCTATCTGTCTAAGGTGAACCAGTAGCGCCTGCAGTGGGAAACTTCACCCATGCACCTGGATGTCATCACGTCTCATTTCTGCCCTTCTGCGCATGCGTGTAGGAGACGCGCGCACTCACATTTGTGAACCGGTAGTGAAGGTAAGTAACTTTCACCTCTGCTAACTGCCTTATTAGTATTTCCTCCATTGAGTTTAGACTTTAAGATCTTCTTCACTCTCTATATGTATTCACTTATAATCTTTTTCTTGACTTCAGTGTGCTTGATATTATCAGCTTGAACAATGCCCAGATATTTGCAGTGATCACCTTCATCCAGACTGTTATAGGGCATCTTGGTTCCTTCAATTTTCACTATTTTTCCTTGTTTGATGGCATATTTGTCCAGTGCAACTTCATTGCACTATCTTGGCTGTCTATAGAGTCAGTGTTGACCAGCAATTCTATTTCAGACGGTGTTTTTATATACAGCTTCATATATAGGGGAGATGGGATAGTGTGGCAGATATTTTTAATATTTGATAGCCAGGCCTGAATTATTCAGTATTGTTGAGAAAGAAATCAGTGCAATGACAAACAGTAGTAAAAGTGAGCCTCCTTGAAAGATTCCTTAATATTAACTTCTCCCAATCTATCACCATTGACTTGCAACCGTGTTTTCCATTGTACTGTTGATCTTTGCACAAAGCTTCTGATGTTTCTACTGACTCCTGTTATTTCTATGCACTTAATTATCCAGTCATGTGCCAAGGAGTCGAATGCTTTCTTGTAATCAATCCATGCTACATTCAAGATGGTCTTCCTTCTCTTGCATTGATTCTTTTCCAGAATCATCTTGTCAATTAGGAGTTGATCTTTTGTTCCGTTGCTGTTTGGGTAGTTTCCTTTCTGCTCAGATGAAAAGAATCTTTTCAAAAGAATCTTTTCAGGCAAAAACAGTCAACTAGATATTATGGGACTGTTAAAGCAGGGGGAGCATGGTGGGGTCACACACACACATGCCCACATCCATAATTCTATGCGGCCCCCCCCTGTGCTCCCTCCTGCTTTTGGCACGTGATGGCACAGTGGGCCCGGTAGGCCCATTTTTTGTTCTCCCCAGGCTCCAGAGCCTTTCTAGGAGCCTGGGGTGGGCAAAAACAGCCTCCCCCGCACCAAGGCCCTCCAGAGGCAGGATCAGCGTGTTTCCTGACTTCTGGTGGGCCCAGAAGGCCCAAAAATCAGCTGGCTGGCGCTTGCATGTGTGCCGGAGCTGAGCTCACGTGCCCACTGATATGGCTCTACATGCCACTTGTGGCACCTGTGCCATAGGTTCGCCATCATGGGTCTATACTTTCCTGTTGCTACCCCTTTTGCTGGATTTTCAATTGTCAGGTAGTTTTTGCATAGTATTAGTCACTCTTCATTTTCACTTCTCTGCAGTATATTGTTAAACTGCTTGGCAATAAGTGGATAAGTAAATAGTCAGGTGTTTCAACCAAAATCCATGCTGGTGAATCCTTCACCTGATGCTGACCAATTCTTAATCTTCCTTGTGCTTTTCTCCACCATTTCGGCTTTACTACTAGTTCTTTCATTTCAACTTCTTTTTTTAAATTATTCTTATCTACCTCCTTTAACCAAGCTGCATTCTTGTTATATTTCTTTGGCTTATCCCAATCCCATATCTTCACACAAAAAATCATGGGCTGCCCCCTGACCTCACTTGATGAAATCACCACCACACGCTGCCTTAGCAGAGTGAGGAAAATCCTCAGGGATGATTCAGATCCTGGTCAACACTTCTTTACTCTCCTACCATCAGGCAGGAGATATAGAAACATAACCAGCCGAACGAAAAGGCTGAAAAATAGCTTTTATCCGTGGGCCTCCAGACTTCTGAACGCAACATAATATCATAATTAGGTTTAATATGATAGACTTGCAGGGCCAGTGCAATGTGCAACATGTTCATACCAGTGTAATATAGTATAATGTTATATATATGTGTGTGTATGGCAGTGGTGAAATTCAAATTTTTTTACTACCAGTACTGTAGGCATGGCTTGGTATGCATGGTGTGGCTTGGTGGGCATGGAGGGGAAGGATACTGCAAAATCCACATTCCCTCACCACTCCTGGGAGAAGGACTTTGCAAAATCTCCATTCCCACACCACTCTGGGACCAGCAAGAAGTGGTATTTGCCGGTTCTCCGAACTACTCAAAATTTCCACTACTGGTTCTCCAGGAGCTGTCAGAACCTGCTGGATTTCATCCCGGTGTATGGGAATGTATGTTAATTATTACTTATTTGGGTTTAGGGATTTTCTTTTCTTTTATATGAGTTTATTTTGAGTTATTGAGATGTATTCTGTGCTTCAGGGGGGCTGCACCAAGGGAAACTCATTCAATCTCATTGTACACATATTGTGCATTGACAATAGATGTTTGATCTGATTTCATTTGATTTGATTCACCCCAAACTGCACTATTTCTTCCTTGTCAGGTGCTGACTGATTCATTGCAGTCTGCATCAGTAGAAATGTTTCTGATTGGATTAAAATTGGAGATTTTTTGCCTATAATTTGCAATTTGAACTTTGTACTTGCTGATCTTTTGGGCTACAATTGCTATTTGCTGCTTTAATATTTCACATGCTTCCTTGATCTTCCTTGTTTTAAGTGGCATCAATGTTGATCTGCTAGCCTCTATTCTGTTATTTCTGATCCTGGATGTTGTTCTTTCCAGAAATGATGCATTAAATTTAAATATCCTCTTCTTGTTAGATTTGATCTGTAATAACAGATCATTTCTTTGTTTTCAATCACTGTGTATTTGCAAAGAGTAAACACCTTATCTTCCAGTAGTTCTGCAGCTGCTGGTCCTGGTTGCTCAGCCAGCAGTCCTGAAGCCATTTTTAAGCAGATGTCCTGGAACTCCAACATCTAGCACAGCCTTTGTTGACCAAAGCTACTACCATGTGACCATGATGGTATGTGTTTGTGTAATTTATGTTTCATCATATTTTGTCTGACTCATCTGATGAGATCCACAACCACATCAAGGCAGTCCCTCACCAGGGGTTTATTATTTTTTATTATTATGCAGTTTATTTTTGTACTTTCAAAAATATATTCATCAAAAATACAATGTAAATATTGTATGTAAAGAAATAAACCCACTCCTAGTTTGCTTCAGAGATGAGTTTTTTGTGATTGCTGTTACTGAGAGGGAAAAACTCTTGGGGCTGTGCATCTACTGCAAACACCCCAAGATGGATTGGCAGATCCAAATTTAAATTTTCTTCATCTCTGGTCTACCTTAGTATGACAGTCCTTATTAGGTCTGGCTTCTTTTTGTTCCAATTCTGGGACTGTTTGGATGGTTTCTAAAATGACGGAATGTTGCCTGATTGCAATGCTGAAATGCTGCATATTTTTTTGGTCAGCACAGGCAGCATTTTGTGATAGAAGGCAATGATGGAACTGCAGCAGAATGTTTTGGTGAACAAGAGAAATCAGCAGAAGGCAATTTTCCCAGCTGCACGAAAGTCCTAGAGGAAGCGTGACTCACTGACTAGGTGACTCATACAATACAAGCTGAACAATTGGAGGAACTCTGTCCAGGAAGTAACCGAAATAGATGCATAGGCCCTGGCTTGAGTTGTTTAAATAAATAAGAGATTATTAAAAGGCCAGGGTCCAGAAAGGAAGGGGACAAGGCACACACACAGGTCTGGAAGTTCTTTATGCAAGTGATCTGGTCAGGACCCACTCACAAGTCAACTGCAAGCTTATTTCTTCTATATCAGAAGGTGTATCCATTGCTTGCACATGGCCCAGTACAGGACGCACTGAAACATCTCATGCACTCTCAAATTGCAGCAATACAGTGATGTTTTCAAAGGGGAAGAGGGAAAAAGGAACACTCAGTGCTGTAGGACTTGGATGTCATACTTTACCATGGTTTGTGTTTAAACAGGGGTCACTATAGGGTTGTCATAATGTAACTCGTTTAGTTCTGGCTTAACATCATGATGTTTTGGTTTAGCTATTGGATTTTACTCAATACATAAATCATGGTTTAGCAAAATATGCTAATCCAACTTGAGGGAAGGACAGGATAGAAATGAAACAACTTAATGCACCTTTGTTATTTAGCCCACATATTTTGAGATAATAATGTAGCTGTTTAAATTACTGAATCTTCTTTCTTTCCTTCTTTTCTTCCTCCCTCCCTGTTATCTAGTAAAAGGCAATCTTGCAGAAACCTTTCAAACTTCCACTTAATGTGCATTAATAATATTTAAGCAAGTGGTTGACTGTTGAAATAGGAAAGAAATAAACAATATGTAATCATGTTGCACCAGGAACAAGGAGACCAAATTCAACTTCAGTGTCAGAGATTAAACTTCATGTACCAGGTGATTTAGCCCAATTGGGATTGTCATTCCCTCTCAGAGGGACACTGTGGGGAAAAACTGTGGGGAAAAGAAAGGTGGGGGGGAGTATTATAAACTCCTAGAGGAAATAAAAGAAAGAATGAATTAAACAAATGAGAAGGTTTTCCTGCTTGTCTTCTCCTACAAGTGACCTGACCAGATTCATTTGTAGCATAAAAGAGTTTCTTTTCAAAAATGAACAAAGGCAAGTAGTTCTAGTCTGATTAATTAATTATATGCCAGCAAGTTGGTGTTGATTCTTAGCAATGAGAGGCTTTGCCCATGATGATCCATCCCCTAACCCGGTCCTTCCACCCATCACCACTGAAATGGAGCCCTTCCAGATGGCTATTGGTTGTCCTCTTCTTACCTTTCTTTCTGCCTTCTACAGAGAGCTGCGTCTTCTCATAATATGGCTGGAGTAGGACAATTTCAGCCTAGCCATTTGTGAGAACTTTGGGTTGATTTCAGGGGTGGGCTGCTGGGGGTTTGCAGGGGTTCGGGAGAACCTCTAGCTAAGATTCTGTGCAGTTCGGAGAGCCCCCAAATCCCACTCCTGGCTGGCCCTGCCCACCACACCCCTCCCCTCCCCACGCAGCCCGTTTTGGATGCAGATAAATGCAGGGTGTGCGCAGAGGCTTGGGGAAGGTGAAAAACGGGCCTACTGGAAGTTCGGGAAGGCTGGAAACGAGCCTCCAGAGGGCCTCTGGAGCCTGGGGAGGCCATTTTCGCCCTCCCGGAGACTTAAGGAAACCCTCCGGAGCTTGGGAAAGGCAAAAACGCTCCCCCCCCCCCGGCCGTGGTGCAGGCGACTGTCTAGGCCATGCCCACCATGGCCATGCCCACCCAGCAGCTGGGCTGAGAACCCTTTGCTAAAATTTTTGAAGCCCACTCCTGGTTGATTTATTAATGATCCATTTGTTTGCTTTCTTGGTTGTCCATGGTATTCTGAGGAGTCTTCTCCAATACCAAGGTTCAAAACATTAATACTCTTCCTGTACTGCTTCTTCAAAGTTCTGTTTCAGTGGTATTGCAACTTCTTAGATTTAACTCAGAAATCCAATTTCTGAATGACAAACATTCTAGCTTTTTATATTCTGCTAAGATAATAATTTTCTGAGATAATATGCTTTATCAATCTCTTTTTATCTCATGCTTCAAAGTAGCCAAGAATATTTACACAAAAAGCACAAGACTTGACTTAGATTGTGTTTACCCTAACAAGCGTGTTGAAATAAACGGGGCTGCCAGTAAAAACAAAATCATAGCAAAATTTCTTCCATTGTTCATAATCCAGTTCTTCCTTCTAGCTTGACTTTAAAGTGGCTCTCTGCTGGCTCCCCCCTCCCAGGTTTTGACTACATAAAGCATAAATATATATTAGTACTTTGATCTCACTGACAGCAGTTGAATTTGGTCCAGACCTCTGTATAGTTAAATGTTATCACATGCTATCCAGTATTTCCTATGAATGATATTAAAACAGAACATGAATTTGATATATGGCTCGCTGTAAAATACAGGGTAGAGTCCACACCTTGTTTGAAGAACTTCAAATTTGTCCTGCTTTGCTTAACTCTAGCTTTTTGACTGTGATCCATAACCCAGTTAAGCTGCCAGGCCTCATTTTAAAATGGCATCCATTGTAGTCCCCCTGTTTGCAACTGGAACTAATTTACTTCTTCGAATTTAAATAGAATGTAATTTCTAGCAAACCCCGTTATTGCTGCTGACAGTAACACCTTAGTCTTTCACCAGGAATGAGAGAAGATTTATAAAATATACCAATCCATTTCAACAGAACCTATTCATCTTTCTGAGTCTTATTCCCCTGGCAGTTTAGAATACAAAAAAATGAGGGGGGTTTAAAAAATAAATACAAAGAAAAGTATTGCTTCATGTAAAAACAGTTTTCCCTTCTATCTTGCGCCAGACTAAGAAAAATAACTATGCTCTGTAGGTTTGGACTCCTGGCCTTCTAGCATAATAGCACTTAGACTTATATACCGCTTCACAGTGCTTTACAGCCCTCTCTAAGCCGTTTACAGAGTCAGCATATTGCCCCTAACAATTTGGGTCCTCATTTACCCATCTCGGAAGGATGGAAGGCTGAGTCAACATTGCTGAGTCAACCTTGCAATCTTGAGCAGTCTATTGTCACAGTGGCCACAGTGGAAGCTGTGGTGTCTTGATGGCCTTCAGAGCAACATCAAGCTTAAGAGTCATTGATTCCCATGACTTCCATGAATTGATCCTGGCCCGTTTGAAGTAAAGTTGCCAGATGTCCACTATTTGAGCGGACAGTCCGCTTTTTTCACATTATGTTCACTATTTTTTTTCACAAAATAGTGGACATTTTTTTTATTCAAATGCTTTGATGAAATGGTACTTAATCTAAAGCTGTACAGTCTAAGAGAATAAGGATAGGAGAATCGCGTTTTGTCTTTTTTTTCATAAGTTAGAACGAGACAAAGATCGAATATCCATTGAACTCGATTCTCCGAAAAAATTATTAATCATACTCAATTGTTTCACAAGACATTTAATAAAAGTATATAAAACTGTTTCAATCTAATTGATCGCAATAATCCTCCAACTTTAGAAGAAATGACGAACATCTGGTTATTATCACCATGGTGAGAAGAACTTCCACCCAACGCTCGCTTCAATGAAATTTCTGCCTTAGAAGAAGTTTATGTTCATCTGCAGGGCAATTCATCCCTTGATAAGTGGACATACTTTTTCAAGAAAGAGCCAGTTTACTGAAACTGTTCCAGTATTGTGCATCAATTCCAGTATCAAATGCAAACGTTGAACGAATTTTCAGCCTCATGGGAAATTTGTGGACTGACGAACGTAACCGACTGCTTGTACCATCAGTTCGAAGTGAACTTTGTATATTTTTTAATATTCCTCAACGTTGTACTGAAATTAAAGAATTATTCCTTAAACACAAAGAATTGATCAAAGCTGCGCAGTCAAATAAAAAATACACACAACAGCAAAGTAAAATGTAATTTAATATTTTACACATTATTATATTTGATGTTTTGAATTTTAAGTAAAGTTTTGAAGTGATTATTTTAATACGTGTTAAAATGTTTGTAAGAAAATATATAATTTAATTGTAATTTTTTTTATTTTTTTACTACTTAAACAACCCAGCACCTTACCTCCCGGCTTGTCCACTATTTTTTGGAAGCAGACCTGGCAACCCAAGTTTGAAGCCAGCCAAACTAGTAGCCAGCACCACGGTAACGAAATCCAAAGTTTAATTACATATTATATTAAAAAAATATTGATTTTTGTCTGTCCTGGTTCTTCTAAGATTCAAGTTCATTGGATGATTTCTGGTTCTAGTATTTGGGGAAGGGGAAAATATTTTCTCTTGGTCCTCTTTATCCACCCCACAACAATGTCATTTATAAGCAGTGGGGGGATGGGAATTATATTGACTTGCTTTCAGGATGTGGGAGATTTCCTTCCATTAATTGTCCATCTCTGAACTTGAGATGTGCATTCACATTAGATACATAAGTAGACTGTATGCAATATTTGCCCACCTGCATTGGGTAACCGTGGCTGCTCTCTAGCTTGTGCTTTAGGCATAGAAAGGCTTTTCCAACAGACCACTCACCTCTTGTATAACTGGGTTTACACACTGGGCCAAATCATAATACCTACCTGCATGTATGTGGTTTAATGTAACGTGTGAACCAGCCATTGTGTTTGGTAGCCAGGGATTACCATGTTATACAAATGTATTATGTGAATAACTTGGCATATCACATAATGTCTGAAAGAGAACCTAGAGAAGTACAAGAACATCAAGAAGCAACCAGTCATCTACAATGAGTTGGGTGTTGGGAAAGTAGGGTTTGTACTTCCAACTATAGCCACCCTTACTCCAATATGAACTTTGTGAAAATGCATGGACTTTCTAAGACAGAGAAATGGATGAAAATTTCACTTTGGCACTCATTTTCTACCTGGTTGAAAACAGTTTAGGAGATGGAAACAATGTTTTCTGCAGTATAATTATCTTTCTCAAATGTGCATCTTTCAATAAACAATAGACTACAATCGCATCACCACCAATTACACTATCTATAATTAATCAAGTTCTGTTTCATGAGACAAAATTGGGCTTTTTGTCCAATCCAGACCTGATTAGCAATCATCATTTCTTTGGAATGGCTCCTTTTCAGAAAGATTTTATTTTCTGGATAAAATTTGTCTTCTCTTGAAAGATTTGCTAAGGGTTGCCTGGAATAATTTCCATGCAGTAATTGTTTTAAGGGAAGGCAAACTGTTTTGACTACTTCTAATTAGTGCTGTCACTTCATTTCTTTTTAAAAAGTTCATTAATAGTTCAGCTTTCAATTTTCTAACCAGTTAATTAATTCCATCAAGGAGTGGGATGGCAACAATGCTGATTTTGAGTAAATGTTTTGCCTCTTTTAAACAAAACCATCACATAATTAACATTTTGCAAAATTATTCAGACACATGAGCAATTATACACCTCTTTTAAACTGATGAAGTTATTTATTTGTTGTATATAACCATTGTTAAATTTACATTGTTTTTGTAGTCTACAGAATGATCTAACAAAACACAAACATAAATAATCCCCATTGAATTCACGGTGGGTGAATTAACTAACTGCATTCTGCTTTGTTCAGGAAAAATATGTGCTGTCAAAAAACATTTAATTTCAACTGTTGCCTTTTCTTCTTTCTACTTTAATGTTTAACTCACAAGCAAGCCAGTTCAAAATTGGAAGCATCGTAACAAAATAGCCAGTGATTACTGTCAGTTCTAGTTTATGCATATTGTTAATAGTGATTCCTTTGTGGTGATCAAAAATTTTGGTAGATTTGTAGATTTGTACAAAAAATCTTGTAGATTTTTTTCATATTACACAACAGTATTCCCTCTTTAATTATTTTATTGATCACCCCACCCAGATCCTAACATCCCCCAGAAATGTCTGCAATTTTTCTGGTTTCCACCATACCACTTGCCATGAAGGCATAGTCCCCAGGAAAATAAATATGCTTATAGTGCAATCTTCTATATGAGCATTGAAAAAGGCAGAACTTTGATACATTGTTGTAGCTGCTGTTTTGATCACATCTTGAAGGTATTTCTGCATGCTGATTTTTTAGTATAGATTTCATACAATCCTCTTCATTTGCATGGTTCATTGGCTAGCAAGACATATGTCAAGGGTATTTCCCTGAAGAATGCATTGGAACAAGAGAGGATATGAGCTGTGGTGGACTGGTGGTTAAGATGCAGTACTGCAGGCTATTTCTGCTGACTGCCAGCTGCTTGCAATTTGGCATATTGAATCTCACCAGGCTCAAGGTTGACTCAGTCTTCCATCCTTCCGACGTGGGTAAAATGAGGACCCAGATTGTTGGGGGCAATAGGCTGACTCTGTAAACTGCTGAGAAAGGGCTACAAAGCACTGTGAAGAGATATATAAATCTAAGTGTTATTGCTATATAAACAACCAGGAGCCTGGTTTAGCTCAGCAGACTAAAAGCATAGTGATTTAAACCAGCTGTCTGCAATTACTGTAAGTTCAAATCTCACCAGGCTCAAGGTTGACTCAGCCTTCCATCCTTTCTAAGGTAGGTTAAATGAGGACCCAGATTGTGGGGGCAATAAGCTGACTTTGTATAAATATACAAAAGTATGAAGGCTATTGCTTAATGCATTGTAAGCTGCCCTGAGTCTCCGGAGAAGGGCGGCATATAAATCAAATTAAAAAAAAAAACAAAAACAACAACAACAACAAGGCAGCGACAACTACAGGCAGTCTTCGTTGAATGGCATTCATTCGGTAACCAAAGTTACGATACCACTGAATGAGGGGGATTTATGATTGTTCCTTGTAGTTTTGGCCATTGCAACATCCCTGCACTTGATTGTGATTTGGGCACTTGGCAGCCATCTTGCAATTAGGATGGTCACAGCATCCCATAATCATGTTATCACCATTTGCAACCTTTACTGCTAGCTTCCAATAAGCAAAGTCAATGGGAAGCTGACAAGCGGTCAATAATGGTAATCATGTGACTGGGGGGAATGCAGTAATTATGTGAGATTTTTCTGATGATGGCACCTGGTACTGCCAGAATATGACATTATACTTTAATACAGCCCTTCCAGATCTATAATCACTGTAGTTTATAGATCACATGACATTTATATTGCCTTAGTAAGCCCACACTTGGAATACTGCATCCAGTTTTGGTCGCCATGATGTAAAGATGTTGAAACTCTAGAAAGAATGCAGAGAAGAGTAGCAAAGGTGATTAGGGGACTTGGGGCTAAAACATGAATGGTTGCTGGAATTGGGTGTGTCTAGCCTAGGGAAAAGAAGGACTAGGGGTGACATGATAGCAGTGTCCCAATATCTCAGGGGTTGCCACAAAGAAGAAGGAGTCAAGCTATTCTCCAAAGCATCTGAGAGTAGGACAAGAAGCAATGGGTGGACTCTAATCAAGGAGAGAAGCAACCTAGAACTAAGAAAAAATTTCCTGACAGTTAGAACAATTAATCAGTGAACAACTTGCATCCAGAAGTTGTGAATGCTCCAAAACTGGAAGTTTTTAAGAAAAGATTAGACAACCATTTGTCTGAAATGGTATATGGTTTCCTGCCTGAGCAGGGGGTTGGACTAGAAGACCTCCAACTCTGTTATTCTATTTTCATATATTTCTATGGTGAAATTTGAAAAGCACTGTGTTATCAATACTATATTATTACTAGCATATGTTCTATAAATTAAAGATTTGTTGGAGAATATTACAACTGGGAAAAAATATTTCTGATTCGGAAAACTAATTTCATATAAACATAATTCTCAATTTACAGCCATTCATTTAGTGACTATTCATACTTACAATGGCAATGAAAAAAGCGACTTATAACCTATCCTCACACTTACAAATGTTGCAGCATCCCCATGTTCACATAATCAAAATTTGCGTGCTTGGCAACCAGCGTGTAGTTATAACAGTTGCAGTGTCCAGTTTTGTGTGTGTGACATGATCATCATCTGCAATCTTCTCAGCTGACAAGCAAAGTCAATGGTGAAAGTCAGATTTGCTTAACAAGTGTGTGGCTCACTTAACTGCAGTGATTCACAGCAAGAAAAGTCATAAAATTGGGCATAATTCACTTGTCAGCTACCTTGCTTTGCAATGGACATTCTGGTCCCAATGGTCACCAAAAGTGGAAGACTACATGTAGGCCTCAATAGTTTTTAGTTTCTCACTGTAATTATAGTCACAAATCCCCCCCCCAAAAAGTTAAACATTGTATTGTCTTTTCCTCCCCATTTGTCTTCCTTTCCAACTGCCCATGTCGTCCTTTGTTTGTTGAGATATATTGTAACATAGACACAGCCTTTGAACAAAACAGATCAGTCCAGCCCCAAAATTCCTTTTCAGAAGAGCTAATAATAAAGGATGTTAAAAGTTAAGGTTCAGTTAACAACTGGAAAGGTGTAGTTTCCATACTCCTATCTTAAAGTTTAAGTTATCTTTTCCTTGGCTCCACTGGCCAAGCTGACTTGTATTATTGTGCAATAACCCAGTTGGAAAAATAAAGAATTATCCAGAGAAGATGGAAAAGCTTGGAATACAATAGGTGTTAGTGCCAGTATCTAATGCACGTTCTTCAGAAAAATCAGACAGAAGAAAAGTTAGCAATTCCAATGATAAAATCCAGTGTAGAACTGCCCAAGGAGCTGCTGATACAGTTCTACAGAGGAATTATTGAGTCTGTCATGCGCACCTCTATAACTGGTTAGATTCTGCAACCCAACAAGACAGACACAGACTTCAGAGGATAATTAGAACTGCAGAAAAAACAGTTGCTACCAACCTGCCTTCCATTGAGGACCTGTATACTGCACAAGTCAAAAATAGGGCTGTGAAATATTTACAAACCCCTCACATCATGGATATGAACTGTTAAACTCCTACCCTCAAAACGATGCTATAGAGCACTGCACAATAACAGTTTTTTCCTGAACGCCATCATTCTGCTAAACAAATAATTCCCTCAACACTGTCAAACTAGTTACTAAGTCTGCATTACTATTAATCTTCTCATCGTTCCTATCACCCATCCCCTCCCACTTATGACTGTATGATTGTACCCTTGTTGCTGGTATCCTTAAGATTTATATTGACTGTTTCCTAATATAATTTGATTGCTTATTTGTTCCCTATGACTATCATTAAGTGTTGTAACTCATGATTCTTGATGAACGTATCTTTTCTTTTATGTACACTGAGAGCATATGCACCAAGACAAATTCATTGTGTGTCCAATCACACTTGGCCAATAAAGAATTCTGCTCTATTCTATTCTAATTTAGGCGCCTTGAAGCTGAATTGGCTAGCTGTATGGAAAATTACAATAAATTCTTTTCTATTTAAAAGAACAATTCAAAAAGGTTTTTCAGTTTTGTTCCTGTTGAAATCTTTTTTTATAATCTAGGTCTAACTTAACTTTTTTCTGTGTTTCAAATAAGCATGTTAATAATTCAGAACAGATTTAAATAGCAGGAGAGAAGTTCTGATTATGAAATTGGACTTTCAAATCTAAATCTTAATTTGAAACCCATTTTTCTTATTAGAGGGAATAGACATTTTTAGCAAGAATGACTACTTCATTTGCATAATTGTGCCAACTATAAAAAAAACCTAGAATTCAAATGCACTGTTGTTCTGGCTGTCAAAAGCTGGAGGAAAAATAGAACATCAGAGACTGAAATATAAGTAGTTCTTAACTTACGACCATTTGTTTTGCACCCATTTGAAGTTGCAACAAACCAAAGGTACTTAGAATCCAATTTTGAAATTAGCTGCCCCCTCTACCCACCACATGCAGTCATTGATTGCATTTTGGGTACTTGGCAATTGGTTCACCTTTTTGACTATTTGTAGCATCCTGCAATCATGTGACCACAATTGTTGGAAACTTTGCCAGTTTCCAATGTTTACTTCTGGTTTCCAGCAAAAAACACCCATTTGGATATAATGGATTCATTTAACGACAAATGCAAAAATGTCATAAAGTTGGGACTAGTTACACAGAGACCCATTTAACAACCGCAACAATTTACAACTGTAATCCAGGCTCAGTTATGGTCATGTGTCAAGGAGTACATGTATTTGAAATACTAAGCAACAAAATATACTGAAACCTCAGGGGATTTGCAAAATAAAGCAGGCTTGTAATTAAACTTTTCACTTAAAAGACATACATTTTAAAAGGTTAATACAATTGTGTATCTATATTGTACCAAATGCAAGTTTCAGTGAAAAGACAATAGTTTAAATATATAGTATCTTGATACTTCATGCATGGAAAGGGTAAAAAGAAACACTGAATTGCAGAAGAAAGGAAACAACAACTGATATTATTTAGTGTTCCTTTGTACATAACAGTTAAAATAGACTGATCTTTCTTTCTTTCTTTCTTTCTTTCTTTCTTTCTTTCTTTCTTTCTTTCTTTCTTTCTTTCCTTCCTTCCTTCCTTCCTTCTTTCCTCTCTCTCTCTCTTCCTTTCTCTCTCGTTCTCTTCCTTCCTGCCTCTCTTCCTTCCCTCCCTCCACTCCTCTCTTTTTCTTTTATGGGCCACCAATCTCACTCTTGTGACTCTGAAGAACAAATAATTAAAACAAAAAACATTAAAACTTAGCTGATTTTTAAAAATTATTTTAAAATAATCAATAAATCATATAGAAGTCCAGGAAGATCATCTCACCTTACCATCAATGGAAAAATAGCTATCAACCAATTAACAAACCAACCAAGCTAACACCCCAATTCAAATGTCTGAAAAATCAACCAGGTCTTTAGTATATTACAATAGATAGGCCAACAGGGTGGGGTGGCCAGATCCTCAGGAGGATGACATTCCATAAGGCTCAACAAAGAATAACTTCCTAGATAGGGAATATAGAATCCACTGTCTCCAGAAGAATCTTCCTGACTGAGGCATAGTTGGAGATTATGTAGGCAAGAAGGATACTACAATCACACACTTAACCATAAGGAGGTTCTATAGAATTTATTTGCTGTTTCTTCTTTCTTGCCTGCCTGTAAGATCCATAGGCTGCACGATCTCCACCTGTCTAGTGGCCCAATGTTAGGAAGAGCTGGTCAAGTCACATCAAGGCAATCTCTTGGAAGATATGTTGGCCAAGAGGGTTTCTGGGACAGTATGAAGGGAGATTTCTTGGAAAGTGTGAAGTCTTCATTTTCATAAATCATCTGTATTTAAAATTTATGAGCATCTAGTGGAAAAACAGAGAAAGGGGTCATGATGTCAAGGTGTCTTTTGAAACATTTCTTGCTGGCCCTAGAATCCATTGTGTTACAAGTCTACAGCAACTGCCATCTCTACCCTCTTCAGAAAGACATGTAAACTTTCCATTAAGTTTCAGACAACTGGAAGACACAGCTCTGTTTTGTTTGTGCTCTGCACCTTCCCTGGATAACAGTAGGTTGTTAGTATTTTCACGTGGCAGGATGAGTTCTTTTTGGTTGGTGGCTATCAGTTTTAAGGACACACAACTGCTTATCTATTCTCTTTCATCTTCCTACTGGGAATTCAAAGAAACAGCTCATCATTTCCTGCAAGTTCTTCCCTCCAGGGTGTCATCTTTTTGAGGAAACCCTGATTGGGGACTACCATGCTAGGAGGCAATACATATCCTAAAATAGCAGCCTCCGCCAGCAACAAAAATTAAAATTCAGTTTACTGCAGCGCACTTAAATTATTTTGCTTTAGATTGCTGAGTCAAGCAAGTATAATTCTAAATATGCTGGAAGCGTTTTTTTCTCCGGAGGGAGGATAAGAGGAAATTTTAAGTATTTCCTGCATGAGTTCACAGTATCAACCTAGTTATCCCCTATTAATGTTAAGAGGCCTATTTCTACATTTAAGGAAAAGGGCTAGTTATTATCTGCACAAGATTCAGCCGTACTTTGAAATCCTGATGAATTCAATCTTAAGACATGCTTAGGTCTTTCACTGCAGAAAATATGAACGCAACTATATAGTCATGCAACTATAATCACCAGCAGCATATGTTTCTTTCTTTCTATGTTTACTCTCTTTCCATAGTTTTCTCTCCTGTGTTAATTTATTACTCAATTAACTAGACTTTGGTACTGTTTCAATCTCATGACTCTAAGCAGCTTTTGCTGCTCAGTTGAACATTGTTATTTCTCCCAATCTCATGACTTAAAAGCCCTATTTTGGGCTGGAAACTACTAATATACAACACAGCCCTGACCAGAAGGAAAAGGTATGTATGTATGTATATATGTATGTATGTATATTTTCTGTTTCTAAATTTCCGTCTCCCTGAAGGAGGAATTCTATGCTAGAGCTAAACTAATCCCTGGGCCATTAGTTTGATCACGGAAGAATAGAGGGAATTCATATAAATGTATTTAAACTTTTAAGGGCATCATTAAATTTTAGTTTGAGAATTCCTGAACGAAGCCATAAACGATGTTTTAACAATCTAGAATGGCTTTTTCCACTCACTGTCATAAGCTGAAATCAAACAATTATGTTAAAGGAATAGAAACCCATGTTAAAACTCTAGCTACCAATCCTTGATCCAGCAGAAAAGTGGGCAGGCATACAATTGGTTCCAAACTTACTGTGCCAGAAGAACAAGGCGAAGTTGATGGTCCTGACTATTTTAATATGGGACAAGTTAGGTAGGGTGATTAGTGGATTTCCTTGTCTTGGCTTCCCTCCCACCATGTGTTGCCTGCTGATAAGATAATATCCACCAATCCCTCTAAGGTAGGTTGAGACAGGTCAATTTAGCTGGATTCTTGGAATGATATTTTTATATCACCTCGTTACGCCCATGTAACACCTCTCCTGCGCGAGCTGCACTGGCTCCCAGTGGTCTTCCAAGTGCAATTCAAGGTGTTGGTTACCACCTTTAAAGCACTCCATGGCATAGGACCAGGATATCTATGGGACCGCCTTCTGCCACCAACAGCCTCCCACCGACCAGTTCGCTCCCACAGAGAGGGACTCCTCAGGGTGCCATCGGCCAAGTTATGCCGGCTGGCGACACCCAGGAGAGCCTTCTCTGTCGGAGCCCCTGCCCTTTGGAATGAATTGCCCCTGGATATTCGCAACATCTCTGATCTCCGGGTCTTTCGCTGTGCCCTCAAGACCCTCCTGTTCCGACAGGCGGGGCTGTCTAATTGAATGATTGTAAATTGGGTTTTAATCTTGGGTTTTAAAATTCGGCCAAAACTATTTAATGATTTCAATTAATTTTAACTATGATATTGTATATTTACGTTTTAATTTTGGCTGTACACCACCCCGAGTCCTTCAGGAGGAGGGTGGTATATTATTATTATTATTATTATTATTATTATTATTATTATTATTAATTATATCCAAGTACTAGAAAACAGTTTGAAGTGCTAATTCTTAAACTATGCTAAATGGTGGCTTATTTGAACAAACTCCAAACAAGCCAAGGTAATCTACAAACAAATAAACATTGCATGGATAGTTTGAGATTTCCTGGCCAGTTTTTGGCTTGTGTCCCTGATCTTCCTTTCTTTTTTAGCTGATTCACATTTTATAAAGCTTCAATGGGATATAAAGACAAACTGGGAATAAATTAGGAAACCACAAACAAACCATCTTGCTGAGCTGACTAGAAGCTGTAATTTCATACATGTTTATGACCTAAAAATAGATCATGCTAAACTTTTAAAAACTGTCTATTTAGCCTATTTTTTCGAAGTGGTCCATGCCAAGTAATAATAGTTCCTCATTAATAATTGGAGAACAAACAGAGAAGAGAAAGTTGCTTGAAGAAAGTTACTGTAGCAAATCTGATCAGATAAGTTTTTCCACACTTTTGAAATAGTATTAAATCTTGTAAAAATCTATACTCAAGAAGCAATTAAAATCCAATGAGAAAGACAATCTTTAAAAAGAATAATTTTCAGAGCCTTCTGAAAATCAGTATTGCTATTTCCAGCATCTTTGTCCAGTTGTCCAGTTTCAGACAACTACAATATCCAAGGGACTAAAATAATATTTTTTTAAAAATAACACGAAGTATATTCTAAGGTATTTGTTTCACAGGTACAGTTACATGGACCCAATCATTATCTGCAAGACATGTCACTCATGACTGGAAAAAAAATGTTGACAGATAGAGAGATTGCATAGCAAAATTCGAGTGTGAAGTACACCTCATTATGGTTAGATTGTATGTATATTTGTGTCATTACACCGGCATGTAAGGGGGGGGAGGGAGCGAGAGCACTTTGCTTTGGGACTTGCCATAAATGTGGGAGCATTTGGGGGAAAGTTAGAGCAATAAAAGGGCAGTGTGAACTATCAGCTGACTGGGTTGCCTCCGTACCTTGCCCCGGCTCATCCCAGTTTTAAATCTGTGTCAAACATATGCATATACATATAAATCCAATTAAGGCAATCTGAACATTTTTTAAAAGAAAGTAAAGGCCTTCTCTTTTCCATTGACAGCTCAATCAAATGACTTTCCTTCCCTTTTGTCTTTTTGTTTGCCTGCCTCAAAGGAAATTTCCACATTGGAGCCACCACTGAAAAGGTTCTTGCACAGGAAGCATCCTTGTCCATGAAGCCTCAACACCGAAGAAGAGCACATCAGGAAAAAGTGAATGTTGTTTTTCTGTTTTATTTTTTCATCACCAAACATTTTAATTGACACCGAGTCCATTATCTATCAGATTATCACACAAACCCAACCTATTCTCAGGCACCCTATATTTTTCTCATGATGTTGTCGTTGGATAAGAGGAAAATTCCTTTTTAACAAGCGGGTAAATTAAGATATGTTCATTATTAATATCCCACAGTTCTTACTGCCTTTCTTAAGACACATTTTGCAATACAATTGTGCCTCAGAGCACAGACTCGCTCATAATGTTTAATTAAAGGTGCCAAGAAAAGCAGGCTGATTATACAACCACAAGTCTCGGCTTTGGAGATTTTTATTTATTTTGCCAATACCGTAGAAAAAACAGGCTGGCTACTAACTCAATCCAGGGAAAACTGTCTATATTTTTTGTTTGTTTGTTTCAAAGATCTGAGATTAAACTCCACTTTGATCTGTGTTTTGAAGCTATATGTTTCCATGTTGACTATTCTGGACAAGCAGCAGACAATTATAATAGGGGAGTAGACAAAATTTGCAGACATACTTTTCCTTGGGGAGGAATAAAGAGTCACTGAATATGAAGAAGAAAGGCAAAAAAGACTTGGGACTAAGCTTGTTTCAAGCTGGTTAGTGAGATAGAGTGTGTGTCTGTGTTTGTGTGTGGGGGTGTGTGTGTGAGAGAAGGGGAGGGAGAGGGAGAGGGAGAGGGAGAGGGAGAGGGAGAGGAAGAGGAAGAGGAAGAGGAAGAGGGAGATGGGTGTGGGGGAGAGAGAGACTGACTTGTACCTTTACAACCTGATAATTTCTAATGGCTTCAGTTAGTCTATAACCGCGATGGCAAACCTATGGCACACGTGCCACAGGTGGCACACGTAGCCATATCAGTAGGCACGGCAGCTGAGCTCTGGCGCGCATGCACGCGCCGGCCAGCTAATTTTCGGGCCTTCTGGGCCCACCAGAAGTAGGGAAACAGGCTGTTTCCTGCCTCCGGAGGGGCTGGGGTGGGGTAGGCCCGTTTTTCTTTCTTACTGGCTCCAGATCCTCTCTATGCATCTGCGGAGGGTAAAAACAGCCTTTCTTAATCCCTTGGAGGCCCTCCAAAGGCCTGAAATGGCTCATTTCCCAACTCCCGATGGGACAGGAAGTGACTTTTTTGCTGTCCCCAGCCTCCAGAGACTCCTAGAGTTCCTGTCCCACCGGGAGTTGGTAAATGGGCTGTTTCAGGCCTTTGGAGGGCCTCCGAGGGATTGAGAAAGGCTGTTTTCATCCTTCCCAGATAAATAGAGAGGATCTGGAACCAGGTAAGAAAGAAAAATGGGGGAGAGGCCAGGCCATCTACTCCATCCTACTCCAGGCCATCGCGTGCCAGGAGTAGGAGGGGGGAGAGAGGGGGGGTTGCGTGTGCATGCGCAAGGCAGGGTGCATAGAATCATTGGTGTGGGCACACACGCGTGTGACCCTCCCCCTCCCCCACTCCTGGCACACGATGGCAAAAAGGTTAGCCATCACTGGTCTATAATGTAACTTTTAAACATCCATGGTATGACTAAAAGATCATATCCTAAATCTCAGGAAGTAAAAGCAATAGCAACAAATGAGAGTACAAAAGTAGAAGACAGAATAATCGGTGTTTTTCTTTAACTAGGAGAATGTTCCCAAGTAAAAAGTCCATATATCATTAAGATTAAAAAAAAGCACTGGTTTAGGGAGAGTATCTTTTTAGGCCCACATTCCCAAGTGACAAAGGCCCATTTTCAAGGCCCACAAAGAAGGGAACGATCTGACCTTCATCAGGAAGCTAGTCAAAACATTGGCACCTGTACAGAAATGCAGGCTGTTGTGGGTTTTTCCTTTTCTTTCTCTTCCCCCCCCCCCCCCATTTCCTAGTTTTTAAGGTCAGCTCTATGCAAAGCGCATTGCGGTAATCCAACCAGTTGTGGATGAGGACTGAGGTACTGTGGCAAGGGCTTCCAGCACCAGTTAAGATCATAATTGTCTCTCCAACTGAAACCATCTACATAATGGCTTTAGCTTATGTAGAAATTGCTTAAGAATTCAGTTTGTTGTAATCCATTCAGGTTTACTAACTCAACCTATCATATCACCCAGACACATTCTTGCGTTTTGTTGGTTTTACTTCTTGAGGGCACTTCATATTCTTAACAGCTTCAGTACACTGAGGCACAACCCAAGATCAGATCCCAGAAAGAAGCCTTTTGAGAAACATCTAATTCAGGCCATGGTTTACATCCCATTGTTAACTGTTCACCACAAAAGTTCTTGCCTGATTGCTGGAAATTGTCCAAGCACACTTTGGAAACCAGTGGCTCCATCAGCTGTGTGAGGCAGACAATCTGAATAGATCCCTGGTTCCAAGGAGGTGATAGGTGGCTTACAAACACAATTGGATCAGGGCATAACCTGATCGTGCCAATAGGTGATGAAAATTATATTATCTTTCCCCAGATAATACAACATCCATTCTGAGATATAAGCAAGATCCTATCTGTCAGGCCCAAGATTTCTTGAGATGTCAATGGTTGTCATGAGGATATCTATGTTTCCAAATGCACCACTTTGCTTGTTGAATCAACCAAAAATGATTGAATCCATACGGCATATTAAGCCATAACCATCTACATAATGGCTTTAGTGTATGAACTCTGTATATCATATGGAGTTTACATATTTACACAGTAGTCTAATAATGGTTTAATTGACTAATTTGCTGTATTCCTGATGCTAAACCATAAACCAAGGTTTATACACAACAATGGTGCATTTGCACAATACATTAAGCTACATCTAAAAAGCCATGGTGGCATGGTGGTTAGAATGCAGTACTGCAGACTGATTCTGTTCACTGCCAGGAATTCAATCCTGACCAACTCAAGGTTGATTCGGACGTTACCCTTCCGAGATGGGTAAAATGAAGACCCAGATTATTGAGGGCAGTATGCTAACTCTGTAAACCACTTAGAGAAGGCTGTAAAGCACTGTGAAGCAGTATATTAAGTCTAAGTGCTATTGCTATCTAATTAAGCCATAATATGGCTTAGAATGAAATATGAATTCAGCTGGGACATGAGATCCTAAACATCCAGAAAACTTTGAGATGATTGACTTAATTCATAAATATCAGTAGGTCTGCTTAAAATAGTGAGCAACCTTAATCCTGTTTCTTGGCTCCACTGAGATGTGAGGATTTGTATTGAGGTTCTACACTGGTGGCCTTGAAAAGTGGAAAAACATTCATTGCCATTTCCAAGGCTGTTCTTAGGAGAAAAAGAGCACTCAAAGAAGTAATCTCTCTGTGAAAAATCTTGGGTTCCATCAGGAACCTCTCATACTCTTATTGGTTAAGTAGAAAGCAAATATTCCCAAAGCCACAGATAAATAGGGTTTCACTTAGTGAATATAATACTAGTTGGCAAAAGATTTCACATTTCAATTAGGTAAATTCAGGATGAGCATTTTCAGAAGCTTTCAACATTTGAAACTGAGCCAATGCTACAAAACTCCATCTATGCCATGTATGTACAAAGAAAAAAGCATATTTTTATCTTCTTGGGAATTAGCAATCTAGCATAAACCCATCCCCTTTTCTCATCAATTTAAAGAAATCTTTCCAAATGCTTATTATAAGGTTATACCGGTAACAACCAAGAAACACTAGTACACTAAACAGTTGGCACTAGTTAACATGTATGGTTTGTGGGTGGAACAAATGGAACGGTTTGAAGTCATTCAGGAGATTCAGAACTATTTACGTGCCTTTGAATCAAGTCAACTTTGGCCAATGAGATGGGATACAGCTCTGACTGTTATTTGGAGCATAAAATCATATCGCTTCTGCTTAAATGTAGCATCAAAAATCACAGCTATAGACAGTAGATATTAAAGGAGTCAATTTCCTCTCTTGCAAGGCAGAATAGGGAGAAACGATTTGAACACAAATTATTTCCTGCCTGTTTGTAGTTTTGCAAATAGAATGAAAAGTTCTTAACCAGAGCCTGACTGGAATTGAAATATAATGCAGTGTTCCTGAGTGCCCTTTCCCCCTCCTTCCCAGTTTTTCAGTTATAGCAATATTCTCCAAAACTCCAAAAGAAGCACAAATTAACTCTTTGTGGTCGAGGAAACACACCAGATGAAACAGTCTGCTCTGCTGATTGAAGGTTCCTCTCCTTTCCAATTGACACTCCGGGTTTACGCAAAGCTGCTTTTAAAAAGTATAATATAAAAAACAGCTTCGTCCTGCCAGCTGTCCATTCAATGCTGAAAATTTTACTACAGCAGCAGAGTTAAAATAGTTCTCAGGAAAATAGATCACTTGAGTAAAGCAGGATTCAGTCCTGTATCTGCAGGAGATCATCTGCTGGGGTGATGGGAGCTAAGTGATTCAGTTGAAGCTACACATGGCAAAACTATGTGTAAGGGAAGGAGGGGGGGGGAAACGGGGAAAAATATTTCAGCCAATGTTTCCTGCTTTGGTAACCTCCTGATTCCACTGGGATTGCCGCTCCTAGTCTTCTTGCTAGCTAGGAATTTTAGGAGCAGCAATCCTCCTAACACAGATGCAGGGAGGAGGGCTGGTTTAAATGCTTGGAGTCTTGTGCTCAGATTTAATGGTAGACGGAGTACTGTGAAATTCAAATGATGATTCATGTACCTGAGGGCGAGAGTGTGTGGTGGCACTGTGTTTTATTTTCTGCCGCCATATTAATTTAAACCAGTGTTTTTCAAAGACGGGCACTTTAAGATGAGTGGACTTCAACTCCCAGAATTCCACAGCCAGCAAGGGAACTGTGGCTGGGAATTGAAGTCCATACAGAGCCCAAGTTTGAAAAACACTGATTTAAAACTTGTAAGAGCCTACACTCCCATCTTACACTTGACTTATGAGAATGGCTTACCCAAGCAGGTAGCAAGTTCATTAGCTCTCTCTCCCCCCCCCCCCTTCACAACTGTAATCAAAATCACCCCATGAAATTGTTCAGGACAAACCAAAAACAACAAAACAAAACAAAAATCAACGAAAGACATAATTCTCTATGGTGAGATACAACGAGGATAGCCACAGACTAAAAATAGGAATAAATTTAAGAATAGACAAATATTAGCTGAAGTTCAGAGGCACTCTTTTGCTGAAGATCAAATTTTAATTCAGGGAACGGAAACTGTTTTATATTTAAGTGCTGTTTTTGTATTGTTTAAAAATGTTTAGAGTTTATAAATCTTAAAAACATTTAAAACAATACAAAAACATATATACATGTACTGTTTCATACTAAGGATTTCCCATAACGTATTAAACAACAGCCTATCAAAATTTGGAAGGCCAACTCCTATTTCTTTATTTCAGATAAGCAAAAATATTTACTTGCTCACCCCTTTATAGTATGCCAAGATGCTGGCAAGCCTACTGATCATCAGAAGGGAAGGGAAGGGAAGGGAAGGGAAGGGAAGGGAAGGGAAGGGA
>WNWU01013629.1:416711-502911 GCA_012654045.1 Ptyas mucosa
GGAAGGGAAGGGAAGGGAAGGGAAGGGAAGGGAAGGGAAGGGAAGGGGCGAGGCAAGGCAAGAGGCGGGGAGGGGAGGCAAGAGGAGGGGAGGGGAGGGAAGGGAAGGAGAGGGAAAGGAGCAATGGGCAGGGGCATTCAGAAATCCAATGGCAACAATTGCTTTCTGTAAAGTGCAGCAACCACATACCAAAAGATGAAACCCAGAATACAAAAATATACAAATCCTTTTTGCCTATTAAGTGCAATAGTGGGGGTATATGTGTGATGTGCCTTTCTCCTCCACCTCCCTCCTAAAATCAAAGGGGATATTTTTTTTTTGCCCTTGACAAGAGCTGAAGACCCACATTAGGCTTTAAATTCCTATACAAGTATAGAATCCACAAACGACTCTGATTTTAAAATGTTTCAGACGTACAAGAAGGCTGCTCATAACCTGCACGGAAGGCCCTGAATTAGACTAATAAAATTCCAGGAAGCATCAAGAAGCGAGGCTGCACCTTATTTCAACTTCTCTTATCCTGAAATATAATTAAAGTTGATTTTGAAAACAAAGGTACAGTATGATCCAAAAGATAAGCGCACTGTTTTTTTAAAAAAGGCATTTTTCTCTGTAGCATGGAAATGCCATTTGTAATTAATCCTTATTGTATAACTAGATAATTATCACACCTCCAACAGTTTTTTAGTTATTAAGAAGCCTCACAATAAGAGCTCAATCACTTTGTTTTGCTTACTTTATTTCTCCATTATGGGTATGAAAAACAGTTTGCAGAAATAAATGTAAGTACTTCAATAAAAATGGCTGCAAGCATGTCAGTATGTCAGCGAATCTGATTTTCCATGAGGACGCTTTTAAATATATATACCGTATATACTCAAATATAAGCCGAGTTTTTCAGCACGTTTTTCAGGCTGAAAAAAGCTCCCCTCGGCTTATATTCGAGTCACCAAAAAAATGCCTTTTTCCCTGCAACCGTTTTGGCTCCTGGGGTTGCAGGGAGGCTTGCTAAAGCCAAAATGGGGTGTGTGGAGGGGTGCGGCACCCCTCCCCCATGTCCCTTTTTGGCTTTAGGAGTTGCAGAGAGGCTTGCAGCTTTTTGCAGCTTCTCCCGCGGCTGGCTGGCTGCTCGCTCGCTCGCCGGCAGCGCCTTCTGCTCCTCTTTTGCCCCTCAGCAGCTCCCAGCAACTGAGCAGAGAGGTGGCCGGTGCAAATCGCTTCAACCCCACTTACCCGCCCTGCCTTAGTTTTGTCGGCTTCAGAGAAGCTAACCGGAGTAAGCTCCATCTCCCGAGCAATAAAATCCCAGAGGCCAAAGGGACATGAAGGAGAGAGGCATACGATCCGGCCACTTTTTTTTTTTTTTTAATGAGCGGAAGTTTTTTTCCTGTCCCTTCCCGTCCCTTTTTCGCTTTTAAAAGCGAGACTTGCCAGGCCAAGCTGCAGGAGAGGGAAGCATCCTCTTACACTGGAGTCCAGGTCTTGCTGCTCCCCAGCGCCGGATTGGAGATGCTTCTTTTCTCTCGCCTCCTGATGATGCTGCGTCATCTCCTTTCTACCCTACTTTGAAAGTCGGCAGGACTAACCGCGTCTTTGCAGGACCGGGCGCCTGTGGCCGTCCCGTGTGCGCTTCACGCGTGTGTACGTGCTTCCTCCCCGTCTCCCCACTGTTGTTAGCACCACCGCCACCTCTTCCCAATGTTGCTGCTGCTGTCGCCTCAAATTTTGCTCTTCTTTCCGCTTCTCCCCGTTTCTGCCGCCCCCTCCCCTCCGCCACAACAGCACCATTCATTCCAGATGGCAAGGGCTGAGACAGAGAAAGAGACAAAGAATGAAAGAGAGAGAAAGAGAGAGAATCAGAATGAGACACAGAGAGAAAGAGACAAAGAATGAAAAGGAGAGAAAGACAGAATGAAAGAGAGAATGAGAGAAAGAGACAGAGAGAATCAGAATGAGAGAGAAAGAGTGGAGAGAGAGGGGGGAGAGAGAAAGAGAGAATGAGAAAGAGTGGGAGAGAGAGAAAGAGAGAGGAGAGAAAGAGAAAATGAGAGAGAGAAAGAATGAGAGAGAAAGAGGGGGAGAGAGAAAGAATGAGAAAGAGAGGGGGAGAGAGAAAGAGAGAATGAGAGTGGGGGAGAGAGAGAGAAAGAGGCGGAGAGAGAAAGAGAATGAGAAAGAGTGGGAGTGACAAGATAGGCAAAAACGTAAAATGTGAGGACAGTTGTAAGTTCAAGGACTGGTCATAAGTGCGAGGACCAGTCAAAATTACTTTTTCAGCCCTCTGAGTAGTCCATATGCACAAACGGACTACCCAGAGGGCTGAAAAAAGTGATTTCTGACAGGTCCTCACACTTTTGACCCGTCTTCACACTTATGACTGGTCATCATTTATGCTCATTGTAGCATTCTTAACAACCGTGTCACTCATTTCACAACTGCTTCTCTTCACCATGGTAACAAGATTTTTGTTTTTGTTGATCCTCTTTTCCATTTACAGAGCTAGTTTACTGTTTTTCTTTGAAATCAATATTCAAAAACATTTAACCTACTGATGCCTCAATTAATGTAATTTTATTGGTATCTATTTTTATTTTGAAATTTACCAGTAGCCGCTGCATTTCCCACCCGCAGCTTATACTCGAATCAATAAGTTTTCCCAGTTTTTTGTAGTAAAATTGGGTGCCTCGGGTTATATTCAGGTCGACTTATACTCGAATATATACGGTATATATTTTAGTTACCCAATTCAGAGTCCCCTAGAACCCCCCCCCCCCCCCCATGGGAAAATAGTGTATTCTTCTTTCTTGGCCTGTTATCAAACATGATCAGTAAAAGGTGAATAGAGAATTTATTAAAGGACCCAACAAGAAAGATATCCTGACCAGTCCAGTTGCAGATGCCCCATCCGTTTTAGACCAGGAAGAAGCCTGGTCTACTCCTCAAGAATAAATCTGGAGGGTCCTGTAGCAGCTGCCATACTTCTGAGCCTTTTCTGAGCATTGGCCTACATCTTTAAGGAGTTCAGCAAGTCTTTCACTCTGTCACTGTTTAACACATTGAGTCGTTTGAAGCCTTTGCCGACACGTCCTGGTTCAGATGCTTGTAGAAGGGCAGCCAAGCCCCAAGGCTTGGAGTTGTCTAAAGGACGTTTCTCCACCTGCTGTAAAATCCAGGCACCGTCCCTGGCCAGGCTAACAAATCGTTGAAGCTGAGCTGCATTTACATTCTTGCTAATGTTAAGATTCTCCTCAAAGGGATTCTGTATATGGAGGGCAGAAGCCTCTGGCTTGTTCTGCTCTTTTCCCTGCAGATTTTGAAAAGGAGAAACGAAATCCTTAAGTACCTGAACTTCAACTTCCTCTCTGAACAATCTTTCAACCATTATGTGAGAGATTACACGACATACAAAAGAGATATTCCACCGACCATACAGGCAAACTTACGTTGTTCGGAAGATGGAAAGATAACGAATGAAAGGAATGAACTGAGTTGCTACAGAGAGAGGAGACACCTTTTCGCAAGGACACTAAAGCAGCTAGTAGTACAGATAGTCTTCAACTTATAACCACTATTTCCATTGATAAGCAAGATTGTCCTTGTGCTGGATTTTATGATCTTTTTTTGGTTTTGTTGTTAAGCAAATGACTGCAGTTAGTACAATGTGTCTCAACCTTGGTAGCTTGAAGATAAGTGGACTTCAACTCCCAGAATCAATTCTGGGAGTTGAAGTCCACCCATCTTCAAGTTTCCAAGGTTGAGAAACCACTGAGTTAGTAGGTAAATCACATGATTGTTAAGTGAATCCAGCTTCCCCCATTGATTTTGCTTGTTGGAAGCCACTTAAGAAAGTCACAAAGGGCAATCACGTGAACTTGGGATGCTGTAGTTTGCTTTCCTAGCACCTGAATTTTGATCACGTCACCACCGAGGCTCTGCAACAGCCCTAAGTGCGAGGAGCAGTCATAAGTCATTTTTTCCCCAGTGCCACTGTAATTTTAAAATGTTGCTAAACAAACAGTTGTAAGTCGAGGACTACTTGTAGTAATATCTTTTGGGACTGAATTAATTTCCTTCCTTTAGTAAGTGCACCCCTGGTGGCTTACTGCTAAACTACAGTATATGCAATCTTATACCTCTGAGGTCCTGTAAAAAAGGGGTTCAAGGGCAACAGTTTGATATAGTGGATACGTTATTGTGCTAGAAACTTAGAGATGATGAATTCTGGTCGTCCCTTAGGATGAACACCAGTTGAATGATTTTGGAATACACTCTCTCTCTCTCTCTCAGCCTGGCCCAACTCACAGAATTGTTCACGTCTACAAAAGGCAGGATACAAATCTAATAAAACAATGAACAAATAAATAAAGACTCCACTTTGTTTTACTCTGTCCTCTTTATCTCTTCCCCATTTGGCCTCCATTTACACCAGACTGTTGATCTAAAACATTAACATCCAGTGATGAGCAGGAGGCAAACCTGACCATCCACCCTTTAGTGGATGATTGTTCTAATGGAACAATTTTTCCACTTGTCAAAGGGTTTGATGTCCGTTTCCCCCAGCAGCCCATTTTCAAGTGCTCTAATTAGCTACCGTACTGCACTGCAATAAAACATTTAACCAGAGGTTTCCAGTCTTTCTAGACAGTAGATATATATCAATTTTGGATGTGGTGCTCTTGACGTTGTAAAGGGCTGTTGAGGACAGAGCATCTCCTGCCCCACAAGAGCTTTGATCAGGAGGATTGGATAGGACAATCAGTTAGAAAGTCCCAATTATCAGCCTCAGGCTAACTGGTGCTTTGCTCAGTATCACAGCTTTTGCCCATGCTTTTAATGACAAGATGTTGTTTTTCAAAAGCCGCCAAAGACTTCTCTACGAAATTACTTAATGCAGTTACCTTTCGGATGTTTAGTGAATGTTTATTGAAGGCAAAATTTCCATAGAATTCAAAGAAGTCTCCAAGAAGTACATCTGAAACATGAAATAGACATGAAGTCAGTAGAAAGGAAAAACGAAACCAGTGTTCTCAATTAATTGGTGGGAATATTGAAAATGTCTCTCTCCTTACCTAATGTTTCTGTGTTGCTTGTTGGAGCAATTTTGTTCAAATTACTAACGAACGTACAGTCATACCCTTCAATTACTTCCTTGTCTTCTGCATCTGAAAAAAGAAGAATTTTACGAGCTTCATTAATTCAGCATCAAAAACAAGTTAGCATTTCTGTAAAGGGTTATACAAAATTATAGAACTAAGAATTGCTGACTGGGGAATTCTGGGAGTTGAAGTTCATTTGTCTTAAAGTTGTTGAGTTGCTAAGGAAAGGAACATTTCATGAACAGTGGTTCTCCAGCAAAAAGTAAATTATACCAGCTAGTTTCTTCAGTTGGTCCAAGGTGGGAACAATGGGTGGCTGCCTTTGTTGTAGGAAAAACAAGACCATCATGGTTAGAGAGAAATTGGTAATCCAAGCACCAGGGATGCTACTTGTAAGTCCATGATTCCATGCCCAGTATCGTATGCTGAATGCAAGTGCTCTCACACGTGGGTCAAGGCTGCCATAGAGATAAAGAAGTTCTGAACTTTTCAAGGCAATTCTGTTGGAACATAAAAATATCAAAAATGGAAGGGGAAATTACAGTAGCAGTGATAATATATTGTAGTAACTTTATTAACTTTATTACCATCTGGCAGACAGTACAGGTCAATAAAAACAAGGACAAATAGGCTGAAAAACAGCTTCTATCCCAGGGCAATAACCATACTGAATTCTACAGTATGGTGCAATATTGAGTTTTCAATTTCAATTATACAGAATGTAAAGGATTTATGTTTGTGTTTTTATTTTTATAGTTATAATTTACATTGAAGCCGGCATTTAATTTCATTGTACCATGTGCAATGACAATAGAGTTAACTAACTAATTAACTAACTAAAAGCTAACAATGTTTTAACTGTGAGTCCTCTAAGCTTGGTTTTTTGCTTGCAAATGTTTTATTACCTGGTTAGATAGCATTACCAGTTTATCTAGTTAGGTAATGAAAGGTATGCAAGAAAACAATCAAGCTGAGAGAGCATCAACCTTGAACTAGTACTACAGATTCTCTTCTACATTAATATTTCACACAACAGCTAATGCAAGCATATTCTAAAATGGAACTCCAATAAGAAAAGCAATTTTTAAGAAGAAAACATGAAAGCACATTAAACTAATTGAGAACACACTATACAAAAAGTATGAATATGCTACAAAAGTTTCCAATTTAAGTGTATATGATAATGTATATTTGATTTGAAAAGAACACTTGGAACATTCTATTTAGATCAATGTTTCTCAAACTTGGCAACTTTTAAAGGTGTGTGGACTTCAACACCCAAATTTGCTGGCTGGGGAATTTTGAGAGATGAAGCCCACGCATCTTAAAAGTTGCCTTGTTTGAAAAATAATTGATTGTATATTGCAATTTTAACAAATGCATATTTATGAACATTGTGTTGCCATATGTTAGGATTACATTTTCTATTTGGTGGCTGGCATGTTGTTGGTTTTTTTGTGTTTTTACAAAGTGTTTGTTACTGTAAAATTGCCACCATACTTTAAAAACAAGATTGCTTTTTCTGGACAGCATTAACAATAATGAGTTTAAGACAGCTCGGGAATCCTACACATATGACCCTAGTGAGCCAGTTCAACTGGCAACAGTGATGTCTTAAGCAGTCTGTTAACCAGAATTACTAAGTGTGCTCAAATAAGCCAATCCAGAGTCCTTACTAGCTTTGGGCTTAAAAATCGCACTACAACATAAGGGTATTATGTGTGACAGCTGACAATCCTCATATCAACTATAGGAAGTGGCTTTTATAAGGCTGTTTTTGAACACAATTTATATACAATACGGAAGCACCTTTCACAAAGAGGTTGCAAAAGGACATTGTAAGTGGCAAATGATGTTACTTTTCTTCCCCGTCTCATCAGTTAATTTAAGAACAGAAGTAAAAAAAAGTTTAAAAAGGAACAGAATTCTTGAGTGGGAATGGAAAGGACTTGATTTAACTAGGAACAAAGGAGCATCACCATACACACAAAGAAAAATGATATAACGAGGCCCATAAATCCTTAGCTAAGACATGACACTGATCTATTCAATAGAATGAAGCTACTTCTCTTTCTCTCTCTTGGTAATTGGTGATTGAGTCATTAACCAAATGAAAAAAGATTCAAAGCAAAAATGAATCAATTATTCCACAGAGATCTGCTTCCTCCTAGTGGCCATTGTAAGAAAATGATTCTTTCTGAATAATCCAAGTTTGGACAAAAATCCATGGTTTATCTTAACCATTTATAAAATAAATAACAAAGCATTAAATCCTGAATGTTATGTCTGTTCTGGCTATTTCTAGAACAAGGACCATGTGATGCATACAATGCTCAGATGGTGAGATCTGGATTCAAGTCAGCCATTACGTTTATTGCGACAAAGCCTCCAGATGAATTGTCCTTGCTAGGGAGGATATCTCTGGGAGAGTGGGAAGGTCAGAAAAGTCAAGATGGTGTCCACAACCATGTGACAGAAGTTCTGCCCCCTTTATGTAAGATACACAAAGAGTGAGGTTTTGATTATATGATTCTGGTAGCCAATTTGGCTTGTTTGGCTTTGTCAGACAAAGGCCCTTATAAAGATGTGGTTAGGGGGACATATTAGGAAATGGGAAACTCAGGTTCATGTCCACCATTAGCTATGGAAGCTCACAGGGTGGGTGTGGCACCTTTTCTTAATCCACCCAACTGATAATGACCAACTGTTGTTGCGAGCAAAAAGGGCAGTATAATATACTCCCTCTGGAGGAAATAGACTATAAAACGAAGCAGTAACAACAGCAAAAAAGGAAAATGTAATTTTAAAACCTTGTAAAGATGCTTACCGGTTGTTTAGTGTCAAATCACACTGAAGCCCAGAAGGCTGATGGGAAAATCTCACCAATGGACAACGAGCATTAAGTATCTTCTGGACACCCTCGCATCCTGGTCCAGAGTTATCAAGAAATTCACCAAGCATGTTAAGGATCCTTTGGGCTGCTATTCGTTCGGAAGGCGCTTTCTTCATTTGGTAAATTATGTTAAAGGGGCTTGTTTTCTAACACAAAAGAAAACCACACAAAGAATTAATTCACAAATTAGACGTCCCATTCCCAAAGCTGAAACAAGGAGAGGGAGCATTGGAAATTAATGTCAGACTTTACCAAATTAGGCAAAAGGCAGAGTACAGTTAGCCATACTAAAAACAAATGTTTCCAAATAATGGCCATTTTTATTGGAATGAGAATTAAAGTTACATGGCAACTAAAGCCTTCCTGATTTGCTTTTATAGTATTGTGTGCACATCTCTGAACTTCTTAAATTCTTAAAATTCACCTTATAGCTCCTGTAATGTAAATTTATATTAAACTTTTCAAACAATATAAAACTTCTGGCTCAGATAGAGAATATTGATTTATATCAGCTCTCTTTTCAATTTAGTGCCCTCCAGATGCCTCAATCTGAGCTCCCACCATTCTCCTACATGGGTCCACCTGGAAATCACACTTACTGTTACATAAAAGCTACTTGAGAATCTAACATCTCAAATACTGGAAACTCAGAAGGCCTCATTTAGGCTACTGACTGAGACCAACTCCCTGCTCACCAGAAATCCAAAGTAAACGATTCCTTGGCAAATAATTGTATTGTCTCTGCTTTGGTACAGCACAGAAAATAAATGACCTGCTTGTACATTTCAGAATAGTTTCTAACATTCAATCAGAATCTGCCTTTTTGTAATATCGTGTACTCATACGGTATTCTTCTCAGTTGGAGAAGAATCCACAGATGCAATGACAACCATTATATCAGAGCTGGGGAATTTCTGATGCTGCTAAACTTGATGCTGTTCAAACTTGGGACTTTAAGATACGTGGACTTTAATTCTCAGAATTCCCCAGCCAGCAGATATTGAAGCCCATATACCTTGAGGCTGCTAAGTTCGAAAAACACTGTGTTAAACTGTAAGTTACAGCAGCCCTAGTCAGCAGTGGCAAGAGATGATGCGAGGTGCAATTCTATATCTGAAGAATCACAGATTCTGCAGCCTTTTTGACACTGATAAAATTACACTATAGCTGATTTGCCTTTTTTTTTTTCATTTTAAGTACCAATAACTAAATTTAGGAGAATCTGTGCATTAACCTCAGAGATATACTTAAGCACATAGAGCCAGAGACCTATCAAATGTTTTTTTTATAAAAAATCATGCATTTAAGAGGCACAACAGGAAAAAAAAATACTAACAGCTAAGATTTAAATTCATGTGCTTTTCATTGCCAATTATAGCAGAAAAAGCAATACAGACACATTTTATTTAACCAGTTGACAACTGAAGAGTTTTTGAGAGGATACTAGTGGTTGTGGCACAGGGTAACAACAGATTGAATCTCAAAGACAGGATTTCTATAATCTCCCAACCTTTACCTACAAATTCAAGATTTATCAGTGCAGCTACAAAGCACCTAGAATTCTGACATCTTGTACAGCTGCCTGGTGCCGGAATTTTCACTCTTTCTTCAACAACAGTAAGTAAGTAAAAGGCAATGCCCATGAAGGCCAGTTTGGTATAGTGGTTAAGGCATCAGGCTAGAAACCAGGAGACTGTGAGTTCTAGAGGTAATCCTTGATTTACGTTCACAATGGAACAGGAATGTTTGTTGCTAAGCAAGGCAGTTGTTGAGTTGTGCCCAATTTTACTTTTTTTTTTTTTTTGCTTTGGTCATTAAGTAAAACCACACGGTTGTTAAATGAATCTGGCTTCCCCTAGTACTTTGACTGTTGGAAGTCAGTTAGGAAAGCCACAACTGACAATCACATGACCCCAAATGATGCAACGATAATTACATACCAATTGCCAAGTACCCGAACTTCGATCATGTGACCGTAGAGATACGGCAACTGTTTTAAGGGCAAGGACTGGTTGTAAGACACTTTTTTTTCAGCACGGTTGTAACTCTGAACAGTCACTAAACCAATGGTTGTAAGTGGAGGACAACCTGTAGTCCTACCGTAGGCACAAAGCTTGGTGACCTTGGGCAATAATTCTCTCTCAATTCTAAGAAGCAGGCAAGGTCAAACCACTTCTGAAAAACCTTGCCAAGAAAAAGACTAATCCAGGCAGTCAATGCTGACCTGAAGGCTCAATCAATCAGTATGGATATGAATAAGCCCAGAAAGGATCGAAGCAGTTGCAATGCCTCATTCATTTCTTGCATGCATCTCAAAAGACCATGAACAGCAAAGCACAATCTTATGCTTGAGTTTACATTTTCTTACAGCAATGGAACAAAAGCAGTAGTAGAAAGCGCATCAGCGCAAAGGAAAGCACAGCTTCCTCCTGTTGTGAAATATGTCTTTGTTGACTAATGCGGTAAAGTTTCAAGGCTGTATGTGGGAAATCAAGGGGAAAACTCCAGGTTTCCCCAGGCTTAGTTTCTTACCATTCAGCTCATGCTTGAGCCTTAGGGCTTAAAACAGGGGTGAAATGTTCCCGGTTTGGACTGGATCACACAATCCGGTAGCGATGGAGGCAGGTGGTTCGGAGAACCGGTAGCAAAAATCCCTGCCACCCCCCCCCCCCACTCCCCGTGTGCCCAGCTGAGCCACACAATCATCAGAGGCTTTTTTTTTTTTACTTTTAAAAGCATTTTTTCTACAACCTCTCCGGCCAAAAAATGCTTTTAAAAATAAAAAAAAGCGTCTGATGATCGCGCGGCTCAGCTGGGATCGTCAAAGGCTTTTAAAAGAAAAAAGGCCCTGACGATCCAAGCTGAATTGCCTGATCGGCAGAGGTTTTTTTTAAAAAGCCTCTGCTGATCAGGCAACTCAACTGGGATCGTCAAGAGCCTTTTGGAAGCATTTTTTTTCAGCGAAGAGGTTGTAGAAAAAATGGGTTTTAAAAGAAAAAAAAATTGGCCACGCCCACCCAGTCACATTACACCCCCCTCTTCCCCCCCATACCACAGAACTGGTAGTAACAAATTTTAGATTTCACCACTGGCTTAAAAGCTCTCAAAGTACTGAAACAAATAAAGCTATAAATATGATGATTAAAAATATAAATAAATAAAAATGTTCACATGAAATATTTAAAACCATTTAAAAATTATGATAGATATATCTAAAATGATCCTTTTCCAATGAGGAGGAGAAAAAATTCAAGGAAAAATGATAGGAAAAAGTCAGAGATGATTCTTGTTGTTTTTTTTTTACCTTGCCAGAAATGAGAGACTCCGCAGGAAGGAGCGGTCACCAAAACGATTTGCTTAGTGAGGCTACGTAGCGAGAAGCGGGTGATGAATTCATCCACCCATCTTTAAGTTGCCAAGTTTGCAAAACGCTGTTCTAAAGTCTAAAAGTTCACAATAATATTGATTTTTCCTGCAGCAGCTGCTTCTTTTAAAATATAGGAGCGTAACTATTTCAAACGTATTAAGAGTAACATTTAGCCTATTCAGGAGGTAAACATCTTTTTAAAAAGCTAAGAACAATAGGAGATGAATCTGGGAATCAATCAAGAAATCAGACCAACAGCAGAGACCAATGCTATCATCATGGCCTCATTTTCATCTCAGCACAACACAATTAAGTCATTTTACAACAGCACTTGAGAAATATTTTACCCTTTTGGCAGAATTTTTCCCAACTTTATTCAGCTCCAGGAACATATCTAGGTCGCATCCAAGTTTGCCAAAGGTATTCACAGTAGAACCAAAAGGCTTCACAATACAGTCTGGAACATAAGCACTTGCAATGTCTTGAATTAAGGAACAGGCTAAAAACCGGAGCTTGGTATTTTCTTCGGTCAACTGACATTCATTTGTGAGCAGGTACAACTGCTCACTCACCTGAATAACAACAATAATAAAAAGAGGAAATATCTCAGATTTTAAGTATCTGGCACTCAAGGTATTTGTAAGATGCAGCCTAACCTTTTACAATTGTATTCTTGTAAGAAATGGCATCAAGTTTAATCTTTACAGAATATACCCTTAAAGAATCTTAGAATAGCTAAAACATTAACAGATGATACAACCTCTAATAGACAAGTCTCCAAGTAAATAATCCTTTAAGTATGTATTGAAAGAACCGGCTGTTGCTTCTATAAGAAGAGAAACAATTTAAAAGATGCAGTAAATTCTAGTTGCAGTTTTCTTTTCTTCAGAATGCTTTGGCATCCTGCTGGCATTGTTCTTGCTGCTTGCTAAGAACATTATGTATTTTTAAAGATAAAATGGCTAAATTTCTGAGAAAAGGGTGCCACATGATTATGTACCAGAAATATACTATGTCTACAGAAGCAAGACAATCCTACTTCAGAGGTCAGCAACCCACAGCTCTGGAGCCGTATGTGGCTCTTTCATCCCTCTGCTGTGGCTCCGTCACTTAAAAAGTTGTGTCACAACCGCCACTGTGACACCTACCAGCATGCAATTTATTGAGCCGGTAGGCCAACCATGGATAAATCCAAGAAAAGAAAAGTTTCAGAAGAAAACAGAACATTTAATTCAACTACATATGTTAGTTTTGTGGCTGCTCAGCAAATAGTTGGGCCATGGGAAGGGTTTTGTGGCTCCCGGTGTTTTCTTTTCTGTGGGAAACAAGTCCAAATGGCTCTTTGAGTTTTTAAGATTGCCGTCCCTGTCCTAGTTAATTTGGCTGTTTTGCACAAGCTCCCCAAATTGGTTCCTAGAGCTGTTGGACAGTAAATAGTTTCATACCCTGGAGAGACGAACACTGAAGTTATGGGTGTAGTTTTTATTAGAAAGTATTACAAAGTGGTTTTTGTATGAAAGAAAAATTTTATTTAGGAAATAACACGGTGACTGGGAGCCACAGTTTCTTAGGTCTAACTATAGTTATGAGCCTAGGATATGTTAAGAACAAGCAAGTCAGGTGGGTACTTGAACTGCACAGGTCAGAATCAGAAGAGAAAGAGAACTGAGACAGAAAGGAGCGATGAAAGCCCTGAAAACATCAGACTAATTGGTACAAGACATGCTATACTGAGACACACAAAGTGAATCTTTTAAACAAGAGAATGAAATAAAAGGTTCTCTGCTAACTATCCCAATATTTATTGCTCCTTGTGGTCAGAAGGTTTATAGGTACAGAAAGCCAATGCATGCAAAGTTGAATTCCAACAAGAATTATATTTCTTCTTCAAAAATGTAGCTGGAAATGTTCTTGAATATACTTATCTGGATCAGTGATGAAACTGGATCAATTTGTAGTACAAGTTGATTCTCTTTGCTTTGATACAAATTGATATATAACTCACAGTTAACATAGGATGATTAGTACAATGTCCCTGTGTCACTTTCTTGTTGGATAGAAAAACGGAAGCAAAAAATAAACTTCTACCTTACCATGCCAACTAATGTACATAATATCTTAATTTTCTTTTCTTTTTCCTCTAAGGCAGTGATGGCAAACCTATAATACATGTGTCAAAGGTGATATGCTAACAATATTTTTGATGACACACAAGCAATCACGCACAGTTGACAACCTCTATTCTCGAAAGCACATCTTGTTCTCACATAATTTTTGAAGGCTGCAGAGGCCGTGTGAGAATGGATATGAATCTGGCCCAATCCCTGTACCCTTCCCGGCAAGAAAAGCCAGGGACTGGAATTCTTATGTATTGGGAGGAGACAACAGAAAGAAACACAGGGTCCATGTTCTTTTGCTTGGCAAGCAAGGCAAGCTCCAAAATAGAGTTCTACATAAAGACAGTGTTTTTTTTCCTTTACAAGTTTAATCAAGGTATTGATCGTTTGTCGTACCTGTTAAAAACACCTTAACTTTTAGCAAGTTCTTTGACCAATACTGATCTCTCAGCTTTAGCTACAGCTTTAGCTTCCAATTATATATTCAAAGCAAAAATAAGCCTGCTTGTTTGTTATCAAAGAATTGCAAAACAATTACTGCATGAACCATTACTGCATGAACTTACACTTTCTGCATCACAAAGTTTCTTCAGCAGCATTTCAACTGGAATAGAGGTTTGTCTATGACAAAGAATTGGGGTTTGTTCAGAAACGGGGTCTGATTGTTTTCTCAACATCAAGGTAAGGATTCTAGATTTAAATGGAATAGGGTATTCATCCTTAAATTCTGGAATTGTAATGACATCCTGCAATGAAGTTATGCTTTCTTTCTCAGAAAATTCTATGACTGCATACATAGCCTGAAGCAACATGAGACAAGAAACAAGAAAAAATATTAGGAATAAGAGCTTAAGTTTGAGAACATAGATGAACTATTTAAAGGATCAGGTTTTAATAGTTAAATTGATCTGCAACTCAGATAGCCAAGTCCATTAGATTGATATAATTAACTTCTTTTAAAATTCTTCAGGGCAAAAAAAGAGAACGTCAAAAAATAATTATTATGCCATCCAGTATAACAACAAAGCAGAAAAATATGGATTTTCTTAAAATCATCCATTGAGGCTTTTTCTCTCTGAAATACATATACCTTAAACGTTTAGATTTCAGTTGCTAACCTTCCAAATACTTACTTTACTTTTATAGAAGAAATGATTCTTAATATTTCCATGCTGTGATAAGTATTTGAGAAAAGCTTTGGCATTGAAATTGGGAGGACAATTTATTAACACAGTCCTCTGTGCTTGTACTTGTCTTTCTGCAAGAATTTCACTGAATGTCTTTTTCCTGGAGTCATTTTCGCTATCTAGATTTGGAGGAGAACAAGAGACTAATGTGAGAAACTTAGATGGCACACTAAAAGTGTTTTTTTTTTTTTTAGGATTACCTGTAAGAAGTTTTTGATACTGAAATAAAAAGTTTGGGACGCAAAGCACTAGATGGTACTTCTCCTGAATCCCTTTGCATATTTCTCTGACTTGTTCTTTATAAACTATTTCACTGATAACGCAGCAAATTTATTAAGAGAAATAGACAGTGTTGATCAAGTACACGTTTGTTGTGTTAGCATTTACAATAGCTAAAATAGCATTTTACTGCCTCGTAGCGAATTCCTATAAGAGTTAAGAGGCAGAGTTCATGTGAACTGTGGAAATTGGGAACCAAATTCGTGATGTAGTTTGAATTTATCTGGAAGCTAATTTTTCAGGGTTTGGTGTTCCGTTTATCTGCAGAGTAGCTTTAGCAGAAAACATGTGAAGTGCTGATAAAGAAGAATATTTGTAGCTCAGGGTTGAAATGAAGAATCCATGATGTTCTCTGAGCTTGATTATTTTATTATCCAAACTAGGTAGTATTACTAGTGCTCAGCACTGATAATGTTACCTAGTTGGGTAATGCAAGAAAACAACCAAGCTCAACGCATGTAGTGAGTATATGAGTGACTAGCCTCAAAAAAGAACAGACATTTGAAAGAATTGAATCGATGTACAGCCTTCCTAAAGTGACTGAAATAAGAAGGAATAAGTTGTTCCTTCTTAAAAAGCAAGAGGATAGTCATCATCAATCAATATCAATAAACCTAATGTGGGATTCTGATATAAGATGCATGTCCTCATGAAGAGATTAAAATGGAGAAAAATGCAGATATAGTTCAACATGACATAAATCCCACTTGTTGGTTGCCTGCTCTATTTTTGTCAAAGTGTGGTTTTGTCATTGCTCTTTAAAAAAAAAATCTTTGAACTAAAACTACCTAATATAAAACAAAAAATTACCTCAGTATAATTTTACAAGAATTGTAAAATCAAGAGAAAGCAGTTGAAAAAAGGAAATAAAATAACTCAGATCAATCCAAACAAAATTGTATTTTGATTTCTTTAATTTAGCAATTATGGAAATAAAAATTATGGAAATAACACCATTTCACCATGCATGGTTCAACTTTCCCTAGTCTGTCTTGGGACAGATTTATATGGATAATATTATCAATGTTAATATTATTATTAAATAATAATAATAATAATAATAATAATAATAATAATAATAATAATATAACTTATTATTCAATGTTATCTTGAATGGCCTTTTTGCGTTCAGATTCTTGGTTATGCAGCTACAGCAGTATTTTTCAATCTTCCAGTATCTGCACTTCAAATCTCAGAATTCCACATCATCACACTTGGGCACTGAGCAAGAGATGCATGCTGAGATTTGCAGCATGTTGCCAGTTACTGAATAAGCTTTTAATTTGGAAATACCCACCTCAAGATGTCCAATTTAAAATGTTTTCAAAGTTAAAACTATTCCAATATTGATTTATAGCACAGAAATATGCAATTTTACCAATACTTTGTCAGTTGAAAGGATCCAGGCAGACTTTGGGTATATGATAACTTCTGTAACATAGTGTGCATTATGTCACAGCTGAATTTAAAGTGGAGGCTATTATGATCTTAGTCCATATGAGAATGTTGCATTATTGGATCAAAGTACTGACTATCTGAGGCTTCTCTTGCAAAACAGAATAGGAAAACCCATAGCTTTAGAAATGTATGAATCTAGTTGTAGACTTTTTATTACAGGTAGTCCTCAACTGAGCTCAAATTGGACCCAAATTTTCTGCTACTAAGCAAGACAGTTTTAAAATGAGTTTTACCCCATTTTATGACGTTTCTTGCCAGTTATTAAGTGAATCACTATAGTTATTAAGATAATAACATGGTTGTTACATGAATCTATCTTCCCCATTGACTTTGCTTGTGAAAGGTCACAAAAAGTGATCACATGACCCCAGGACATTTCAACTGTCTGAATTTTGGTCACATGACCATAAGAATGTTGCAATGGTTGTAAGTGTGTAAAATGGTTGTAAGTTACATTTTTCATTGCCATTATAACTTCAGTCAGTAAACAAATGATTGAAAGTTGAGAACTACTTGTATTCAATACTCAGGGTAATACTTAAAGAACAGGTTAAAAATATAAATTTAGATTTAAATGCTCACATCAAAACAGTTGTCCTGTCAACAGTTGCAGTTCCAAATGGAAACATATCTTAACATGCAGTAAGAAAATGAAGCATCTGAAAACTTTGACTTACCTGCATGTTATGCATATGGACATTATAATGAAGCTTGGCCAATTTTATGGCATCTCAGCTCAAGAAAGGCTTCGTGTTTTTTTTTTAATTTGATTTATATGCCGCCCTTCTCCGGAGACTCAGGGAGGCTTACAATGCGCTAAGCAATAGCCTTCATACTTTTGTAAATTTATACAAAGTCAGCTTATTGCCCCCACAAACTGGGTCCTCAATTTACCTACCTTAGAAAGGATGGAAGGCTGAGTCAACCTTGAGCCTGGTGAGATTCGAATCTGCAATAATTGCAGGCAGCTGGTGTTAATAACAGGGTGCTTTAGACCACTGTACTACCAAGGCTACTACCAAGTATTTATCGGTATGGCAAGTATCAGAGGTGTTTCTGAACCTTTTTTAGTGAAATCCAGGAAGATAAAAAAATACATTCTTCATACAGGAATAAACCACTACATAATAGTGGTTATTAATTATATTGATATGAGCCGTGGTGGCGCAATGGTTAGAATGCAGTACTGCCAGCTGGCTGCCAGCAATTTGGCAGTTCGATTCTCATCGGCTCAAAGTTGACTCAGCCTTCCATTCTTCTGAGGTGGATAAAATGAAGACCCAGATTGTTGGGGGCAATATGCTGACTCTGTAAACCGCTTAGAGGGCTGTAAAGCAGTATATAAGTCTAAGCGCTATTGCTATTAATATTATTATTTAATAATAGAAGATGTTGTTATTAATATGTTTGCTGCCTTGAGTTATTTGTAAAAACAATAAAGGCAGGATACAAATAAAGAATTAAAAAAAATAAAGCCACCATGTTATCTATTGTCAGCTAAGAAACAACTCCTAAATGTGATTTCAGTGCACTGCTAAAGTGATTCTAAAATATCAACACTTATATTTGGGGAAAACAATCACTCTTTGGGAGGAAAAAACCATTTTTTTTAATGTTTTCAATTTTATTTGTTCTGTTTAGCGCGTTTTATTTGGTTTGGTGTGGAGGTTCTCAGTCACGGTTGTCCCAAAGGTGCTTTCCCCCCAAAAAGCAACTGGACTTTGTCTTTCCTGGAAGATGTGGAAGGAAAAGAAGAAAAGAAAGCCCAGTGGCCTTTTGAAAAAAAGCACCTTTGGGATATTTGGTTTGATATTTCAATTCTCTTTCACTAGGCTGTTGGGTTTCAATCCATGCACTCTTTTGTGTTTTCATTTGTTGTCTGTTCAGATAAGATATTCCCGAACGCCATCACTCTCCTAAACAAATAATCCCCTCAACACTGTCGAACTAGTTACTAAGTCTGCACTACTATTAATCTTCTCATTGTTCCTATCACCCATCTCCTCCCACTTATGAATGTATGACTGTAACCTTGTTGCTGGTATCCTTAAGATTTATATTGACTTGTTTTCCTATGACTATCATTAAGTGTTGCACCTTATGATTTTTGACAAACATTATCTTTTCTTTTATGTACACTGAGAGCATATGCACCAAAGACAAATTCCTTGTGTGTCCAATCACACTTGGCCAATAAAGACTTCTGTTCTGTTCTGTTCTGTTCTGTTCTCTACTTACTCTACTCTACTCTACTCTACTCTACTCTACTCTACTCTACTCTACTCTACTCTACTCTACTCTATTCTATTCACGTGACTGGGTTCTCACCAACCTCTAGAAAGCAAAATGCTCCATACATCATAGGTCAGGGGTCTCCAACCTTGCCCACTTTTAAGACTTGTGGACTTCAACTCCCAGAATTCCTCAGCCAGCAAAGCAAAACAAAGCTGGCTGAGGAATTCTGGGAGTTGAAGTCCACAACTCTTATAAGGAGCCAAGGTTGGAGGCCCCTGGTCTTAGGGCATCACCTGATGGCCCTCCTGTCTCCAGAGCCGCTTTCTCCAATGCCCTCCTCTCTGATAGGGCTTTGCCCAGTCTTATTCTTCGCAGATAAAAACCTACGAAACCATAAAGAGTAAACGGCATTCCTCTCCTATTTCGAAAATCTACCCCAGCCGTTCTCGATGCAGGATCTAACGTTCGCCTCTTCCCTTAGCCGACTACAGTCTACCGGCCGGAAAAAAAACAAGACTCCCCGTTTTTACCCTTCGTCGGCGCCATGCCGCCAGGAGCCTGCGGCTCTCCCAGGGACACGGCAGCGGCTTCCGCGGAGCTGAATCGAATCGCGCCGACCCGCCTCTTTGCCACAACCAGGCGGGATAAAAGCGATCCTCGCCATTGAAGCAACAGAGGCAAGGTCCCTGTGGGGGCAGCCATGACTGCCGAAAGGAAGGAGAGCGGTGCGCCTGCGCGCCGTGACCGAAACCGAGCGGGACAGGGTAGCGCGAGGGCCAATATTCCTCGGATGACAAAAAAAACGCGTTTCCAGTCAAGGAATATAGCTGCGGATGTATCCGATCTATTCAGCTTCATTCGAAGGATTATTGGAGGGAGAAAAGACTAACCTGGAAAAGGCATAAACTCTGCTTTACTGCTTTACTGGATGAAAAGTCAAGATTGTTTTTGTTTGCTCCGTAAGAGATCATGCTGGAATTATTTCTTGTAATTGATGTTACGCCTCTATTCCATGAGAGTGATATGTGCGGATTTTGAACATAAGAGACTCCATTTGGATAAGGAGCTTACAATGACTGTGTTAACCCAAGAACAACAATGTAGGTTTCCCTAAATCGACGTGGAAGAAGGTGGAAAAACAGCAAAATATGAAAGAAGAAGGAAGGTGGAAAGGAAGATGGAAAACAGCAACCAAGGTTGGGAAGCTGGATTGTCTTCATCACGTTGTATATTTCATCATTTTCAAAGCTTTGCACTTTTTACCAGATAATTGCAAATCTAGCTCCTATTGGCTCTTCTCAAAAAAACTAAGAAAGGTGGACCTGATTGATACACGATTGTAGGCTAGATGGGATGCTGGAAAACATCCTAAAAGAATCAAAAGCCAAGCACTGCCGTACAGTATCACTGCCAAGAAAATGACGTGAACGTAGCCACCAAGTCACCAGGAATAAATCTCTGGTATTTTTTTTTATTGTATAGTACTTATAATCAGATCCAGTCTGAAAGAATTCTGGGTGGCATAACAGAAGCTAAGCAACAAAGAGAACAATATAATAAATAGCAAAATCAGAACAAAAAGAGCCAGTTGGTGTAGCACAGTGTCTTTCAAACTTGGCAACTTTAAGATGTGTGGATTTCAACTACAAATATGCTATCTGAGGAATCTTGGGAGTCAAGTCCACACATCTTAAAGTTGCAAGTTTGAAAACAACCTGGGTATTGCTTAAGGCCTAGAAACTAGAAAACCTTTGAGTTCTAGGTTTCAGACATACTGTTATTGGAAGAAATATCCTTCTGGGTTCTGCTCCAAGTGGGGAAAAAGACACTGGAAACATGGAGACTGCTTGGAAAGATGGTTTAATGGTGGACAGGATCACATGGCTTGAGTTCCTCAACAGAAAAGGGCAGATACAGCGAGTTTTCGGGTTTTATGCTCTCTCTGGCTTTGAACTTCCTGGGGCCCAGAAAGAGTATCCTGATTGGTTGTCAGATTCCCAGGGGGTGGGGGTCTTAGCTAGCCTTGCTGGCTGATGTAATCTTCCCAGGTGCCATGTGGTGAGTTTCTGCCCTAGATGGTCCCGTTGTCTTGCAGATGAGGCCCATTGACAAAGATTGAGTTTCTGCCTCTGGCCCATTAACAAAAGGGTGGGGGCAGGAAGATGGGAGCTGCTTTGTCTTTGAAACATGCTTCTCCATTTCTCATCCAGGGAAATATAATATTCTGCCTTTTTAATATTTCCCAAAATATTTCATTCTTCTAGGAAAGGGGTGGGTGCTAACTTCCTACACTGCATAAATTGCCTGTATGACTTTGGGCCAGTCACACTTTCTCACCTTACAGAAGTTAGGAAATAGGAAGCAGAATTAGGTATGTTTGCTGTCTTACATTACATATAAAAAAGGCAAAATAGAAATAGAATAATAGCAATAATTCCCAAAACAAAGCATAACCGTGGGTAGCAATGCTAAACACATTAAATCCCACATAAAATCCAAGATAGTTGCTACATTCAGCCAGCAGGGATGGAAAACACATAGAAATAAAGCAATTTTTGCCTGTTGGAGCAAGGTGAGTGCTACTTATGCTTTCTAGCATTGGGAAACAATGTTTCCCAAACTTAAGCCATTTTAAGATGTGTAGGTTTTAACTGCCGGAATATTGCAGCCAGCAATACTGCCTGGAACATAATACAACCCACGCATCTTAAAATGTTTAAAGTTGAGGAACAGTGGCTTGGGGAGAAAGTATTCCATCAAGGAAGGGTCTGCGGCTTCATCCACACCCTAAAGACCTCATAAGGGGAGGGACCCTTCAGCACACCCTTCCTCAACAACTGGGTCAGTGAGTAGAAAATTTGCAGGCACCGCCTAGAGCAGACTTAACCCCTCCCGATGTACATTTTTCATATACCAGCCCTGTATTTATCACTCCAGGTGGCCCATAATGGCAGCACTTAGGATCTTTGGAAAAATACTTACCACCTGTCTCATTTTGATACCTCTGAAAAGAAATGCATTAATTCCGCTGAAAGGACAAGGGTTATTAAAGCGGGCAGGGCTGACAGATGAGTGTGCGCACGTGTGTTGGAAGTGATGACATGCTTTCAGTTTTCACACCCAGACAATAGATAACCACCCATCCTGTTTCTTCTTTGCTCTTAAAGGCTGACTATTCAAAGCAACCAAATGTAAAACAAGCCAGAATTTGTATTAAACATGCTGTGCTCTTTAGCATCCCATGCACTCAAGTATAGCAACAACAACATAATTTGGTGTCACTATGGACGGGGTTGGTTGAATATATGGAAAAATAAGGTCCATTCAGGGGATCAGGCAGCTTTTTGATTTTAATGGAAATGAAATCTATCTAAAAGCATCAGAGAGGTTGGTAAATATTCACTGGAGCAGACCAGGGCAAAGATGGCATTGTTTCTGCCTCCTGGGCAGGATGCTGAGTAAGCAGGCATTAACTGTAACATGTCAGGAGAAGAGGGTGGAGAAGGTGAAAACAGCATCATCCTCTTAAACTGTAAGTGTAAACTGCTCTACATTTACTGGGAAACATACTTCAAAATCGTGGAAGACGGGATGTCAACCATGGGTGGGAGAGGAAAGAAACGACAAGGCTTCTGAGTCAGCCATACCCAGAATACAGGCTGAAGAGATTCCCAATTTATTTGGTGCTCTACATTTTCCTAGAGTCTTTCTTCACTGTTGAGTTGTCATCCACAAAACTAAACCACATAAAAGTAGCTATTTTCACTGCTGATCCTGATCCTACTACTGCTGCTTAGGGGTCAATTTGCACTCCTCCCCAGGACAACTGTCTTTGTAACCAATTTTTGCCAATTTTACAGATCTTGTGGTTCCATTGGAACTGGGGCTGGAGTGGGGACAGAAATTAATTTTCTTTGCATTATTGCGGCTAAAAACAATTTAAGGCTGTTTCATCTGTCACCTGGAAAGGAGATAAATGTGAGCCTGACTGGCGTAGCAGGCTAATGCCTCCTACTAAGGCAGCATTTAACATCCAGCTGTCTACAATTACTGTAAGTTTGAATCTCACCAGGCTCAAGGTTGACTCAGCCTTCCATCCTTTCTAAGGTAGGTGAAATGAGGACCCAGATTGTGGGGGCAATAAGCTGACTTTGTATAAAATATACAAAAGTATGAAGGCTATTTGCTTAATGCATTGTAAGCCGCCCTGAGTCTCCGGAGAAGGGCGGCATATAAATAATTTTTTTTAAAAAATGTAATATCATAGACCAGGGGTGTCAAACTCGTGGGCCGTGGGCTGGATGCATCACACGCTGGCCACCCCCACCTCCATTTTAGTGAAGAGTAAAGAGTTGAGATATGTCACTAGGCGACATGTCATTGCAAGTTTGACAACAGTGTGTGTTCATGTCACCTTTAGGTACAAATAGGAAAAAGCCCCTTCTTCACAGCCCACTTAAGTGCTATCCACAGATTTCAGCCAAGAGAACTGATGTTGATTACAGTGTACAATTTGCTGACCCAAATTATGATCCCTATCCTGCCAGGTGAGAAATACTGGCAAACGCTATTGTCCTTATTTAAGGCATACAGACCGTGGTTAAAGCAGAGATTCCTCCAACTTCGTTTACCACTCCCCCGTTAACTAAACACTCCCCTTAATGTGAGCAGAGACTGAGGAAGGAAGCAGGTTTACTGGCTGTTTAGCCATCTGTCAAAACTTGTTCTGGTTTGGCACAAATGTTTTGCTCGTTTCAGATACTTATATAGCTGGGAAACTTTTGAATGTACAGAACAGCGCTGGAGTGGAAAGGATATGACTCCACCATGCTAAAGTGCTGGGTTGATCCCACCATCTGGAAAATGTATTCAGTGCCCAGATGATAAAGTATATCAAATTGAACTCATAGCAAAAGCCTATATCAGGAGTCCCCAACCTGTAGGCCATGGCTCATTACTGGCTATGGCCTATTCACAACTGAGCTGTGAGAGTGGCAGGTGCCGGCGCTTGCAGTCCCACTCACCCGAGGTGTGTGCGCACGTAGGCCCCTCAAACAAAATCATCCCCAATTCTTCCCCCTCCCCACACGCTGGCCTATATAGATAAAGGAAATGCACTACGGTACTTCACTATTACCATAGGTAAGAGCAGCTTATGCCTATCTCACTAATAAGATGATAATCAGAGGAAGGCAATGTCAGTAATATCTAAAAAACAGATTATTGGTGGCTGTTAGAGGGGGTTTCTATTTGCACAATTTCTGCCATATTGTAAGAATAGAATATAATCAGGGGTGGGATTCAGCCAGTTCGGACTGATTCAGGCGAACCAGTAGTTACAGCCAGGAGTTGAGCCCACCCATCCACCCATCCCTATCCTGTCCTATATTTCCTTCTTTCTGGATCAGCTGATTCGCACGGCACAGCTGATTTCCGCACCTTCACTGTTCTTACCGGGGCTGCCTTACCAGCTGAGCTTCAAATTGCTGTATTTTGAATGCTGCGCACAAGCGCATTAGGCGCGCTCACAGAACAGTTGTTAAACCGGTTGCAGCCCACCACTGAATATAATCCTGTGTAACATACTTACTTTGTACATATTACAACACATGTTCATTATTTGATATTTCTAGTGAAATGCCTTGCAGACAGCAGAACTATACACTAAACAATATTCATTAGAAATGATGCAGCAGGAAGTTCTCTGCTTCATTAGAAAATATCTGTAGCTCAGGTTTAAACTGTGCTTGATGGTGCTCTCTTAGCTTGGCTGTTTGCTTTCAACATTTCATTACATGTAGTCCTCACTTAACTGCAACTGTGACCAGTAACAGACTTATGTCAGTTCTGCTGCTGACATTAAGTGAGACATCATATGACCCTGACTTGCAATTTTATTGCTGGCTTTTCCATTGACTCTACTTGTTGGAAGTTAGCTGTGAAACACAAAAATGATGATCACGGATGTTGCGATGGTTGTAAATGCCCACCAGTTGGAAAGTGCCCAAATGTCACCCAGATTTGGCCATAGGGATGCTTCAACAGTTATAAATGTGAAGACTGGTCATAAACATACTTTATTTTCTCAGTACCATCGTAACTTTGAACAATCACTAAACAGGATATTCATTAAGTGAGATCTGCCTGTACCCCATCATTGCTGTGTGGGAATGTAGTCTGTGCTGCCTATTTATATTTCGTCAGGTTTCTTTGACAAAACTACACCTCAGCCAAAACATCTGTAAGCAAATAGCCAAACTCAGAGAGCATCAAGGACTCTACAGTTTTTACTCTCCATGATCTGACTTAGTGGAAGATTCTTTCATGTGTAGCTATCATGTTTTGGGGTCCCAGGAATACAAAATTACCATAATTTTACTTGTCTATTTTCTTTCTTTTCACACTTTTTTACAGTCCTCATTTATATGATTGAGAGAATTTATTAAATCCCGATAGCTAAATGTGTGCTACATCCAACACAAGGGAAAGAAAGAGAGAGGGAGAGAGATAACCCTGTTTCTATGAAATTACTTTTTTCTTTTTTAACAATTGGGTAATTTGTACAGGTTAATTTGCAATCTGTCCCTTTGATTAGGTTGACCATCTTTGGATGCTTTGAAGCTTTATTTCATTATTTAGGATGATGTTGTCTGTTCTTTATATTTCCTTACCACTTTCAATAGGGATGTGTTTAAAACAAGCTAACCTGTTTTAAGATTCAGTTCATTTTTGTATTCGTCCTCAAGATGGGATGAAATTATCTTATTGGTTTTGGGCAGTTCTGATGAGAGAAGGCTCTAAGGATTGCCAAAAATCAGTTACTGCTCTTCTAACACAAGCCCCATGGACAGTTATGCAAACTTGAAGTGATATAATTTAGGGCAGAGGCCTAATTTGCAGCTGCTAGTGTTCAACAGTTGGGAATTAGGAATCCTTTCTGTTCCACTATAGGTATCACCCAATATCTGCCAGTAGATCCTGATCTCGCTTCTGTCCTACAAAGGCACTTCTGAAAGGTTTCAACCACACCCTTGTGCTATTTTGAGATAAGCCCTGAGTTGTGATTTCCACTCTGTGTGGGCTAGGAGTTCCCTGATCACTTATTCTATGATTAAAATCTGATTCTGCTGGTGGCTCTAGGCCAGGGGTCTCCAATCTTGGCAACTTTAAGCCTGGAGGACTTCACCTCCTAGAATTCTGGGAGTTGAAGTCTGCCAGGCTTAAAGTTGCCAAGATTGGAGACCCCTGCTCTAGGCTGCCAACCTGTGAATTAAATTTGTAAAAAAAAATTGCAGAGATTGCAATGAATTTGGAATCACTATCTCAGCATAAATGGTAGTGCAGTACTATAAATATTCTTCAGTTGCACTTGTAACCATTTTCAGAGATACTTAGACTTTACATTTGTATGACACCTTCACATGCTATTTGGGTTATTGTCTGTTTTGTTGACTGCAGTTGGAAAAATATAGATTGCAACATCAGCTGATACATCACGGTTCTGTGAAAGAATCCTAATCTTCTAGGTGAAGGACCTGATACCATCAGTATGTGGATTATATTCAGTTATGCATCTCAACCCAATCCAGGTCATGTTGTCAGTATTTTGTCCATGTCTGGAAGCAGTTCCAGAGATGGAACAGATTCAGGTTCAATTCTAACCAGCCTGAGTAGTTGTAGATGTTTGGATCCCTGGATCTTGGAATGTGTTATCTTTAGTCTTGGAAGAGATAGCATAAGAACATAAGCTGTCCTTAGTGGATCAGACCCTTGATTACACAAGGAACACTACTAGTGTCTCAGCACATGACCTACAGTGAGTCACACTGCCATCAAGGCTAACAGATATTGAGCCAAGTTGCTCAATACTAGCTTGGCCAAGAAGGCTTTGCAGTTATCTGATGTGCCAGTCCTATTTCTAGTCATGCTCCATTCAAGTCACAAATGGACTATTGCAATACAACTTCGTGTGGTTGCTCTTGAAAATCATTCAGAAGTTACAGATGATCCAGAATGTGGTAATCTAGGCAATGATAGGCATGTTGCAATATGTTTATGTGTCTGCTGCTCTCTGAGCTGCACTGATTGCCAGTTGATTTCCAAGTACAATTTAAGGTGCCAGTTATTACCTATAAAATACCTCAAGGCCATTTGAGGGACCCAGAACTATTTGAAGGATCTCTGATAGCTTCTGACCATCCAGAGATTGGGTAGAATGGATGTGCTCCAGAGCCCTTCAATTAAACATTATCATCTATTGAGACTTAGACTTATTATTTCTGTCATGGTGCTTTCCCTCTGAAACGGACCCCCTCTCCTCCCCCCAAAAATATCCTGTATGACTCCCACCCTGATGCTATTTTTTTTAAAAGTCACTGAAAACCTCCAAATCTTAAGGTACATTATATGTTGCTTCTTTGATATGGTTCGGATGCTTTCTCCGAATTTGCATGATACCTTTTCTCTATTTTATCATCTTTTTAAGGTGTAAGTAATCCAGGGTCCTCAGGATGCTTTTACATTTAATGAAATGTCTCTTATTACTTCGTGTTTCCTTTTCTCCTCCCTGATCATGAAATGAAACAAATGACACATAGACAGAGTTGTGTCCTTTCTATACACGTGCTATATGAAAAATCCTTTTCAGTGCTCCTGCCCCATTAATTATACTGTTTTTCCAATAAACTCTCGTGACCTGCCCTTGTAAATCTGCCAAAATTGCTTCAGAAAGAGCCACCTCTCTTTCCTGTGAAGCTGGCCTTAAAAGGACAAAGGCTTCATTACAAGTAATTATGAGCTTAAACATACTAATCCTGACAGGTTGTTTAAATTAATGACATCTTGAGGCTTGCTGGGGAGAAGGTGCTTGACTCCTGGTTTCACCTTCACTGGTCATGCTCCTTAATTCTCTTCTTTTGATGTCTTCCACCCTCTGTTCCTCACCTGTACTAGATTCATATCAAAGGTAGAGTTTTGGAAAGGAATTGGCTGGAACAGAGTTCTGTGAGAGATTAACCAGATCAATTCATTAGCTCAGTGTTCAACCAGGTAGACAATGATGAGTTCAAGAAAGGAATAAAATTTTATCTCAAATAGAGCTGACTTTAGATGTTTATGGTTGGAACTGCTGGAAAAGTAAACTCATTTTAACTCATTTTATTTTGTTGTAAACATTTATATACCACTTCATTATATATGAATATAATCATTATGTATAAATATAATAATATATGACTATTATATAATCATTATGGTATATTAATATAATCATCCATCACTGGAGGCTTTCAAGAAGAGACTGGACAGCCGTTTGTCTAGAGTGGTATGGGGTCTCCTGCTTGAGCAGATCCGTTCAAAGTCTCTTCCAACTCTGTTATTCTGTTATACAGGAATCCAGGAAGGTGTATATTATATTAAGATAATGCTTAATTTTCCTTTGAATTGAACTCGATTCCTTGTGATGCCCATGTGCATTTAAAAAGAACTAATATGAGAATGGCTTGTCATGACCTTCTTTGAGGTATCTAGTCTATAGCCTGAAAGTTTCTCAATGGTATCCCTATCCAAGCATTAATCCCAGTTAGTTTTTCAACAACAACAAACATCAGTTAGATTCTGCTCCCTTGCTGGATGTACATTATATAAACAATTCATTGTTTGAAACCCATCTGTTGTATAAGAAGATGTAATACATAGACCTATAATAAAAGGCCTCCATAAAAAGTCATCTTGCTTCCATATAGAGATAGTGATGCCAAAGATAGAGGCCTAAGATATATGCTTTAATGTAATGCTGAGGTGACAGTACATAAGTTGCTAGGTATATTTCCAGAGGAAGTAAATTCATTCATATCCTTTTTCTGATTAATAATTCTTACTGGAGCAATTCTATTTGCCCACTTCTCCCCAGTCCTTAGATATTGATTTGAAGATGCCACCCTGCTGTAGCATTTTCATGGATGAGTGGTTGAATCTCACTAATCAGTGAAGATCTCAACTCAAAGAGATTTGAGTTCAAATCTTCACTTGGAGTTATTTTAGCTTCATTGACTAGATACTAGAGCCGTGATAGCAAACCTATGGCATGGGTGCCACAGGTGGCACACGGAGCCATATCAGTTGGCATGCGAGCGTTGCTGTAGCTCAGCTCCAGCGCACATGTGTGCGCCGGCCAGCTGATTTTTGGGCCTTTCGGTCCTACCAGAAGTTGGGAAATGGGCTGTTTCTGGCCTCCGGAGGGCCTCCGGGGGAGTGGGGAAGGCTGATTTCACCCTCCCAGGCTCCTAGAAAGCTTCTGGAGCCTGGGGAGGGTGAAAAATAGGTCTACCGGGCCCACTGTGCCATCATGTGCTAAAAGGGGGGCACACACATGGGCAACCTCGCCACGCTCCCCCCACTTTTGGCACGCAACAGCAAAAAGGTTAGCCATCACTGCACTGGAGGATAAATCATGTGAAATGCACATCATTAAATTGTAGTGGACCTGACTGGAAAAAGCATGTACAACAAAGATGGGACATTTGCAGCTGGCAGGACGCTCTTTATCACTTCCTGGGCAACCCACAGGTTTCTGGAGAAATATCCCATTCTGCTGTCAAGTGATCAGTCTTTAGCTAGATACGGATACATGGGGAAAGCCAGCAGTTCACTAAAGTCATGGTTTTAGTAGAGGGGAAATGAGATTTTAATCTTGGTCTCCATTTCCCAAAAATCATGATGCACTCAAGATTCCCATTGCCTACACTTGAAGCAGCAACTTTTATCACCATCACTGGAGGTGACATTTACCGTCATGTTCTACACACACACTTTCCCCCCTTATTTTCAGTATTTCTTCATCATCGTGTTTCAGTATAGACCTCACTATTGGTGCAGCTTGGCTGCTAATTTAATTGCAGAGGAATAATGACAAAAGAACCATGTCCCTAATCAACTTGTGAGTGCCCAAAAGGCGCCTTGTTAGCTATTAAAAGAAGTAAATTCTGGATTACAATGGACATTGGCTTGATCTATCTTTCTAATTTCTGTGAGCATCCACAAGATGGAACAGAAGATGCAGTTGAATCCCACGCTTATCCTCATAAATAACATAAAAATAACATAAAATAACCACTTTAGAAACCAATTTTCTTTGTTTCTTTTCTCTCTTTCTTTCCTCCCTCCCTTCCCTTCTCTCCCTCCCTCCCTCTTTTCCATACTGCCCAATTCAAACAACTCTAATTTGCAATAACTAACATAAAATAGTAATTAATATGGCTACCCAACCAATGTCTCACATCACTTAACATCCAAATGCCCACACCAATGGTATTGTCTAACTGCCTTATAGGCTACATGCACACCCACAGAGAGGCATATCATGGATATCTCTAGGGGCAAAGCAGTGGTGAAATCTAAAATTTGTTACTACCGGTTCTGTGCGTGGTTTGCATCATCTAACTGATGTTGTTTGTTGTTGAAAAACTAACTGGGATTAATGCTTGGATAGGGATACCATTGAGAAACTTTTGGGCTATAGATTAGATACCTCAAAGAAGGTCATGACAAGCCATTCCCATATTAGTTCTTTTTAAATGCACACGGGCATGGCTAAAATGGTGATTATGATCCTTCATATGAGAATACAAATGTATTAACATTTAGACAATATTAACTGATGGTACCATTTAGCTCTTCTCTCTTTTTTAAAAAAATCTATATGGGGAATATCAGGAAACATGCATAAAAGGAACAATGTTCAGTTCTCTTCAAACCTGTACATTTCAACGTAAGTGAATTGTAGCACACTGCATCTGTACTAAATCCTAGGGTTAAAAAAAAATCAGGTAAGATGGATATCATGAGATACATTCAATGTGAACCTATGAGCAGATATTATATCTACTAGGACTAGGTTAAAGCTTCAGTTCACTTTCAGTTTCCGTCTCCCTGAAACTTACATGCATTACAAATCTGCCCAGGGATTTCCCCAAACCTCCAAAGTAAATTTGTGGGCTAGCTGTGTGTGTTAAGAGGAAAAAAATATCCTCTGTTGCATCCCATCTCATCAGCAGAATGTCATCTAATTCAGGGTTTCCCAACCGTGGCAACTTTCAAGATGTAGACTTCAACCCCTAGAATTCCCTAGCCATTCCCACACTGGCTGGGAAATTCTGGGAATTGAAGTCCATGCATCTTAAAGTTGCCAAAGATGGGAAGCACTGCTCTAATTTTATTTTTACAGTAACATACACTTCATACACATATGGGCCAGTAGTGGGTTCCACTTACCTTCATTACCTGTTCGGAACTGTGAGCGCTTGCGCATGGCAGAGCATCCGTGATGATGTCCAGAAAGATGGGTGGAGCCTCCCGCCGCCACTACCAGTTCGCCTGAACTGGGGCGAATTGGTAGAAATCCACCATTGATAGGGGCTCGTTGTGCAGTTCTCTGATGCTGCTGAAATATAACTTTCTGGTCTGGGCTAGATAAATTGGAACTGCTGGAAGGAAACAAAGTGGGGTGTTTAGTATGCCAATGCTGCCACCTAGTAGCCATCCAGAGTTTTGCGGCCAGTGTATAAATCTATAATGAAATAGTCTCTGCATCTCTTACACAGTAAGAGTAAATCTGAAGCTTTAACAGAATTAAATATAGGCTGGCTTACTGCAATATATTAAGAGGTGATGTGATTGTTTCTGGTTTACCATGTTACCTGAGCAGAGCCAATAGTCAAAAAGGTTAGACAATGATTTGCACATTACATTCCCGAGCTATTTTTTTAAATGAACACTGCTTTTGTGTCAAAGTTTAGATTATGAATTGTAGCAGCATGCCAGTGTAAAGGCTTTGGTTAGTCACCATTCTGGCACTTATTTCAAATTAAATTCTGCATTACATCAGTTGTGGTAAATACCGTAGTGTGACTGAAATAATTTTTTTAACAGGTCATCTGCTTGTTTCAATGGATCTCCAACATGTTCTCAAAAAATATGAAGTAATTTTCCATACATTTCACCAATTTTGTATATGACAGATGAAGTATCAAATACATTTTCTGTCCTTTCCGATAGAAATAGATGACTAAAATAAACAATGTGGGTTGTAATGTTTTATTTATCATAAAGACTGTTAGGTTTAACTTAGTAGTTGGTGAAAGTTAGGTTTTGACCTAGCTTGTTTTATGAAGACATAACATTAGTTTATTTCATTATGGTTTACATGCCAATTGGGCAATTCCGGGAGTTGACACTGCCCTAGCCTACAACGCTCATAACATTATTAGCAATTCTCTTTTGGAGCATCAAATCTGCAGGACAATGTAAAGAATAAAAACAAGCATCTGCTAAAATCAGCAAAGAAGAGCATCCATATGCCTGGCTTCAGATGTCTCACTAAACTTCATTTAGACAAGATTCTCTGAAGAAACTAGGATTAATAAAGGAGAATATTTGTAGCTAAGGGTTGAAACGAGGGGTCTTTGGTACTCTCTGAGCTTGCAGATGTTTCATTGATCTAAAGTAGGTAACATCATCAGAATTTTTGGAGGCATCTTTCTCCCTATGGTTTTGAGAATTTCTACTAGAATACAGGTAGTCGTCTCGACTTACAATCACAAATGAGCCCTAAATTTTTGTTGTTAAGTAAGACATTTGTTAAGTGAGTTTTGCCATGTTTTACGACCTTTCTTACCTTAATTACTAAGTGAATCACTGCAGTTGGTAATCTGGTTGTTAAGTGAATCTGGCGTCTCTATTGATTTTGCTTGTCAAAACCTTGGGACACAGCAACGGTCCTAAATATGAACCAGTTGCCAAGCATCTGAATTTTGATCACATGATTATGGGAAAATGCTGCAAAGGCCGTAACTGTGGAAAACAGTCATTAAGTCACTTTTTTCAGTGCCACTGTAACTGAACCGTCACTAAATGAACTGCTGTAAATCAAGAACTACCTGTATTAAACTAATCTCTAGAACTCTTGAATGGTAGTAAATCTAAGATTTTGTAACTGAATTGAAGTAAGGGCTTGCTGGTCAATGATTCAGGTGTGACGTCGTTGTTTATTGATATCACTGCTTATTTTTAGCATGTTACCTTAAGTCCAGACAATACAATGTTTGTATGTTCCATGTGTTAGAAGAAATATCCTTCTGGGTTCAGCTCCAAGTGGGGAAAAAGGCACTGGAAACACGAAAATTGCTTGGAAAGATGGTTTAATGGTGGACAGGATCACATGGTTTGAATTCCTGAACAGAAAAGGGCCAAGACGCAGCGAATATCCTGATTGGTTGTCAGACTCCCAGGGGGTGGGGGTCTTAGCTAGCCTTGCTGGCTGATGTAATCTTCACAGGTGCCATGTGGTGAGTTTCTGTTGCTAGTCGGGTCCTATTGTGTTGCAGATGATGGTCCATTGACAAAGATGGGAGGGAACAGAGTTTCTGCCTCTGGCCCATTGACAAAGGGTGGGGGTGGGGGGGGAAGGTGGGAGCTGCTTCGTCTTTAAAACATGCTTTTCCATTTCTCATCCAGGGAAACATAGTATTCTGCCTTTTTAATATTTCTTAAAATATTTCATTCTTCTAGGAAAGGGGTGGGTGCTAACTTCCTACACATGCACACAGTTATTTTTTGAAAAATAAACCCGGCTGTGTCAACTTTTAAATTGTAGTAGCAACCACACAATAGGGTCCACCCTATTGCTGTCGGTGGCCTTACAAGAACCGACCATTTTTGTTCCTCCATTTCCCTGCCCCCCTTATTTTTTTTTTCCAAATTATTTTTTTTTTTTTTTCTCCCCCCCCCCCCCCCCGGCCCTTAATTCGGTTCCTATTAATAAAGTAATAAGGGCGGGATAAAATATCTAAAATAAATAAATAAAATCCTTTTCTTTTCTTTTTTCTATCCCCCCCCCCCCTCTCATTTCACCTCTTTTTCAAGACACAGCCCGATTCTAAAAGAAAGACGGCCCTAGCATGCCTGTTCAGTGTCCAAAAAAACCCGGACTGGGCAGGTAGTCACTTCTCAGCCCCGCCGCCTCTCGCCCTGCTAAACCCACCACGCCGCCGTCCCCGCTCTCCTTCCGCATTGCTTCCGAAACCGAAAGCGGCGCAAAACTGGACCTTCCTCCCTGCCGGGGGAGGTCTGCAGCTGCGGAGGTTGGATTTTCCACTCGGCCCTCCTCCTCCTCCTCCTCCTCCTCCTCCTCCGCCCGGCTTTTCCCGTTCCAGCAGGGAAGCCGAGTGTTCAGCCTGCCCAGGTATCGAACGTGACGGGCGGGGAGAGCCAGCGCGCTCACCTGTTGCTCGCCTGGGATACTTTTTTCCTTTCGCGGGACAGGATTGGACGGGAGGCAACTCTCCCCTCGGCCCGGTCAGCTATAGGGAAGAGGGTAACAGGAGAGCCGCGGAGGAGCAGAGGGGCAAACGCATTCGCGCTCCCGGGTGTAAGTAAACCAGTTGCCTATTTTCTATGAAGGAAAGGACGGGTTTGGGCATAAGAAAATTACTTATTTCTTTTGGAATTAATGTAACCCTGACTTGATCTTCGGCTGTTTATGGTTAAAAATGACGTGGGAATTTCGACTCGGTCACAACTTGTCTTTGGAAAATGTTTTATTTATGCTTTTGCAACCCTACTATTTGGGAATGTAGTAAGTATTTTATGCATCGCATTTACAGCCGGGAACTAAAACTAGGAACCGTTTGTAAGGATTTAGGCGTTAAATAGGGCGAACTTAGTAAGTCTCTTTAAAATATTGAATGTCCTGTCAGCGTTTGCTTGACGTACTCTTTTCTTCAATGGTAATCTAACCCAGGTTTTAAATCAAGCAAATTTATGCTGTAATGTTTCCTATGTACACCCGTCTACACCCATTATTTCCATCCTGGAGAGCACCGTTGGGAAAAGTGGTAACAATAAGTTTGTTGCTCTTCTGTACCTGATTTTTCATATCAGTTTGCTTGCTAAAATGTGGTTGGTTAGTTTATTGGGCTCAGCTAAGCAATTGATGAACATCTACTTAAAAATAGGTATGAATAGGTATCAGAATAGGTATGAATATCAGAATAGGTATGAACTTGTATTTTAAGCTACAAATGTTATATGCATGAACTTAAAACTCTTGAACTTAATATTTAACAATGGAATCTTGGATTCTTGTATCAGTTGGTTGGAAATGGATCTTCTTAAGTTTGCATTGGTTTGAAGGGAAACTTAAACAAGAGTCTCCTTGTCTTTTGTGTTAACTATCACCAAATGTTCCCATCACTAGTGTGGGAGAAGCTCAGTGGAATATATTTGTGCTTGGAGAGGAAGGTGAATCTGCGAGGAAATTCCCTTTCCAAGTTTACCATGAGCTCAGGACTCTCCCTTATTCTTGCTTACAATATAAGAATAGCAACTTTATTTTACCTGATAGGACTGTTGCAAAGCTTAAGACAAATCTGTGCTAGAAAGTGATTTGACTTTCTCCAGTTTAGCATTCCAGGGGCAATGGAATGCCAGCTTCCAAAGTTTTTAGCAAGTCCATAACAATAATATTCTGTGGAGGGTATTTGTTTAGTTTCCTAAATATTATTATGCCTTAAATCACTGAATTAAGAAAGAACGCTTATTTTTTGCAGATTAAAAACATGTTTATAATACTTGCTCAGAATTGGGGCATTCATTTTGTTAATTTCTTTCCTGTACAGATGCATGAAAAATTCAAAGAATGTTCCTAACATCCTGAGTGTCTGCCTATTGTTTTTAATTGATATTATTCTGGATTTGCCTATGCAGAAATTATATTTGACTAGTAAAAAGCAAGAGACAAGGGGAAAACTCATTCACCCCTTTTTTTAAAAAAAAATGCATTTTCCCCATTTCAAATAAAAAACAGTCTATTTGCTACAATATGGAGTGTAGCAAAACTCAGGTCTATACACAGTTCATTATAAACATTACCTTAAGTGTTTGAAATGGTTCCCATTTTCTTCTACACATTTCCTCATGCTTTTGACACATGACATTTGAACTTTCACAATTACAGTAATATATTAACTGGGAGAAAAAATATACATTGTGAATGGCCTATGGGCCTGACTTTTACTCTGCACAGGTAGTCCTTCACTTAGAACCATATGTTTAGTGACTGTTTGAAGTTACAACAGTAGTAAAAAAAAGCAACTTACAACTGTTTTTCATGCTTAAGTTAATTGTAGCATATCGGTGGTCATGCGATCAAAATTTGGATACTTGGCAACTAGCATGCATTTATGATGGTTGCAGTGTCCCAGGCAGGGGTGAAATCCAGCAGGTTCGGACAGGTTCTGGAGAACCCGTAGCAGAAATTTTGAGCAGTTTGGAGAACCAGCAAATACCACCTATGGCTGGCCCCAGAGTGGGGTGGGAATGGAGATTTTGCAATGTCCTTCCCCTGGAGTGGGGTGGAAATGGAGATTTTGCAGTATCCTTTCCCTGCCATGCCCACCAAGCCACGCCATACCTACCAAACCATACTCACAGAAATGGTAGTAAAAGAATTTGGATTTCACCACTGGTCCCAGGGTCATGTGGTCAACTTTTACAAGCTCCTGACAAGCAAAGTTAATGGAGAAGCCAGATTTTGTTTAACAAACTTGCCGCTAATTTGAACGTCTATAATGATTCACTTAACAACCGTGGAAAGAAAGGTCATAAAATGGGCAAAATTCACTGATATTCTGTTGATAATGTCATTGCATCTAGGGAAGAAGCCAGTGGTGAAATGTAAAAATTGGTTACTACCGGTTCTGTGGGCGTGGCTTGGTCGGATGGGCGTGGCCAACTTTTTTTTTACTTTTTTTAAAAGCATTTTTTCTCCTCACCCAAAGAGATAGAAAAGAATGCTTTTAAAAGCCTCTGACGATCCCAGCTGAGCCGCACGATCGTCAGAGGCTTTTTTTTTCTTTTAAAAGTATTTTTTCGGCCGAAGAGGTTGTAGAAAAAATGCTTTTAAAAGTAAAAAAAAAGCCTCTGATGAGCGCGCGGCTCAGCTGAGCATGGCGGGGGGGCCCGCAGGGTTTTTTGCTACCGGTTCTCCAAACCACCCGCCACCATTGCTACCGGATCGGATGATCTGGTCCAAACCGGGAGCATTTCACCCCTGGAAGAAGCCCATGAAAGTCATTGGTATTTCAGGGTAATAGCGATAGTTCAAATTCCATGGCCTGTATCCCGAGGACTTTATTCTAGCATTATATAGCATTCTTCTCTGTGACATTGATAATCTAAGACAAACTTATCATTGATCTTTATTTATTTTCATTTATATGGCTGTCCATCTCAAATTCCTGACTCTGGGTGGCTAACAACAATTAAAAGCACTTTATTGAAATGAAATGTGATGCATTGCTTCCCTTCATGATGACAATTGAGATCAGACTAGAGCAGTATGCCTCAACTTGTTAAATTTAAGAAGTGTGGACTACAGTTGTCAGAATTCCACAGCCAACATACTGTCTTTTCTGGGGTTTCTGGGAGGTCTTAAAAAACCTGACTTTGGTCCCTGGCAGGTTAATGTTTGAGCTCAGTTGTGATGTGTGTTACCATTAAGATCATTTTAGTCTGGGCTGTCTATGTGATTTTATGGTTTAATTGTTTTTACGGTTTTGGGATTTTTATTCCACTCAATGTCCATGTGAATTAGGCAGTAGGTGGGTAGGTAGGTAGGTAGGTAGGTAGGTAGGTAGGTAGATAGATAGGCAATTCAACAGCTATTCTCCAAAGCAGACAAAAAAGCCAAAAGCATGATTCTATTTGAGGAATCTTAAATATTTAAAAGAAAAAATTTTGGGTAGCTGAGGTTAGAAGCTGGTGAATGGCATTGACTTGCTTGTTCTGCTTTATCATTTGCATATTCATTTGTGGAATGAAGAACCTTGAATCCCCAAAGAGAGAAGCTGAGTTGGGTTTTACTGACCAAGCAACTCAGCAGCCATCCAACCACTTTCGTGGTTTTTCCCCAGCAATAATAAGGCAAGAAAAGTGGACAGCTGGAACACTCCTGGTTTCCTGTATTGGTAATCCCAGGCAAGAAAGACGAATGGCATCCTGTGAAAAACCCTCATCCTGGCATTTTGGGTGGAGTGGGCAAAAACAGGCTGCTCGCCTGACACTCCAGCATCAAGTTTGTCTGGATGCTACAGTCCTGAATCACCTGTCATGTTGATCTGATAGGCGTGAATTGAATGAATCAGGTACATGGAGAAAAGTCACTGAAAAATACTTGCTTCAGAATTAGGTCATGTTTCAACTCAGTGGGGACATAAAAACACATGGGGTGTCCCTGCCCCTAGGAATTTTGGTTTACGCCTTTCTTAATGACTTTGCAGGTCAGTTACTGGAAAGTTAATTAGGGTGATTTCTAGACGTCGTGATTTTTCTCGTTCACTACATTTTAAGCATTCTTTGTAGTAAGCATTTTAGTATACTTATTTGGCAATGTCTTCTTGACTACTCTGAAGTGTAGAGCAGATTTGCCTCATCTAATTTATTTTTTTTTTACTTTGCCTAATCTAGTAAGGTTGACTTAGTTTTCCATCCTTCCGAGGTGAGTAAAATGAGGACCCAAAATTGTTGCAGGCAATAGGCTGACTCCGTAAACCGCTTAGAGAAGGCTGGGAAACACTGTGAAGTGGTATATAAGTCTAGCTGCGGACTACAGTTGTCAGAATTCCACAGCCAACATATTGTCTTTTCTGGGGTTCCTGGGAGGTCTTAAAACCTGACTTTCGTCCCTGACAGGTTAATGTTTAATGCATTTAATGCATTTTTGGAGGCTCTGTTGTGATGTGTGTTACCATTAAGATCATTTTAGTCTGGGCTGTCTGTGTGATTTTATGGTTTAATTGTTTTTACGGTTTTGGGATTTTTATGCCACTCAGTGTCCATGTGAATTAGGCAATAGATAGGTAGCTAGGTAGGTAGCTAGGTAGGTAGGCAGGGAAGGTGTTGTGCGCAGGTATTTGTCAACAGGCATCCTTGCTTTTGTTCAGTGCTTTGGTGTGTAGATCATTTAAGGGGTCACAGGTCCTTTTTTTCTAGAATAGGCTCCATCACATCCTCTCTATCCCTAGCAAACCTCTTTTTCTAGGAAGATAACATTGTACACAATGCATTTAAGGAATGAGGAGAAGAAAATGCTTGGAAAAGATAGTTCCGTGAGTTTTTTCTTGGTGGTAATATTCCAGTCTTTACTTAGTGTCCTTGTGATTCTGGAGCAATGAGGCAAATAATAGAGTACTAAATATAAAATGAACAAACAATTTACAAAGTAAGTATTCCAAAGTAGTTCAACAAGCCTTAATCATTATCATAATCTTGCCAGTCTTTTTTGCTATAATTTTAAGCTCTGTAGTTTGGGACGCAGAAGCTAGAAATCTCAGAACCTCTACAAAAATGTTTATTGCTTGTTTGCTTAATTTATGGAATTTATAACCTGACCTAATCCCAAAATATTCCACCCCCCCTCCAAAAAAAGCCACTAAAACTGAACAAAATCCAAACCAAAAATAACCCTAGAAGGCAAAGATAAAACCTCCAATAAAACTCAAAAGAGGTGCCTGTAGTCAGCCAGTTTCCAAAACGCTTTGATAGAAAATAGTTTTAACCTGCCTACAGAATTGCAGGGAGTACAGGCAGTCCTTATTGAATGACTACTCATTCAGTGGCTCTTTGAGGTTACAACGAGCATTGAATGAGGAGGACTTGCAATGGATCCTTGTAGTTGTGACTATTACAGTATTTTAGGAATTGCATAATCGTGATTTGGGTGTTTGACAACTGGCTTGCATTTACCACATTGTAGTATCCTATAGTCATATGAACACTATTTGCAACCTTTCCTTCCAGTTTCCAACAAGCAGGCCGATGGGGAAACTGGTAGGAGATTACAAATGGCAGTTGTGGGGCTGTGGGATCCTTAGAATTGTGTTTGTAAATTAGCACAGTCTCATAACATCGTGCTTTATCAGCACATTACTTAGAATCAATTTTCTGCTCCAATTTACATTATTAAGTGATGATTTATCTGTAGTTTCTTGGTGGGAGAGTAGAGGTAGTGCTCATTTAGTGATTGCCTTATTTAGTGATCATTTGCAGGTAGAATAATTGTGAAAAGTCAATTTTGTAAGTTGCCTGAAGCCATTGAGAATGAGTTGGGGTGACCATATAGATTTTCTTAAACAAATTTTGTGACCAATCCTCTTATTTATTTGTTTGTTTTTTATTATTTTATTATTTTATTTGTGTGCCACCCATCTCATCTAGAGGCAACACATACAGCTTTCACAGCAAAAGAAAGCTGAAGTAAGACTATAACCACAATTGCTATTTCACTTAACAATCGTTTCACTTAACAACCAAGTTTCCTGGTCCCCCTTTTTTGCCCCATTCCTAAGGAGTTACCTGTCATCAGAGGGAGGGGTTTCACAAAGCACAGGAAGGAGAAGGAGCACAAGACTTCTTAGGTTACCCAGTTGCGTTCCTTGCTCTTAGAATCCAACCCCATCGCTTTCTGTTCTGATAAAAGTGTGATCCACAGTTCTCTCTTGTGCTAAATGAAGACTAATTCTAAAACACAGCCTCACCCATTTTGGAGCTATTAGAATGATGTCAACTATGCAAAGCTCTCATCTCCAGAGGTATTATGCAGGTATTCATAATTATATTGAAATTACAAGAAGTTCACGCAGAGATATTTAAGGACTACATGGAAGCGTAAACAATGCTATGTTTATCTTTTCTGGTCTGTATGGGTAGAGTTTGGAATTCACTGCAAAGGTGTTCAGAAGGTGATCTGATATGATGGACGGCATGTAGGTTGCCTCCTGCGATCCTCCAGTTGTCTAGCCATGGATCACTGATTGGTGAATATTTTTCATCAGAGAAATCCACTTATAAAAGGGTAGATTCACACAGTGCGTATACCTTGTTAAACTAGGATAATAATGTTATTTTTTTTTGGAATTTCAACGTTTTAGGCGTTTTGTAAAGAACAAGACTTCCAAGCACTGGTATTGAGATAACAATTTGGGATTTGATCAGTGCTTGAGTCCAGATTTCCTATAAAAACCTAGTGGTTCTTAATAGACATTGAACCCAGGATTGGGTTCTACTTACCTTTACTACCAGTTTGAAGCGGGGCTGCGCATGTGTGCGTGCTTTGCTCGTTCATGCTTCTGTGCATGCGCAGAAGCTTCCTGATGACCTTGGGGTCGGTGGGTGGAGCCTCTCACTGATTTTACTACCGGTTCTATAGAACCGGTCCGAACCAGAGGCAACCCATCACTGATTGAACCTGTAAAAGATTTGCTCTGACCCTTCTCTTCAAATTATAACGAATGTAATTTCCTGTTTCCTTTTGTCAGGGTTTTTTTTTTTCCTTCCGTAATTGCCCTGCTATTTTATCAGAATCCCAATTGATCTTTTTCTTCTATTTCAAGCATCGTACCATTTTGTATCATTTAACATTGTACTTCTGTCCTGGGAAATCCATTAAGGAGGAAAACAAATCCCAAGAACTGTTGCTGAAAGTCCTTTGATTGGTTGAAACTCTGACTAAAGATTATATGTTGGAATTATGACACTGAGGGACTTTTTCTGATTATTGGGGAAATAATTACTGTTCTTGGTGAAAGAAAACCTTACAAAGCCTATATCACTAGAGTTAAATGCCAACCCGGAATCCTTTTTTAAAAAATGTAGTCTGGTGAGGCTGAGGCTGGATTTTAAGTAGCTGTAGAGATAACCCTTTTTAAAAAAAATATGTGCAACATTAGAAAAAGTATGTTTCAGATTGGAGACTAGCAGCCACCTTGATTCTACCTGGGAGTATGCTTACCAGTTGTTCAGTAAAAAGAGGAACATAATCATCCTTTTTCTCTCATGTGTTTTGTTCGGCAGGTACAGCCTTAAAATCAAATATTGTCCAGGATTTTTTTTTTTTAGTGTCTTTGGGCTTCTTTGAAAAAATTTGGGCTGCTTTTATAATGGTATTTTTTTTTATTGTGATCGATTCAGTGTTATTGTTCAAGATGTTCTTGAAAGTAAAGATTTATTGGAAAAATATTGCAATTGAAAAACCTGTCTCTCTCTGATATTGGATAGAATAATTTCATATACCTGTAGATCGAAGTCTTTTTTTTTTTTTGCAGTGTTTCACTGTAGTGTTTGTTGGTCATGGATGTCAAGAAATTTAAACAATATGTGTGTCTTCCTTTTTTCCCTATTTGTCCTTTACAATTGCCCTCCTTGTCCAATGGTGTGTTTTACTCACCTTTACTACCGGTTCACAACGGGGCTGTGCGCATGCACTCACTTTGCTCGTGCGTGCAGAAGCATCCTGATGACATCGGGGTCCGTGGGCGGTGCCTCCCTCCAGTTTTACTACCGGTTCTATAGAACCTGTCCGAACAAGGGGCAACCCACCACTGTCCTTGTCCTTTTCAGATATCTGGCAATCCTTTCCGTGACAAGCCAGACTTCATTAGGACAATGGGTTCATGCATTTAATTTTGTCTAGGATTTGAATCTGCAGTAGGAATTCCACTACGACAGTTGCAGCAAGTTTGAAAGGTGTTTTTAAAAAAATGGCACAAAGCAGTGGTGTGAAATTCTATTTTTTTTTACTACTGGTTCTGTGGGTGTGGCTTGGTAGGTGTGGTGTGGCTTGGTGGGCTGGCTTTGTGGGCATGGCAGGGGAAAGATACTGCAAAATCTCCATTCTCACCCCACTCCAGGGGGAAGGATATTGCAAAATCTCCATTCCCTCCCCACTCTGGGACCAGCCAGAGGTGGTATTTGCCGGTTCTCCGAACTACTCAAAATTTCCGCTACCGGTTCTCCAGAACCTGTCAGAACCTGCTGGATTTTACCGCTGGCACAAAGTCCATCAGTATACAGATAGAGAACATCCACGTGAAAACCCAATGGAGGACATTTACCGTAAATATTCGCTGGCAATCGGGAAGATTTTAGGCGGCCCTCAGAAGAAACTAAAAAAAATATTTTATTCTTGTTATTTTGTTTTGTTTCTTGTATATAAAACCAGCAGTAATGTGGGCAGCATGAGACTGAGCCTGAAATGTACAATTAAGTTGGAATGTTTTCTTCTTTTTCTGGCTTAGGGAAAGAGAAAGTGATACTCCTGAGCTCCTTGCTTGGTTTCAACTTGACAAAGTCTGGGTGAGCACACCAAGGGAGTTTGTGAGCAATATCCCCCTTCCCTAAGTTTCTCTGTGGCCACAGAGAGTCTGTCCAGCTCTCTTCCTTCCATTTTTCTGTCCTTGAAATTTTCTGCCTGCTTCTTTGAAGGTGTGAGTTGATCCTCTTCACATTTGGGACAAAGCTGGTTGGCAGCTCTTAGTCACCACCGAAGAGACAGAATTCTTAAGACAGGATTGGCAAATGTGCTTTCCACTGATCCTGTATGAAAGCCTTGGCCCAAAGGCTCCCCGCCAGCAGAAAGATAAAAATCTTGGACCCAAAACTGCAGCTACGCACGCTACATTGCCTGGCAGCTTCGTCAGATCAGATGTCACTTAACCTCGGGAGGAGTTGACCCATATTTTCTGTCTCATGTGACACCGTCCACTTTTTCATCCTTCCCTCTGCAGTTACAGATAGTCAAGATTCTATCAGGTGGGCCAGGTGAGTCAAAGGGAAACCTGCCTGTCAGCTTGAGGTCTAGGTAGGTCTGGGTATGTCTAGGTAGGTTTAGGTATAGGTGGAATAGCAAAAAGGAGAGTGATTGCAGAGAAAGATCCTTTATCCTTGATCAGGTCCCAAGTAAGTAGATTAATTTGTGCTGGCTAAGCCCTCTTTTCCTCTTGAATTTTTTTTTCTTTCTCAGATTTCAGTGTCAAATAGTTTTAGCACAGTGATGCAATTTTCCAGAACAGAGGTTTTTCTTAGAATTGTCATCTTTGTAACATCAAATTTAATAGCAGTAGATTGAAGAAATCTTTGCTTAATATGTGCTTTTTAATATAAAATCTGAAAATAAATGTTTTTACAAGCCAGTTGTTATAATTCTTTTTCTAAAAAAAAAAGAGAGAGAGAGAGAGCGAGAGAGAGAGAGAGAGAGAGAGAGAGAGAGAGGGACAGGAGCATTGTCTACAAAGAAAGCCTTGGGGGATTTCCAATGATCTAATTATCTAAAATAATGCAATCCTTGTTTTTCCAGGTTTTTAAGGGAGCCCTCTTATGAATAGGAAGGTTTCTTCTTCTGATTGAGCACTGGGAAGTGATTTTAGTTGACATGTCAGTTTTAGATTCCTGTAAGTTCCCTTCCTTTCCCCAGCTTCGTACTGGAACTATGTCAAAAATCTGCACAGAAAAAAAAAAGTAAATTAGAAACAATGTAATGGGAAAGTTAACTCTATGATATCATTGTACAGTAATGTAGAAAATTTTTGGAACTTTCCTATGGTAATGAAGCGTATCATCTCTAACATTCGTATCCTACAGTCTCTACTGTTTTATGCAGAATTTCCAGTTTTCCCCATGGAGAGAGTTCCTGCACTAAATTACTGGAAAAAAGCAGGGAAGCTAGAATTTTTCTTTCCTTCTTGGTTATTTCTCAGAATTGCTAGGTCTATTTTTTTCAGATTAGTAAAATGTTGATCTATTGGCTGTGACAGAATTTGATTTACCCAGGCCTACTGGACAGGCTGAGAAAGTTATCCATCCAGTTTCCATGCTTAAGGTGGATTCAAACTCACAGTCTCCTGATTTCTAGTTGGTGCCTTAATGTTTTTCATGCAATTGCAGGGTCCACTTTTTTTTTTTTTTTTGATCAGCCCAGAGGGTTAATCTATTGGTTGCAACAGGCACATTTCAGGCCATGAGTAAAAGAAGTCCTGGGATTTCTTTGGGACTACTTGGATCATGAGCAGATATGGTTCCAATCAGCCTTGGCAACTAATGAAGTTCAAGCATGAGAAATAAATGTGGTAGGGAGAAGACCAAAGCAAAATCTCCCTAGGTTAGTGCTTCCCATTTTGCAGAAGCAGCAAGATAGTTTAAGACAGAGAATTGCAGAATTAAATTTTCTGCCACCTCAGATGTCTGACTCCCCCCCCTTCCTTCCTCCCCATACCCCGCCCTTGTTTAGTAGTTAATAGTTTGATCATTCAGAGTGGTGACCTTCTGCATGCAAAGAACTGTTGAAAAGATGGGTTTTAAGTAGTACCACCAGAAAACCTTAAAGACTACATTCAGTCTACTTGGGCAACAGGAGTTGACAGCCACTTGATGTCTCATAATCAATTCAAATAGTTACTATTCTCCATCATATTGGAGAGCATCACTGGCCTTCCATTCCAAGGATAAGAATCATAGTTCTACAATGTTTGCTTAAAATGTAATTCCCAAGAGTTCCAGTCAGAATTGCCTAGGTCAGTGATGGCTAACCTTTTTGCCATCGCGTGCCAGGAGAGGGGGGGCAGGGGAGGATCACGCGTGCATGTGCCCACGCGCATGCGCGCGCAACCCCCCCTCCCCGCTCCTGGCACATGATGGCCTGATAGGCCCATTTTTCTTTCTTACCTGGTTCCAGATCCTCTCTATTTATCTGGGAAGGGCGAAAACAGCCTTTCCCACGCCCTTGGACGCCCTATGGAGGCTGAAAGGGCCATTTCCTGACTGCCGGTGGGACAGGAAGTGGCATTTTTTGCTGTCCCCAGCCTCCAGAACCTCTCTGGGAGCCGCTCTAGGAGTCTCTGGAGGCTAGGGACAGCAAAATACGTCACTTCCTGTCCCACTGGGAGTCGGGAAATGGGCCCTTTCAGCCTCCGTAGGGCCTCCAAGGGAGTGGGAAAGGCTGTTTTCGCCCTTCTCAGATAAATAGAGAGGATCTGGAACCAGGTAAGAAAGAAAAATGCCCCCCCCCCCCTTCAGGGGCAGGAAACAGCCTGTTTCCCTACTTCTGGTGGGCCCAGAAGGCCCGAAAATCAGCTGGCTGGCGCGTGCATGCACCCCAGACCTAAGCTGGCATGCCCACTAATATGGCTCCGCGGGTTCGCCATCTCGGGCCTAGGTCATAGACGCTGGGAAATATAATTCAGTATTAACAGAACAGCTACTGTTCCCTACCTTTGCATTAGATTTCAGGGAGTACGTTCTGCTTCAGCAGGGTTGATAATATTAACTCTTTAAATGTATTTTTGATTATCTGCTGGAAAAGGACACAAGACATGTTGAACTCCTTTCAAAACCAGGGGTTGGCTAATGTACAGTTGACTTGAAGATTCCCTTGAATTCAGAGGTACTTAAGCATATGCAACTCTGGATCAGGGCCACTGCCAACACACATTGCTCTAAGTCAGACCCTGTTCATCCACTGATCTTCAGCAATCTTTTGCTCTCACTTTGGCTCTACTAGTCTTCAGCCATATTTGACCTTGGTAATCGGGAATAATAGTTAACATTTAGCACATCTGGAGGAGGAAGAGCTAAAATCAATGCTTTCAGAAGAGCTAATATCGATGCTTATTTGACATGCCTCTGCTTAGAGTGAACTTTTTCCAGTCATACAGGGTAGAATTAGGGCCTTAAAATCTGCTGGCTTGTATTTTATGATTAGGTAGACTGCACAGTTCTGCTTTTTCCCCTTCTTAAATGTAGAGATGTGTAAGTTGCCCTTACGTATTTCTGTTGTAGTATTTCCTCTGTTGCAATTTCTTAACCAACCATAAAATATTACTCCTTTTTCTTTTAGGTAGAATAAGAGGAAGAGAACATACAGTAATGGAGTATATGAGTACTGGTAGTGAAAATAAGGAAGAATTTGACTTACTGCTGACAGATTTAAATATGTCCGAAGTAATTGACATCATGGAGAACCTTTATCCCAAAGGTGACCTGACAATTTACAAAGACAGCCTCATTGCACTGCACCCAGAAAAGAACAAAAATGAGGAACGGACTGAATCTTTGCTGTTCAGCCGAAGAGAGGTTTCTTTGCTTTCGTGTGTCAAGTATGGGACTGTGGAAGACCTGCTCGCATTTGCCAATCAGGTGTCAAACACCGCAAAGCAGTTGGACCAGCAGAGGAGACAAGAATCTGGAATCATATTAAACATGGTGTGTGTTTTTTTAAAACCTCCACCAGCTATTCTGCATGAATGTATTTCATATGGAACTTGGCTCAAAGCTGTGGGTTTTGTGGCTGGATTTTGGAGTCTTCACAATTTAGGTCTGGCTGATAAGAATTTGCTGACCAGCCATTGCTGTCCACAGACATTCCTATACTCTTATCAGGCTGTATAATATCTAAATATGGGAGTTAGATATTATTTAGTTCCAAAGTGGTGAGATGAAGGTATTGAACTACTGCACCTTACTTGAGTGACCTTGGTCCTCTTACACTTTTTCTCATTTCCTTGTGAGGCCCAGAGTTACCGGAAAAACCCTGAAAAGAGAGGGGAAATACCACTTGAAGCTCCAGAAGAAAATTACATCGTACAGGAAAATGAATCTTTAGCCTGAGCTGTTGTTTCTGCAAGCAGAGTCTTTAGCTTGGATTTAAGTTTCTGTTTGTAACTATAATAAACAAATCTCGGAGTGCAATACTGTTATTAGCACCTAGCTGAGCTTGGCTTTTTTCGAATAGCTAAGCAGGATTGGACTTGATTAATACTTGGGAGGTCAGGAGGGAATCCCAGGTTGTAGGTTAGGCTGAGCAGGCAAAAGAAGGCATTGAACTTGTTGAGTGAGACCTTACTGTATAAATTGATTCACTTTCCTTAAAAGAGAATTGCAGCTATGAATATAAAACTAAAATGGATAGTTTGCGCCTTTCTAGGATGCATACATTTATCACCCTGTGACATCTTACATGAAATTACATTGGAACTGCCTTTCAAATAATCTGCCTGTCTCTTTCTATCTGTCTATATCTATCTCTGGCTCTACTTCCAATCCATCCATCCATTCATCCATCCATCCAACATAGCTACCCATCTCACCAAAGGCAACTTTTATGAATTCCCCAACTTTAAATCTCAGCCATGATGCAATTAAAAATCTCATGTAAAAATGAGGCAAAAATCTAAAGTCTGAGCGTTAAATGTATTAATTAATTAATATACTGCCCATCTCACCAATAAGATGACTGTAGACAGCATACAAAATGGTAAAAAGATAAATATGAAAACAGTTTGAATTATTAAAATTATGCAGTTATCTATCAAATCTCCGTGGAGAGCATATTTGTCAGCCCTTATTTATGGTTGTTGTATCAATCCTTGCTCAGAATTGCTATTTGCGACTATGAGGACTAGAAAATTAGATATTTCTTGACAAAACACAAATTAAATATGAAGTTTCCATAACAGATTGAAATTAAGGCCAGGAAAACAGGTTCTTCAACCTTCTTGTCACTTCTCACGAAAAGAGGTTGCCCTTTGATTTCTGTCAGTTTTTTTAGATGAGAAAAAGTGAGGCTAGGTAATAAACCAGTGCTTATAGTAGACTTAGCTTAAAATCAAATGGCAGGCAACAGTTGTGAGAAGCCATTGGATGGATCTAATCAACTTTTTAGTTTTGTTTTTTATATGTTCAGATCTTTTCACGGGGTTTTCCAATCAGATAGCATACCATATGATGTCTTGCCAGCTCATTCTCCATTCTGTTTTTCAACTTCAGCTTTGCCTGTGTGCCAATTCAATCATGGCCTCAAACGCAATTAAACTTCCATAATACAGATTAATCTCTATAGAGGCAGTTGAAATCCCACTATTTTAGAGCAGATGAAGCTAGGCTTAAATATAGTAATCTATTTGCTATACTTGAACTCACCCCAGGTATTTTGATAGTTTTCTCTTGATTAATTTTCCTTTTGGAGAACTTTACCTTGTTAAAAAAAAATTCCTGTACTTTCAAAGAACCATTCATTCTTTCCAGTATACAAATAATTAGATTTCAAATTTCTTCTGCATCACCTATTCTGAGAAAAAAATAGTTTATACACTTCTCTGCCACCCTCCTAAATACAACCTTTGAAGATAGAATACCTTGTATTTGCTCTCAGAGCCAAATTCACAATTCTGTAGAGCAAAAGGTTAGGAGATAGCCAGAATTACCCAATAAACTACTAAGAGGACTCCTTATGTAAGCCTGCTGATAAGGCTGTCAATCAAGCTGTTGTTGCCAGACAATTAAGTGCAACTTATGCTTTATGAAAAGCTAATCACCACTTAGAATTATAAATATTTTCAAGATGAATTGAGTACTTCACATGCTGTTCCCATTTTAATGTTCTATATAAAGACTACTATAGTCATGGAACTGCTATGTTCTGAAAAGTAGAACATCAGCAATGTTCTGTTAGAGAAAGAGCTGTAGCTTAGAGCTGCTGTCACCTTACAGGTATTGCTTGTGAAGACCTATGTTCTGTCCTAGATACAGGTAAAAATGCTTTGAAATCGAGCTTCAGATCTTGTAATTCCATGCACATATCCATGTATTTTTCCTGGCAGTGTTTTAGATGTAATTCACTCCTGGCTCGTTTTGGTATTCCTTTATCTCCTCCTCTACAGTATGTATCTATCAGCCATAAGTGTCCCAATGGTCTCTTGACTAGACGCAGAGCTGATTTTGCTTAGCTTCTGAAGTCAGACAAGGTAAATTAACTGTTGTTACCTACTAAGACTCTGTAAAGGTATGTGACAAAGACCTTGGAAGACTGGGCAAAAAGTCACTGCCAAAGGTACAGTTAGATAAGACACAGCATAACCTGTAATTGGATAATTGGCTGGGTGAGAGACATCCATCGTTTCTCAGATGCTAAAGGAGGTGGGAAAGGATTGTACTTTCAGACTTACAAGATTCTGTCCATGTAGCTTCACAACAAAGTACAATTAGCTCATCAGGTCACGATTCCTATCTGGTTTGCTCCAGGGGTGGGTTTTAAAACCGATTGCTACTGATTCGCTCGTGGGCGCGTGTGCACTTGTGCACACGCACAATGCTTCTGCTCATGTGCAGAAGCGTCCAGGTGGGTGGGCGGAGCCTCCCGCCACCGCCATTACCAGTTCACCCGATCCAGGGCGAACCGGCAGCAACCCACCACTGGTTTGCCCTCTGAGGACAATATCCTGCACGTCTGAATCCACTTGCAGGCTATGCTGTCTCTCAGATATCCATTCCCTTGGCAGCATCTGTTTGCCCAATCTCCCAGGTCTTTCCCACATACCAGTTTACAGACTCTAGGCCCTAGTAATTTTCAACAGAAAGATCTTGGGGAAAATGTAAGACCTCAGAAAAGGCATTGCAAGGTAAAGGTAGATGGTTGGTGCATATAGATTAATTCAGGTATGTGTATTCCAATAAACACATCTGTATTTCAGAATAAAAAGGTTGTGAAAGAGAATTATGTTTTGACTTTCTCCTTTATCTCAAATATCTTTAAATAGATCAAACCCAAAAACGGGCGCTATAAGATTGACTCGGATGTGCTTCTATTTCCTTGGAAGCTAACATATAGAAATATTGGGACTGACTTCATTCCACGGGGAGCTTTTGGGAAAGTATACTTGGCACAAGATACAGAAACCAAAAAGCGGATGGCTTGCAAACTGGTAAGGATTTCTTAATTAACTTTGGCAATGCCTGTGACATGTTAGGTTTCTCTATATTGCTGAAATAAACGAGACCTATTTGTTCCTTTATGATAGAAACCAGCATTTTGTAAATGCACATACTCCAACTTGCATATGGTAGACTCAAGTTTTGAAACTCGGTCTAAGTAGGACATAACCAGTTCTCTTCTTTGGAAGAGATTCAATATATATTTCATCAACAAATGCTGAAGTGTCACATATGTGAGATGGGTGGCTGTATACATTTCATAAATAAATAAATGTAATTATGGTTAACAACCATCTGGAGGTGGATAACTATGCTGAAACTAATTAAGTCTGGTCAGGATAAGATAGAACATCACTTGAATAGTCTTGGTTTGCCAATGAGAGATCCATGGAGAAAAGATAGAATGACACTAGAAGAATGAGTCAACCAAAGCTTAATGCCCTTTGGGTTGGGATGGGATATTATAAGCATTCTATCATAAAAAAAGGATAGGAAGCTTCTGCCCATTTATATTGATGTTGGCATGCATATGATTTAAAAGGACATACCAGGGTTTTACAGAAGAAACATGGAAGATTTTTTATTTCTAATATTTTTCCTGAATTGCTGTATTAAAGCAGTAATTTCTATCAATAGTCCACAATCCTGCTGTCATCCTCCTCTTCATGATAGATACTCCATCATTCTCTAGAAAAGTTCTTAAGAAGATGAGTAACGATCAAAGAAAACTGGGCTTTCTCTGTCCATTATTAAGAAAGAACAAAGGGAAATTCCTCCTCCCCATTCTAGCTAAATTTGCTGAATTGATTTGGGGTCAGTTTTCCTCTCCACCATGAAAAGAAGCCCTAGCTTTTCCTTGGGTCTCCAGAGAGGAAGAGTGGGGTTGAATGGTTTTCTGGATCTACTTTCTTGTTTGTTTGTTTGTTTGTTTGTTTTCAATTTAATAATCTTAATTTTCCAGATTATTATGTGAACACAGGGTAGTACTCCACAATATAGACCATCAAATTAAGCTTTGCAGGCATTCTAGCAGAACTATCTTTGCTTGGACAGTATAATTTAATCAGTTTATGTTTGGCATCAGGTTCCTGTGGAGCAGTTCAAGCCATCAGATGTTGAAATCCAAGCCTGCTTTCACCATGAAAATATTGCTGAACTTTATGGAGCCATTTTATGGGATGAGACAATCCATCTCTTTATGGAAGCAGGAGAAGGAGGCTCTGTCCTAGAAAAGATAGAAAGTTGCGGGCCTTTGAGAGAATTTGAAGTCATCTGGCTGGCCAAACATATTCTCAAAGGACTTGAGTTTCTTCACTCAAAGGGAGTTATTCATCAGGATATCAAACGTAAGTTAACCTAGTCCTTATATTGTGCAATATAAACTATATTCAGGATAATCCCAGCTTCTTTTAAGGTTATTTGGAGATTTTTACTTACTGAAAATCATTTGAATTTCTGCACCTTAGAGACAAGGTATCTCCAACTTTATCTTTTTATCTTTTATTAATACATATTATCTTTTATTCATCTGCAGTGGGTAGATAATAAAGCTGAGAATGTTTTAAGGACAATATGTTATATGGAAATGGAATGAATTAAATCGTAAATGGGCTCCATGCATTGCAATCCTAACTATGACTGCTCTGAAGCAAGTCCCATTAAATTCAGGAATCTTGTTCATATAAGTAAGCACAGGAAAGTTGGGGTGACTTAGCTCTTATTGGACTTAGTCAATGGTCAGACATTTGCAAGCCTATTGTGAGCTTGGAAGTCTGCACTGGTATATAGGATTGCTACTAAAGAACTTATGACTCCCCCCCCCCATACATTTATGTTGTAACCCCTTGAAAAGAATAGAGTGATGCAATCAAAATTAAACATTCTGAGAATGGAGACATATATTTTCTGCTTTAATTAGACAAATTCTGGAATCATGCATACTATTAAGCCATGACTTGCCCAGCCAGTTATTTACTTAACTATGATATTTTTACACCTGACAAACAAACCTTATAAACATGATTGGCTAGTTTTACATGATTGGCCAGTACTACAGAATACTAGGCCAAAATCAAATAAACCACACTATGGCATAGCTTAAAGTGTGCGGTGTAAGTTTTATATTCACAAATAACAGATTGTAAAAGCAGGAACATTGAAGTTGGAAGTTCTCTCCCTCCCTCCCTCCCTCCCTCCCTCTCTCTCTCTCTCTCTCTCTCTCTCTCTCTCTCTCTCTCTCTCATCTGCAAGAATTGCTTTCTTTGTCCTTTGGACCTCCTGGTTAAAGGTATAAACATCTAGCATTCCTGAAGGGCATTGAGTTGCTCTGGATCATTAGGTTTGGTCTCTGTTCAAAATTCAGGAATATTTGGCATGGGGTGGAAGGTGGCATCTGTCATTGTTGTGTTTATTATCCTAACTTATTTCCATTTCCTGAAATTTATCCCAAAATTCTGCTCTAGAGTACAGGTTTTCCTTCACTTGTTACTGTAATAGAGCCTGGAATCAGGGTCGTAAGTCAATGTGGTTGTAAGCTGAGGCATCACATGCTCAGAACCTTTTGTTTTTTTGGTAACAGTTGTTAAGTAAATGCTTTAGTCATTAAGTTAATCCATTTTCCCCAATTGCTGTTGCTGGAACCTGGAAGTAAATACCATAAAACCAGCAAAAAAGATTGCAGTTGTGATCAATGATGACTGGATGTGCAAATTGCAACGAATGCAGACTGGTTGCCAAGAGTCTAAAATGTAGTCATGTGATCACGGGGTGGATATGCAGCCATCATAACTTTGAAAATAGGTAATTAAGTGATGGGTCTTTTAAAAAAATTTTTTTTATTATAAATAGAAAGATCAACATATTCAATATCCATATAGACAGTGTGTTTTCTGGTTACAATTCCTTTAAATAATACTCCACATCATGACAGTGATGATATTCTCTAGCAATAATCTTATGGTAACAATGCTTTTCCTTCATAATATTACTACATATTAATTATTAATACTAATTAGAATTAGTAATAGCTTACAGTAATCAACTGTAATGATAAAATTAATCTTTCTCTTATAGTTTTAAAAGTTCTAACTTCTGTTTCTCTTATTTAACCATCAATAAAACAAATCCCATATCTCAAACTATTCAGGGTCTTCCTTTTCTTTAATTTCAAGAGTTAGTCTACTCATTTCTGCACATTCTAAGATTTCTTTAATTATCTTCTCTTCTGTAGGGATCTCCTCGCCCTTCCAATGTTGTACAATTCTGGCCACTGTTAACACATGTACTATTAAATACACATTCCTTTTACTATATTTTTTAGATATAATACCCAACAGAAATATTTACGATTTTAGATCTGTATGTTTCCTTTATCATTTTTTCTATCCAGGAATGTATTTTTGTCCAATATTTTTTTGCTTTTGGTTCATCCACACATTTGGTAGTACGAACCTGGGATCTGGTTGCACTTCCAACACTTGTACATATCTTTAAACATCCTGGCCAATCTTGCTGGAGGGAAATGCCATCTATAAAACATTTTATATAGATTTTCTTTATATGCAGGGGACATTGTTAATTTATAGTTTCTATTCCACAATTTTTACCATTTATCCAATTCTATAGAGTTTTATGTCCATGCTATCATGGTTTCCTTTAATTGCTCTTCTTCCATTCTAATACTCAATAAATTATAGAATTTTTAAATTAGCTTCTCCTCCGGTCCTATTAAAATTTGATCCAGTGCTGTTGGTTCTTTATAAAAGCTATATATTTTAGTGTCTTTCTAATATCTAGATTGTATTTGTACATATGGCCACCATGTTAAGTCTCTCCCTTGTCTATTCAATTCCTGTTTGTTTTTCAGTTCCCCCTTCTCATTCAAAATGTCTTTACATCTTACGATTTTTCTCATATCCATCACATTTGGGTATGTCAGTGCTTCCATCGTGGAAAAGTGATTGGTCTTAAATTGAGGATTATCTATACTTAAAAGGGCATTTCCAGGCCCAGGAAAGTGAAAAGTTCTATGAAGAAAATGTCTTGCTTTTTCTGCCTCCCTGTCCCTTTGGAGGCTCTTCTCTCTTTAAAGCTTGACATTTGAAAATCCAATGGATGATGTTTAGGTTGGCATGGAAATGCATTAGGAGATGTTCCAGTGAAGAAAAATGTGGTAGAAATCCTAGCAATTGAAAGCATTTCATATCCAGCATTTATGAAGTGCTTTAGAGCAAGAAAAAGTCAATTCATATTCCCGTAGACCTCCACAACTTTATTATCCTTCTATAGTCAAAGATGAACACTCCAGGAAAAACATTAGGGAAGGCACATTCCTCTTGTGTGCCTTCCCCAATGATCTGCAGGACAGCATTGCACTGCAGTTTTCTTAGATCTGCACAACTCCACTTGACTGCCCAGCCAGGATTAAGGTGAACACTTAGTTTAGTGTAGCTCCTCTCCCTTTTCCCTTCTGAAGAGAGCATGGTAAACTCTGGAATGGCAGTTGTTGCCCGTGTAAATGTAGCGCTATCCCCAAAGGGACCACTGCAGTGGTCCCTCTGTCCCTTTCCCAAGACAATTAGGTCTCAGTTGCTGGCCTGACGTCTCAAGATCTCTTGCTCTGTTCCTCGTCCTGACCTTCAACCCATTCTGGTCACTCACCCAGGCAGTGTCACTTGCCCAGCTCAGTTCACCTCTGTCGTCCTCCGGTGCATCTGGCACTCTCTCTTATCACTGACTTCAGAAGTGGTATTCATCAGGTTCTGACTGGTTCTGGAGAACTGGTAGCAGAAATTTTGAGTAGTTCGGACAACCGGTAAATACCTTCTCTGACTGGCCCTGCCCCCATCTATTATCTGCCTCCCAAGTCCCAGCGGATCAGGAGGAAATGGGGATTTTGCAATAACCTTCCCCTGGAGTGGGGAGGGAATGGAGATTTTACTGTATTCTTCCCCTGCCACGCCCACAGAACTGGTAGTAAAAAAATTTGAATTCCACCAGTAACTGACTTGCCCATTCACCTGGATCAACTTGCCTTCCCTATCTTCTGGTGTATTTGGCTCACCCGCTCGTCTGCATCAGCTTCCTTCTGCTGTTTGGGATCTCTGGCGCCCTTTCTGGTCACTGGCTCACCTACTCGCCTAAATCAGTTCTCCTCCTGGTGTGTCTGGTGCCCTTGTTGGTCACTGGTTTGGCAACTTGCCGGGCAGCTTCTCTCTCTCTGTGTCTCTCTTTTTTTGCCTCTATCGTCTCCTGTGCAGCCCCACCAAGCAGGGACCATGTAATGGGGTGGTGGCAGGGTGGGCCAGCCCCTCTTCCCATATTTCTCCTCTTCCTATGTTTGCCTCTGTTTCTCTCCTGCCATTTCTCCACTTGTCTCTGTCTGTCTGTCTGTCTGTGTACTTTTCTTTTCTACCTCTGTTTTTCTTTGTTCCCCCTTTGTGCCACACACCTCTTCCTTTTATATCATCCCTCAGCCATTCCTTTCCCCCCTAATTTCTGGCAGGTCATCTGCCCAGTAATTATCCGCTGGATAAGCACCACCCCCTGCAATTATCCTGAGTCCTGTCACATTCCAGTGGTCTTGGGACATCTCCAGCTGGCCAATCACCCAAGTGCCCGTGGCGATCGGGGCTGCCAATTAACTGGGCCCTCCTGCCCCTCCCTTGCCCTCAGTTGGGTCCGATTGGACCCAACTGAGATCTCTGTGGAAGTGGGATCAGGGCAAGCAGACCCTGGGACATCCCGAATCAAGCCACTTAGCTGATCAGCGCTGCATCCCACAGTCGGTCCTCCCCATTACACATACTCCCTGCAACACAAAGAAAGGAAGAAAATTCCTAAGCAACTGAGCTGCTTCTAACACAGCTTCCGTTGGGACTCTACTCTGTTTATTTTTTTACTTTGTTCAGCATGAGTTAGGAAAGAATGGGGCATAAGAGAAAGACACAGGAAGGAACTGTCAGGCCTGTCCCTTTCTTGTTGTAACTCTACAAATGACAAAAGTTTTTTTATTTCCTGGCTGATGACAAGCAAAATAGGGCAGTAAAACTGAAGGAACTGACCGAATGGCTTGATTATCACACTCTTACCATCCGAAACTAGGACAGTGGCATGTAGCAGTGACTTATAATAAATGCATTACTGAAGAGGCAGGATAGAGTTTGGCAATGTGGGTAGAGAATTGCTCAACAATAGAGTTTTCTACCAAATGAAGGCTGAGTAAATAGCACTTGAATTCAGCCTTGAGGAAAGACCTTTGGAAGTTCTAATATTCACCATCCTTCTGAGCAAAGTTCTGCTCCTTTCCAAAGCATATTTTAGGCCAGCCAGTTTTCCCCAATTTAGTACCTTCTAGATTTGTCAGTGTAATTGTAATCCTAAATACATCTGAAGGACTGATGGCTGGAGGAGTGTGATAGGAGTGAAATGCTGCTATTCAGAAAGCTGGAATCAGGTCTGAGCTGCAGAGTACACAAAATATGTGATGCACTTTTGCTTATGTTATCTCATAATATTTCATAATCTTGCAGTAAGGCAGGAGCAGGGGTGAAATGCTATCGGTTTGGACAGATTCGGCTGAACCAATAGCGATGGCGGCAGGTGGTTCGGAGGACAGGTAGCAACAGCAGCACAAGGCTCCGTCCACCTGCCTGGTCATCGTTATTTCCTGGTTTTAACCAGGAAGCAACCTCTCTGCTTGCGCATGTACTTCTGAACTGGTAGGGAAGATAAGTAGATTTCAACCCTGGACAGGACTTTTTTTTGTACAACAAGAAGAGGATTGCTAAAGACCTATTTTGGTATTTGAACCAGAGGGACCTGAGTACACCAACCATGATGAGGAAGATACAAGATTTTGATCACTGAATAATTTCTTCTCCTTTTTTGACTAAGAAAGCTCTGCTAAAATAAGTGAGAGTTAAGCTTGATTTAGCTAGTCCAAAATGATATAGGCATTGACACATATATACACAGCGAAGGGGTTGAGAGCAAGAGTAGTTGCAAATGTTTGCAGACAGGTCAACATAGAGACCTCCTGAATCTCAATATTGTATGGAGATGTGTGTCCTGCATGGGTGATTGGTTGATCCAACCATGGTTGATCCTTTGTTGTTTGAGTATCTCCCAGCCAGAATGTTAACATTCACAAAAATATAAATGCAACAACTATTCAACTTTCTAAATTACAGAAGCATATGTTACCTGACATGCGGGTGTTGGGGAAATCCAATAGCAATAGTACTTAGACTTATATACTACTTCACAGGCTTCACAGTGCTCTACAGGCTTCTCTAAGTGGTTTGCAAAGTCAGTATACTGCCCCAACAATCTGATGCAGCCTTTGGCTTTTGCCTGCCACTTTCATGTTTAAGTTGATCTCCCCAAGGTTTAGTTGAAGAGAGAAAGGGGGGGGGGGGGAGTTATCATATTTCTCTTTCTCCCTTTTTCTCATCAACATATAAAGTTTTCCCATCATTGCTGTCACTGGGGTTACTTTGAAACTTAGATAATTTCAAAGACATCTGAGGAGTCATGGTTTTATCCATGTGAAATGCTATGATTATCTAAAAAAAATTATAGAAATTTCAGATCTCAGAATTTTAATTTGCTTTAGGACCACAATCTCCACAAACTCTGGAGTGTGGATTGTGTGGCTCAAATTGCTACTGGAGGTCCACCAAAGTGGGTTTGTGGAAGAGCATCTCATATCTTGGGTCTGGAAGCCCAGGAAGTTTCTTAACTTGGAATTGTGAGCTTCTTGAAAACCCATAATTAGATTCTCAAAGGGACAATGATATAAGGGGAATATGAGATCAAGGTCAGAAACCCGTTTCTACAGAGATATCTCTGCTATCTCTTCTGTCCCTTCTGATGTATCTTGAGACCCAAACTATATGGATACGCAGCTCGAAATCTGAGTCAAATAATCCATCTATAGATTTGTTCAAGTGCAGGAAGTGGGACAAAGCAGCTATAATGGCTTTTCCCCATCCAATTAGAATCACTGGTAGAAGAAGTCCCAAGTGCATTTTTGCTTGGTGTGTGCCCATTTAATAATTGTTTTCCTTTTAATTCCTGCCTGTAAGATATTTTCTGTGTTAAACTAAACATGAAAATTTGTTGCCTCCCTAGCCTAATCCTCATTTGTTCCTTTAATTTCTAGCAAGCAACATTGTTTTCATGTCCACCAAAGCTGTTTTAGTGGATTTTGGACTTAGCGTTCAAATGACAGAAGATGTTTATTATCCCAAAGAACTTCGAGGAACAGAGGTAATGATTCTCCATGAGAAGATAGCCCCATGTGTATCATAGTAACTAAGAATGTCTGCCATGGACTTACCCTTCTTCTCTGTCCCCTTCTCCAATTAATTTTGCATTAGTAAAACAACCAGCATGGTATCGTTAAACAGCTTTGACATGTCATTTAGAACTTATCAAGATTAATATCAACATTCCTATGAAATAGAATTGCACTAGAATCCTTTTGTCTAATGATAAGGGGAAACATGTGAAATACTAAAGAGTGTTTCAGATATAGACAAGTTCAAACAGAAGCAAGCCTCCCTGCAAATGTAGTCATTATTATCAATATAAATCTTTTATAAATCTTAAATGGGATAGTCTATTATGATTTCATGATCTTTGTTAGTTGTTCATTCATCACTGCATCAAAACGGGCAGCCAAAATTGGCACCCAATGAATTCTCCTGTTTCTTTGAGCAAAAGCTCAAATTTTGCATGGCTTTTAAGTGTGATCAGCGAAAAATGCAAAAATAAAAATAAAAACCTTCTATGCCAAACTGCTTGGCTTTAAAGATGATTCCAGAGTAAAGCTAATTTTCTTCTGGATTTTATTTGCAGATTTACATGAGTCCAGAAGTGATTCTCTGCCGAGGCCATAATACAAAAGCTGACATCTACAGCCTAGGAGCAACCATTATCCACATGCAAACTGGCATTCCACCATGGGTCAGTCGGTATCCTCGTGCAGCCTATCCCTCCTATCTCTACATAGTAAGTTTATTTAATTGACTGTTCAATAGGTGATCAGTTGCCAGTTGACAACCTCTTTCTGTAGACTTTATAGTAGTGCAGTGATTAGAACAGTGTTTTTCAACTTTGCCAATTTTAAGATGCATTGACTTCAACTCCCAGAATTCTCCAACTGGGGAATTCTGGGAGTTGAAATCTACCAATCTTAAACTTAACAAGGTTGAAAAATACTGGGTCGATAATTGGGTAAAACCTCTTGGTTTTGTAAAGGTGATGAGGTTTTTAGAAATGGAATTGTGTTTGATTTGCTCTTGGTGTCATTCAGAGTGTGTTTAGCAGCAGAACTGGAAGAAAATCATAGTATGGTAGGACTCGTTGAAAATCTAGGGTATAATATGGGGAATAGACTTTCTTTTCCAGCACTGCAGTTTCACATTCATTAATCCCAACCCTAATCCCAAACAAAAAAAATCAGACAAAATGAGTTGGCAACTACATTACTTGTGGTTTATTATAAACTTACTACCTCTGAATGGGCTTAGACAATAAGATGTGATACATAACATACAATAATCATCATATTATCAATATTTTTAAGTATACCAAATAGTAACTGCAGCTAATCTAAATAATATGCCAACCATTAAATATAGTGCCTTATAATATAAAACAACTGATAGGTTCACGCCAAGCTCTTGGGTACAGGTGATCCTCAACTTTTGACTGGTTGTTTAGCAACAATTCAAAGTTAAAATAGACCTGACCAGGGCTACTCATCACCTATAGTCACATGATCATTTTTTGGGCGCTCAGCGATCAGCCCACATTTATGACCATTTAAAGCATTCTGTGGTTCTGTGACTGTTTTGCTGGTTTCCAGCAAAAAATACCTATTTGGGATAATGGATTTGCCTAATAACCATCATATTCATGTTATAACCACTGCAAGAAATTGGGTGCAGTGATCCGTTTAAAAACTGGAACAACTTACAAATATAATTCTGGGTTCAATCACAGTCATGAGTCAAGATCTACTTGTATCTCACATTCTCACCTCAGTCCACAACGACACATTGGAGAAGCCATGCTTTTGCTTCTGTGTATCACATATGCACCCAGTCCTACAGTAGATGCTGGGTGCATATGTGGTGCACATATGATTAGCCATATTGGAAATTGTAAACAAGAAAGTGAAACTTTGAAGACCAGGTCAGGATACTTACATTTTCTGTGTTTTGCATCCCTGAGCCAAGGAGTTTGCCATCCTGAACCTGTTAAGTGGACCAGACAGAAATTCAGTCTAAAACCTTCGGTATTTAATATAGGAGTTTTGTTTCAGAGAAATGTAACATTGCAATTTGGGTCACATAATGAATCTGGCAAAGGCTGGAACAAAAATACAAGCTGCTACAAAAGGAAGGCATTAGTTAGTTCTCACAGAATACTTTGCCTGAGGCTTGGAATCCTAAGTACCCATCCTGTTTCTTTAAACAAGGATTGTAATCAGTACTTCTACATTCAGTATATTTGTGCTTATCATCTTCTATTCCCATAGGTATCTAAAGAATGCTGCTCTTGGCGAGATGTGTTTTTATGTGTGCGTGTGTGTGTACACATTTGGGTGTGGTGAAAAGGATTGTTGCTTTGGATTTCTGGAAATATGCAAGGAGTCAAATCTGAAGGCTTCCAAAATTCCTTCCAAATGTGTGATTACCTGCAACAATTGTGGCAGTATAACCCTGCCGTATAACAATAACCCGGCAGTATAACAATAACCCTGAACAATTGTGGAAGAGACAACTTCAGTGGTCAAGTAGCACAGGAAAAAGGATTAAGCAGATGCCTTTCAGTAGCATCAGTACAATCTAAATTTCTGTGTGGAACCTTCCCCAACTGGTTGATTGGGAACTCCCAAGTTTCCATTGTATTAGAGATCAGCATAGCTATCCTACTGTAGGCAGTCCAGACAATTGAGATAGTGGTGCCATAATTATGTACCAAGCAGTACAGAGTTAATACTCTTATTCATGGAAAACTAAAGTCAGAGGGGAGGTTTTTGGTATTTGGGATGAGGAAAAATAGAGTCTGACTACTGAAATACAGTGAAAACAAAACATTGTGGATATGTATCTATGAAGTAAGCTGATAACACTGCTGTGCTACCTCTTAGGCCTTTTGCATTCCCCTTGTAACTTTGTAAATCTCCACAAGATTGTGGATATGGGAACAATTTGGAGAATGAAGATGTTTTGTTGATCTGAGTGGGAGGGAGATAAAAACTGCAAGCTGAGAAATTTGCAAGCGAAAAATAATTTTTTTAAAAAGGCAGCTCTGAGTGATTCAGCTTACTTGTTTTTACAGAACCTAAACTTGACCAGCCAGTGATTCAGCTTACTTACTATAAAATTCATCAGTACTGTTTTAAATTGGCCCAAAGCTCAATTGATTAAAATTAGGCAGTATTTTTCTGGATAATTTCTTCTTTATCAGACCAGAAATAGAATATTAAAAATATATTCAATATTCCTAGATAGACTCCTTTCATACATATAAACCTTGCCTCACTTTGAAACCAATTTAAGTATTTCCAGATGCAAAGCTGGAGGTTGTGTTTTGTTGCAGGAGTGACAACACCAGCCTAAGCCAAAAGAACTATGTTTCTCATTTATAGCATGCCCATCTTGTTCCCTTTTGCTCCCCAAATTACATTGTTCAAATGCTGTGCATCTGTTTTTGCTTGCCTTGGATATTCTGAGTTAAGATTGTAGATCTTAGGTTGAATTTGAACCTGTTTTCAGGGCAAGTTTCAATGTGAAACTGGCCCTGCTTCCAGAATTCCTCTGGCTTTTTGTCTCAGGAGTAGAATGGCAATTTTCCAATCTGTGAATCAGGGAGAGGAAATTCCTAGAGCGGTCACTTTACAACATGCATCTATTCGTGCAGCTCTGAGAAATTTTTCCCTGCCTCCTCTTAAGCATCAAGTTACAACCTTCCTTCTTTAAACATTTCTTTCGGTAGATCCATAAGCAAGCTCCGCCACTTGAAGACATTGCTGAGGATTGTAGCGCTAATATGAGACAGTTATTGGAAGCAGCTCTTGAAAGGAACCCCAATCAGAGACTCTCAGCTACAGAATTGCTCAAACATGCAGCCTTGCACCCATCACAGGAGGAACAGCCCCGGTGTCAGAGTCTGGACTCAGCTCTTTTTGCACGAAAGAGGTTGCTGGAGAAGAACGAGCTAGAACTCTCTGAGAATATTTCAGGTACGGTCTGCTCTTATCTCCAGCTACTTCCAGACAACTTTGGTCTGTATGGCAAAAGCCCACGCACTTCCCCAGTCTTAATAAAAGTCTGAGGGTCAGCAAAACCAATATTTAAGGGCAAGGCAGAATCCTTCTCAATTGAAAAAGGCTTTAGATGAAATGTGTAATTCCTGCAAAATCAGTTCAGTAAATTCACATTGGCATCTAGTAATCTAAACAAGTATTTTGGAACTTTCAAAATTGTGTAATCTAAGTGGTCCTCAGGTTACAATCACTCATTCAGCAGTCATTGAAACTTGCCACAGGATTGAATGACGGGAACTTACATTGGGTCTGCAGAGTTTGGGCCATTGCAATGTTCCTGCAGTCACGTGCTTATTGTCATTATAACCTGAGGACTATTTATAACGTTCTGCAGAATCTGAAATATAGTTTATTTTCTTAAAAAGGCTATAAGAGAAAAAATCACAATAGAAGATCTTGAGTGCAGTTGGTTTGCTGTATCTGTCTTTTTCATTTTCCCAGAACATCATTATTTTCATCAGTAATTATATTCCCAGCCTTTTAACAATGCAGTCAAATTTCATAGTTCACCAGGTTACTTTTCTCCTAGCCAATATCAGGCCAATATGGTTTTTATTTAATAGTGGTGGACTTTATTCCTGATTTTCCTGTATTCATTTGTCGAACAATTCCTGTTCTAACAGAACTAAGGCAAATCTGCATCAGCTCACATAAAGCTCTATTTCATATTTGATATAAAACTTAATTAGACATGTGCTCATCCCTAATTGTTTTACAAAATGAACTATTTCTAAAGCTCATTGTACATTTAGTTTTGCCAAGGCGGGATTTAATGAAGGACACTTTGAGGCTTGCTAAAGGAACAAACATCTATTTAATTTAGGACAATATTTAGCTAAGAAGAGTAAAACTGTTGATAACCTTATCTTCACCTTCAAAGTTATCTTAATTGGGAGTCACTATTATGTATACAGTTCCTCTACTTATTTATAGGGGAAGGAGGGGAATTCATAAACCATAGAATCACAAAACTCTGCAATTGGAAGGGGCTACAAAATTAGTCCAACCCTTTGCAATATGGAGGAAAACCAATTAATGCATCCTCAAACAATAATTGACTCATCTCCACAGGATGAAGAATTCCCAGTCTGGCAAGTTAATTGTTCTGAAACTACTTTTCTAGTGTATAATATATCTTTTCCTTTAATTTTTCCTTGTTAGATTCTTCAAATCTTGGGATTACTGAGGAATCGGATTTGCTGAGGAGACAACGATCATTATATATAGACCTTGGAGCATTAGCTGGCTACTTTAATATTGTCCGTGGACCAACAACATTAGATTATGACTAGATTTGGGGATCTCTCGTGTAGAACTGAACAGGACTAGTTATATATATATAGAGGGGTGGGAGAAAGAAAGAGAGAGAAGCACGAAACCTTTAATTGGCTTTTCTTGGATTCCTTGAACTCTAATAATGTTTAATGAATGTTCTGGATGAGCTCCATTGCTACTTTTAATCACACACACACACGCACACACGCACATCCTTGCTCTGGTAACTGTGATTTAGGAGGTATTAAAGGAGGAACCATCTGCGCTTGGAAGAGGATTGTGAGGGGGGGAACAAATCCCACCCCACCTGGCTTTCCTTTTACCTTTCTTTAACGCGTCCCGCTTCCCTCCCCAAACCTTGTTTAAGTTTTTAATTATCAAGCTTTTAGACAGGGAATTGTCAAAATGCTTGCTCCGCACGCTGGCTGCAAATATTTTCCAACACAATAGTTCTTTGATATGAATGGGAACTATGCCAGAACTTGAGATAAACTCTGTCATGTGAATGTAAATTGCACAAAGACTTAGTAACTGTAATCATAGGCTATTTGAAAGTTAACACATTGTATAAATGACTCATGAAGGTGAGCTTAATTTAATTGTAAGAACTATGTGTTAAAAATAGACATGTAGTTAGGTGTTGTGGTTACTTTATGTTCCTATGGAAAGAATACCTCCTTTTGTTTTTGAAGATTTGAGTGCATTTAAAACAAGTGTTTTGAATGATAGTAAAACTGATTCAGAAACAAAGCTTTGTACATCCTATGGGGTGAATATATTAACTTTTATAAAAACAGTTTATTAGAGGCATACTATGTATGTTCTAAATAGAGTAATTAACAACATCCTGGTTTAGATGTTATATTGAAATGTCTTTGTATGCAAAATGTGTTTGTATTAATTTCTTGAAGTCCTAATTCCTGAATCAATTACTGTAAAAAAAATAAAGTTCTGTTAAACATATTTACTGTTTTAAATGAAAGTGATATGAAATTATTAGTTTGTTTTGTTTCATTTCTCTTTTATATGATTCTTGGAAGTTCACAATAATAAAACACAGTAATCAAACAAAAATGTCACAAATATATTAAAGCAATACATAAAATAATAACACAGTGTCCACCCACAAAAGTCTTTAAAAGCTCTGTTCTTCAGGAAGGCTAATATGTTGGAGAGAAGTTACAGAAAAACAATGCTTTGGCTTTGAGCCATCTAATGAGAAAAAATGAGAACAGCCTTACGTTTTTCGCACCACAATATTAGTCTAATTGATGGTCACGAAAGTGGGAGTCATTTTAGTCCGGTTCTCCCCTCCAAGTTAGACCACAAGCTGATACTGAGTAAAGGCCCTTTTGTCTACAACCTCCACTAGTAAGTTAAGGAGGACACGCACAAGTCTAGGATAACTTGCCATAGCCAACTGAGCACAACCAACTCGCCACAGGACAATTCGAGACAAGAATTATGCTAACCTCAAAGAAATGGTGGAATAAAATCATTAAAGAAAAGATGCCAAAGAAGGGGCAAAATGAAATGTGAATGACAAAAATTAAAATATTTTTAAATTATTTTAAATAAATTGAATTATTAAATTGTGAATTATTAAATTGTCCCACGGCAAGTTGCCCATGGCCAGTTGGCCACGGTGAGTTATTCTATTACATACACACACACACACACAGCTGTCTGAAGTTAAGAAGGATAAGGATACAAGATCAAAGATAATCTAGCAAGTCATATCCACTTCTTTGGAAGTAACAGGTCAAAAGGAAGTCCAGATAAATTGGCAAGAGAAACATTCTATAAGACTCCACTTAAGTTGAAGTTCAGAGCAGAGTAACTTTGCCAGCCAAAGTGTCAGGCAAAATGGTCACAGTGGTCAGGTCAGTAGAATCCATTTACATTTGGCATGGATTGGCCATGCTACTTGGACATTAAAAGAATTGTGGCCTAACAGATCCAGAGGCCAACATTCTAGATATTTTAAGACATGCAGGGATTTGCAGTCTAAACGCGTCTGGAAAATTCCCACATGGGATATGAAATGGAAGAAGTTTATGAACTAATAAAGCAAGAAATAGTAAGTATAGTAAGTGGGGACTTAGTTTTTATTGACTTGTTTGGTTCTAAATTAAATAGACTGCCTAACTCATAGAAACTGTGGGTGCATGCATTAACATAAACATTGTTTAATAAACAAAAGTAATTGTAAATTACATTTACAATATAATTCAGTATGTTGCAAACAAGCTTAGTATTTTTCTTAAATCTGATCTACCAACTATTCAGGCCAGGGATGAAATGTAAAATTTGTTACTACCGGTTCTGGGGTGTGTGTGTGTGTGTAATGTGACTAGGTGGGCGTGGCCAACTTTTTTTTTTTAACTTTTCAAAGCATTTTTTCTAATGCTTTGAAAAGCCTCTGCCGATCAGGCAACTCAGCTGGGATCGTCAGAGACTTTTCAAAGCATTTTTTTTTTACCACCTCTTTGGCTAAGAGGTTGCAGGAAAAAAATGCTTTGAAAAGCCTCTGATGATCCCAGCTGAGCCGAACGATCATCAGAGGCTTTTTTTTTTTACTTTTAAAAGCATTTCTTCGTCGGAAGAGGTGGTAGAAAAAATGCTTTTAAAAGTAAAAAAAAAAAGCCTCTGATGATCGTTTGGCTCAGCTGGGTATTGGGGGGGGGGGGCGGCGCAGGGATTTTTGCTACCGGTTCTCCGAACCACCCGCCGCCATCACTACTGGATCAGGCAATCCGGTCCGAACTGGGAGCATTTCAGCTCTGATTCAGGCCTGTAAGGCCTGTCTTTTGCATCTTTTTTCACTCATAGGTTTATTATATGTTAATTAGCAAATATAGAATGATCTGAAAATATTACTTATGTCATGAAATTCAGATTAGAGTAGATGTTTATGGCCATATTACATATTATATTTTTCATTCACATTTTTTAAAAAAATGTGTTTAAACCCATCACTCTTATCCTGAAAGAAACATGGCTCTCAGGTCACAATTTAGAATGGTGTTGTGTGGTTCTGGTGTAAATTCCTACAATGACCATATTCCTATTTCAGATTGGAATCCAGCATTTTTTGACAGCTGGAATAAGATGGAGGAACAATTATAACTATACAGTTTGGTTGTGTACAGATAGAAATTTAGGAATAATTACTGTCATTTAAATGGAAATACAATACCTATCATCAAAGGAAAAGAGAGCAACAATGCCTTTAATACAAGGTTAAATTATATATTTTACTGCTATCGAACTTGATGCCACCAATTTAGTAGATTTAAAAAATAACTAGAGACTATCAGTAGTTACTATCCTGTTTTCCCCAAAATAAGACATCCCCTGATAATAAGCCCATTCAGGCTTTTGAGTGCATGGCAATAAGGCCAAGTGCTTATTTCAAGGTTCAAAAAAATATAAGACAGGGTCTTATATTCGGGGAAACACAGTAGTTTCAATAGCTGCATGGTACTGCCTGAATATAAAATCAAGCTACTGAAGAGCATCAGTAGAAGACAATTATCATTCTCTTGTAAGCTTTGTTAATATATTCAATTATCGGTGTCTTATTAGATGGGACACACACACACACACACACACACACACACACACATATGGGGGGGAGGGAGGAAGGGAGGGATGGTGGGTGGGTGAATAGCCTACTCTCTCGCTATACTGTATATGTTTGGTCTACTCTCTATGTGCAGGACATTCCAAGAGCAGCTTGTTAATTTCCTCCCACATACAAAGAGCCAAGAATCCTGTGGCACGATGAAGATTAACAAATGTTAACTACATCACCAGATCCATGAACTATCCTGAGAGACAAATACCATTTCCCCCAAAATAAGACATCTCCTGATAATAAGCCCAATCAGGCTTTTGAGTGCATGGCAATAAGGCCAAGGGCTATTTTCAGGGTTCAAAAAAATATAAGATAGGGTCTTATTTTCAGGGAAACACGGTATTTATCTTTAATTGGATGACTAGATATTGATGAAATGAGCTGCAGTCTATGAAAACATGTGACAAATTACTTAGTTAACATTTAAAGTACAGAGTATTTGATTGTTTTAACTACAATAGACCTCCCTGGATAATAAAACAAACTTGAGAGCCACATGTATACTTTTTTATACAACTTTCAAAAAATTTACCCTAACTACAAATCAGCAGTGTTCTTGTTTAGATGGCAGTATTTGTTGAAGTACGGAATGGGACAACTCACCAAGTCCAACTCACCACGGAATAACTTGCTGTGGGATAATTCAACAATTCAATTTAATTATTTAAAAGAATTAAAAATTATTTTAATTTTTACCATTCACATTTCATTTTTTCTCTCCTTTGGCATCCTTTCTTTAATAATTCTACTCCACTATTTTTTCGATATTAGCATAACTCTTGTCCTGTGGCAAGTTGTCCCGGGGCAAGTTGGCCATGGTGAGTTGTCCAGCAGTGAGTTGTCCATGATGACAACTTTGTGGCAAGTTGGCTATGTGACTGACTTTAACCTCAATATAAAATCAACAGGGAAACTATGAGCATCCTAAATCAAGCTAAGTCCAAAAACGCTACAGAATTCCTGGAAACCTGGTATTTAGGCAAATCAAACAGGCACATAGAGATAAGCAACATTTACAAACCATTCAAAAGAGACAATCAAAAAGTTAGAAAGGAAACAAAAGGCAGTCCAATCAAAGAACTCCCATCAACAAACCACTAGTCCAGTGATTCCCAACCTTTTTTGGGCCATGCCCCACCTAAGCATCTCTTAAATCCTGATGCCCCCCCCCGCCTGTGACATAATTCTTACTATTTAAAAAGTGAACTCCTACTCACGCAGAGGAAACCTAAAATGCCATTAATTTGGTTTAAACAAGGTTCCAATTGCCCCCATTAAAAATCAAATTGCCCCCCTGTGGGGCATGGATCCCATGTTGGGAACCACTGCACTAGTGTATAAACACAGAGCCAACCTCTCTTCTCACCAGCAATCATCACCCACATAAACAGAGATTAACACCAAGATTAATACTAGGCCAAAAATAAAGCAGTAAACAATACCTCAATGAAGGAGCTACCAACTCAGACAAACAAACAGTAAACAACAATCCAGTCAAGGAACTCCCATCAACAAGCCACTAGTATATAAACAGAGTGCCTACCTCACACTGGTGGATTTCAATATTTTTTACTACTGGTTCTGTGAGTGTGGCTTGGTGGCATGGCATGGTTTGGTGGGCATGGCTTGGTGGGCATGGCAGGGGAAGGATACTGTAAAATCTCCATTCCCACCCTGCTTCAGGGAAAGAATACTTCAAAATCCCCATTTCCTCCCGATCAGCTGGGACTTGGGAGGCAGAGAATAGATGGAAGTGGGGCCAGTCAGAATTTTTACTACCGGTTCTCTGAACTACTCAAAATTTCTGCTACTGGTTCTCCAGAACTGGTCAGAAACCCACCTCTGCTACCTCACTCTCTGCACTAATGATGTTACCTAGTTGGTATTTAAGTGTCTGCAAGAAAACAGCCAAGCTCAGAGAACACCAATAATTTAATCCTGAGCTACAAATATATTTTTTTCTATTGGTATATACAAATCAAGCAGGAATATAGAAATATACTGAACACAGTCACCATCCTTTAATATATATTCAATTGTCTCTAATATACATTATAGGTTAGGAAATATGTACTTCGCAATAGTGAAGTTCCCTGTTTTTTAAAAAAATTTGTTTATTGATTTATATATCTGTCTATTTCACAATTGGGAACACTTCCTTTCTCTTCCCTTGTGTTGATAGCTGTCATTAATGTATCTGAAAATATAAGCAACCATATTCTGTATTTTATTTCTTCTTATAGGTTTGAGTTTGGTTAAGTTTATTTGGCAACTAGTATATTGGCCAAATGTTTGATTCTAGTTAGCAACTAGCAATTCCCAACGGTCCATTTTGTTGGGTCACAATGATCCATAATTTGAGATTCTGGGTTAAAGCTAATCCCACCATATGTTGTCTGTTTTTCTGTTCTTGTTTGTGAGAGAAATATTGCAGTTTTATGGACACCTTTCTCTCAGTAGATTAGGTTAGGTGATCTCTAATAATTCTGAACTTCCTTTTCCATCATTCCCGGCTCTTGGCTAGGTGCATTGAGAGTTGTAATCTAAAAATCTAGATAATTTCAGATTGTGAAAGGCTGGTCCAGTGTCACAAGTGGAAGACTCATTTCTCATCATCACTTCTAGTGTTTTTTTTTAATCCCAAGATTAAAGTGGATATAGCGGTGACTGTCACATTAGAGATTTCCAAATTTTATTTTTCTTTTTACTACAAAGCTCTGTGAATTTGACCATGGTCTCTATTAAAGGAGGAAGGAATTGATCATATTCTTTTGTGATGAGACTCCCCTCCTTCCATATGAGGCATCATTAGTTAAGGGAAAAACCTAAGTGCTTCTTGCCATGTTGTGTTCCTCTGATCCCATCCCTTTTTTCACCAACATCATTCTGGGAATAAAAAAAAAACAAGTGGATATGCATTCCTACCTCTGATATCATCAGTGTGTAATAGAAATTTGTGTAAGGAATGCAAGTGGTAAGTTTGGAAATCATGGATACCTAAGAAGACAGAATGTAGCCCTGCTACCAGATGGTAACTGCTTATCTTGTGACTGTTGTAAAATATCCTTTAGAATATTGTGTTTATTTCTGTTCATTTCTTTTTCTATTTTTTTTAATCTTACAAGTAGTCCTTGATTTATGACCGGTTACTTTTAGCAACTATTCACAATTACAAGAACTTCCCAAAACTACTTACAACTCAGTTTTGAAGTTACAATGTTTGCGCCCCTACCACACACACACACACACACACACACACACCTTTCCCATTACATCAGAGGTGGGTTTCAGCAGGTTCTGACCAGTTCTGGAGAACCGGTAGTGGAAATTTTGAGTAGTTCGGAGAACGGGTAGTAAAAATTCTGACTGGCCCCGCCCCTATCTATTCTCTATCTCCCAAGTCCCATCTGATTGGGAGGAAATGGGGATTTTGCAGTAACCTTCCCCTGGAGTTGGGTGGGAATGGAGATTTTACAGTATCTTTCCCCTGCCATGCCCACCAAGCCACGCCCACCAAGCCATGCCACATTTACCAAGCCACGCCCACAGAACTGGTAGTAAAAAAAATTGAAACCCACCACTGCATTACATGATCACATTTTGAGCACTTGGCAACCAACCAACATTTACAACTATTTGAAGCACTCTGCTGTCATATGACTGGAATTTATGACATTTTTCCCCTGGAAAACTGCATTTTCTTCTGGTTTCCAAAACTCCCCACCCAATGGGTTTGCTTTATGATCGCCACATTCTCTTAACAACTGCCACAAAAAAGACTGTAAAATTGGGTCCAAACATGTGATGACCCACTTTATGACAGTCACAACTTATGACCATAACAAGCAGGCTCAGTTACAGTTGTAAGTCAAGGACTACTTTATTCGCATAGATTTTCCCACATTCAGATTATGCATTGATCCACTTTTACAAATTCCTTCGCTAGCAGACATGATTCTCCAACCAAATCCTTAAAATACAACAATTTGAAATGCTTTTCCTTGTGGTTATTCCAGAATATGACTCTTGAGCTTGAGTAGTTCCTGAACTAGGTTGTTTTTGTATCACCCAGAACACACTTGTGCAAAGAGCCTTCAGCTTCAGACCAGCATGGCCAGCTGAGTATGTAAAGGAAGTGTGGCAATGTTACTGAACACATGGCCAGTGAATCTTGAGTGTCATCTGCACGTGTTGGTGTTGACTTGTAGTTACTTTAGTGCTCATCCAGGTCACAGTTTCTCTTCCATCTTTCCAAATCATGACGCAAAAGATGAAATGAGAATTTGGAAATAGTGGAGCAAACTCTGGCTACCTGGGACAAGAAGACACAGACTATCATCATTCTACACTAGACTAATTAAATGTGTTTCTTAAGCTGTTGCTATCTCAACTAATTGAGCTCCTTTGCCTTAAGAAAGGAACCTGTATACCTGTACAAAAAGTATTTTGCTTTTTTGATCCTTGTCAAGGGAATACAGTATATCCTCTGGGATAGAGAGAGATTTCTTCTGCAGAGGACTGCTCTTTTATAAAATAATCACAATCCAATTCCTTATGAATTGGGGATACTGGAGTCTCATGACCCTAGCCAAGAATGATGCACCATAACTTCACAACATGGTTTATTGAAAGCTGATTCAATAAGGAGCCTAATGAAGGATTTTTCAGGGACTCGTATCTCAGTTCCCTGGGGTGGCAAATTATGGGGACTGTAGTAAACAAAGCTAATATCATCATGTTTGCTGACATGGTCATGCTCAGAATATTCACATGCACATTGCTTGTCACCGTAGCTTTTTCTTCTTCTTTTAATGTGTTTAGCAAAGACAGTGGAAGGAAATCCAAGCACATTCCCATATTTACACCCAAAAGCTGTAGAAATGACTATGGTCAGATAAAGAAAAGCATTACAATTTGGGGACAGGATTATTTAGATATTAGCTGAATACCTGCGCTCCGCTATGAAACTATGTGATTGGGCTTGATAAATCAAGATTTACAGCTTGAAAATTAACGAGTAATTACGATCGGCCTCTCCTCTCCCCTTCTCTCCCTCAGGCTTGCCCCATAGAAGTTTCTCCTGTCCTATCCCACTTGTCTCCCTCAGGCTTGCCCCACAGAAGCCTCCCCTGTCCTATCCCCTTCTCTCCCTCAGGCTTGCTGCACAGAGGGCTCTCCTATCCTATCCCTTTCTCTCCCTCAGGCTTGCTGCACAGAGGGCTCTCCTATCCTATCCCTTTCTCTCCCTCAGCCTTGCCCCACAGAAGCCTCCCCTGTCCTATCCCACTTGCTGCTGTGAAAGTAAAACTGAAACTGAAGCTCCTCTCCTCTGCTTGTGTTTTGCATTTGGAACAGATTTCTTTTCAGGTGGGAAAGGGGAGTAGAACTCTTTAGCAATAGAGCATGTTAATAATAATATAGGAAATACTAATGCTCTGATGGTCATTTAAAAAAAAACCCTTTTTGAGTGAGCACCTAGAAGCCAAGAGGAACATAGGTGGCAAATTTCAAGTTTGTAGACTTTATGGTTCTGGAGACTTTGTGATATGTGTGAGTGGTATTTCACTTTTATATAAAGAGATAAAGGGCCACAAGTTTCTTGATTGCATGTGCTGCAGTCTCTTTTCTAGAAACTACATTTGGGTTGTTTGATTCATCATTTTTTTTTCTTTACCAGACAAAATAAAGTATGATAAAAATCACATGCTGAAGAAAGAAAAGGAATATTGTTGCATGTTGCACAAATGACATAAGAGACACTGTCCAACTCTTAGTACCAGGTGCCCCCTTATTTATCCACCATTCATTTTGAACAGCTATTTTGGTGCTTCTACAAGGTCACTATTTTGAATGTTTCTTGATTATTGTCATTCTTATACTGTGTTGCTATTTATTGTTATTTATTATATTATCTCTATTGTGCTGTTTTCTGTACTTGGTTTTTACATTTTCCCCATTTTAATAAAACTCTTTAATGACTTCATAAATAGCCCAAAGATTGAGATAATCTAAAACTAGAAGAAAAGAAAAAGACAGCCATCATCAATGTGGATGGCTTCAATTATAACTACAATGAGTGCACTATTAGAAGGGCCAGGTTGGAACTGATTATCCTGGAGAAGTTTATTGGTGTGCTCTCTAATACTCAACTTTAACTCAAAGGCACATAACCAAATTTTTTTTGGGGGGGGGGATTACATAGACAATAAAGCTCTCCCAAACAAGGAATGGCGTTGTAGAATCATTAAATCTAAGATCTAAAAGTAGATAGCTTTCCTACAGAAGTAATTATCTGCATAGGTTGCTTGTGTTCTTGGTTCACTTCTGGTCCAATGAATGTTTATAAACCTTTGGTGGTGCAATCAATTGTTTTTGTCCATCCAGGGGAGATCCCCCCCCCCCCCAGCCTTCTCATGAGATAGGATCTGGTTTATCCTAAAATTAGCTTTGCGCCTATCTTACTTGATGTTCATGTTTCAGACCTGAGTCATAACTTGCTTTTGAAAATTGGTTCCTCATAAGATTGGTCAGTTCACAGCACATGCAAGAGTAAATTAGCACAGTTTCTGTAAGTGACACAGCACAGCAGTAGCAAATGTACAAGACAGCTGCCTAACCAGCCTTTCTACTTGCTACATCAGAAAAAAACAGAAGTGCTTCTGGCTTCCTATGTTAGGAATTATCTAAAGGGTAATGCTTTATGTTTTGATAACTCATGGTGAAAAAAGTACATCAATCTAAGGTTATTACAAATTTGGAAATGTTTCAACTACTTAGGAACAAGTATTGAAAATAAAGCTATGTATACAAGTGGAAGTAAAAGAAAAAGATACAAAATTCAAATCCAAAGATAGCGTTAGCATTTTAACATCCTTAGGCATTTTGCATCTGAACACTTTCTAGCAAAAGATGTATTGAAAGCTTTACAATTACCTGCAAGTAACCAAGCAACCAAACTTGCAACAGTCAACAGTGTAATGTCTGTAATCTGTCATAATAAGCCAATGATTTAATTAGCTATTGTAAAGATCAGAAGCAGCTTTTCACAGAACTACTGCGGGTAATCAAGCAGAAGATGAATCTAAATAAATTGAAGATGCTGAGGGAATGTTGGTGTAAGCTAGACAAAAGTTGTACATCTTGAGTGCATGTTTTCAAGGATCAGATGAATGGCTTGGGGTGCTTTTGATTTCTCTTTGCTCCTGGATTCAGGGTTCAAGTGTGGTAAAGCCAGTCTCCCCCCCCCCCCCATAAAAGTTTAATAACAGTACAAAATACAAGAAAAGCCATTTGTTCCACATGTACCAGAGACAGTCACTAATATGCTAACAATTGTCAGCTATGTGCATGAGTACAAGGAGCAAATTCTCTACTTTGGCCAAGTTTAATAGGCTAGATAGTTAAAATATGTCATTCTATAATCCCCTTATTCAGATCCACATGATCCAAAATAAAAGACTTATGAAATGAGGCAGTAAACCAATCAGTTCACAACATGGCTACTCTTTAAATAAGAAATGGCAAAGATTGCTCTGTCACATGTTACAGTATACCTTTTTTTTGTACAAAATACAACATACTCTTTAGTCTGCTTGACATCTGGCTTGATAGTGTCACTTCCAGGTTGCCAACCAGCTGGGCACACTTCTCCATTTTTGTCTGTAAACTGAAAAGCCTGAACTAGCCTGAGGGTCTCGTCAACTGAATGACCAACAGGCAGGTCATTGATTGTGATCTGGCGCAAGATCCCCTTTTCATCAATGATAAAGAGGTCCCTGTAAGAAATGCCTTCATCATCCTTTAGTACACCATAATCCAGTGGTGGGATTCAAGTAATCTAACAACCGGTTCTGTGCCCTAATGATTTCTTCCAACAACCAGTTTGCCAAACTGCTCAGAAAGTTAACAACCGGTTCTCCCGAAGTGGTGCGAACTGGCTGAATCCCACCACTGCCATAATCCTTAGCTATTAGACATTTTGTGTCAGAAACCAGAGGAATGCGCATACTGCCTAGTCCACCCTGCTTTTTGGGAGTGTTGATCCAGGCTAGATGGCAAAAGTGAGAATCAACAGAAGCACCAATCACCTCACAATTTATCTTCTTGAATTCATCAGAACGGTCACTGAATGAAATAATTTCAGATGGGCAGACAAATGTGAAATCAAGTGAATAGAAGAAGAAGAATACAACACAATAGTTCCCTTTGTAGTCAGAAAGTTTAATATCTTTGAATAGCCCATCTGGCATTACTGTTGTGGCTTTGAAGTCTGGGGCGGGTTTCCCAATGAAAGCATTTCCCGAGGACATTGTGACTGAAGCTAAAGGGAATCGAGAGCAGACTCTTACAGACTCGACCAGTACAAGCTAGGTGGTCAATCCAGTCTTATCACTCACCAAATGAAGCAGTGAATTCTGGGGAGGAGCAGAATTCTTCTCATCATTATATGACCCACCATTCATCTATTTCGGAGGAAGGTAAATTAAGGTAAATTAACTGTTGTCTTTCATACTTTGGTTGTCAGAATCATAGGCCTAATGTGCCAATCTGAGCACATTAATTAGTTTCTAGAGATGATTTGGCTGCAACATTCAATGCTCAGATTCTGATCAGAGTCTTTAAAGTCTTTTAAAAAGTCTTAAAAAGCCTTTTTAAAGTCTCTTTCAACTTTTTCTTTTTCTTCATCTTTGTATATTTCATACTTGTGCTGCTCCAAAAAAAATGTCACCCTGGAAAATCTTCCTTATTTTCTTCTAAGGATTTCAGGCAGTGGTGGGTTGCTGCCAGTTCGTCCTGGTTCAGGCAAACTGGTAGCGGCGGTGGCAGGAGGCTCCGCCCACCTACCCAGATGTCATCAAAATGCTCTGCGCCTGCGCAGAAGTGCCACGCTCTCGCAAAGCGAGCGCACACATCTTCACGCTTCCGATAGTGAACCGGTAGTGTTGGGATTTGAAACCCACTACTGATTTCAGGAGAGTGGTAATTCATACTTTATTTTCCAGGGCAATATTTTTCAGACTGCCAAAAATTATAGAATAAAAAATCTCCAAGTCCTAAATCCTTCAGTCTGGTACTGAAAGAGAAAAAAAAAATTATGCCAAGGGCCACCACAAAAAAGAACCTGTATCTAATTACCAAGCATCCTATCAACTTTTAGGAAACAATAGAATACTTTTAAAAGAACAGCTCAAAATGTTTATTCTATTAGAGATTTGAATATTTGAATAATTGCTATTATTTAAAACTATTTCCCCAGTCTAGTTGTATTTTACAGTGAAACCAATGTTATTTTTATGTTCTATGGATCTCTTTGAATACTGCTGAGTTCCAAAGACAAAGTAATAATGAAGCATAAATATTTTACTTTAAAAAGCAAACCTACCCATTTGCCATAATTAAAGTATGATTTTCTGCAATAGCTAAAACAGAGTTTCAATATCCTTAATTACAAATGTTTTAGAAATGTGACACATTAAGTTCCCCATAAAGAAGATGAAATGAGAACAGAAAGCAAGAGTTTGCTAAAGGTATTTTAGAAGAATTTTTTTTCTACCTGAAGAAAAATAATTCACTGCTCAGCAAATGAATGATCATATTGCATTCTAAATTATTATAAAAACGTAAGGTCTTATTCTAAAATAAGGATCTGACTTTATTAAATGTTATTGTTATAATATGTACATTAGCAGCATAGGGATACTTTGCTAGTTGAATGAATCACTGTTACATTCAGCAATATACATAAAAAGGGGACAAAGGCTTTGATCACATGATTGTGGTTGCCATCTTGATATTTGGGCTTTTCCTTCCAAACATCTCTTTGTATGTGCTACATAAATCACATGTATAAAATTAAAATGAAACTGACATGTGGATTTTAAGCCACTAGGAGACTTTACTCCCTGCCACCTAGAAAGAACTAAGCTAAGAATTTACCTATCACAGCAAAGAAAAAGCTACAAAGATCTTGATTTCTCTTTCTAACCAAAATGTGATCCAATTTTTAGTATTAAATGGAAGCATTCTGGCCCTAGTTGCTGATTAAATGTCCAAGGACTCTTGTTTTGTATTTCTGTATTTTGTATAAAAAAATGCAACAAGAAAGCTCAAAATCTTGGCCCCTACACTGGTTGCTTTCATGTCCAGCATGTGACCTTCTCAGAAACATTTAGCTAATCAAATGTCACTGCTATCCAGATAGTCTTCATTTACAGCCACAATAGGGATGGAAAAATTCATCATTAAATGATGTGGTCATTAAGTGAGGCATCATGTGACCACGCCCAACTTTACAACTATTTGTCACAGTCATTAAATGAAACATCTGTGATAGTTGAGACATCACATGGCCATGATTTGCAACTTCCTTCCAACTGTTGGAAAGTGGTTGGGAAGATCGCAAATGGTAATCATGTGATCACAGGATGCTACAACCATTGTAAATATGTGATGGTTGCAAGTGCCCAAATCATAATAACATGATCTTGGTGAAGTTGTAATGGTCATAAGAGTGAGAACCAGTTGTAAGTCACTTTTTTCAGCACTGTTGTATTTGGAACAGTTGCTAAACAAATGGTCATAAGTGAATAACCTGTACCGCAGTAGATGAAGCTTAATGTAATAGATTCTGCATACATGCTTGATTCTGATTTTCCTTCCCCTTACAATAGACTCCACAATTTATTCCCATGATAGGACTTAGACAATAATGGGAACCAAGCACAGGGAATGCTAGTTTTATTTGGCAAAAGGAACTGTAGATTAAGAGAAGCAATTGTTTCCAGCAAGTGTAGAAAGACACTTAGCAAAAAATTATGACCTGCCATTTTTTTGAATCTGATCTTTCAGGAAACAACATTTCCAAAAGATTGTAAAATTCAAGATAGCTACTGTCACAATGTGGGTGTTAAGATGAGTTATTGCACTTGAAAATACTAAAGCATGTTTGAAAGTAGAGCATCATACAGGTCAGTCTTTCAATTAGCGCTATCTAGATCAGGGGTGTCAAACTCGCATTGTCACATTGTTGTCATGTGATGTATTGTGACTTTTCCCCCCTTTGTTAAAATGGGAGTGGGCATGGCCAGCATGTGACACATCTGGGCAGTGGGCCGCAAGTTTGACACCCCTGATCTAGATAATTTGGAATTATAATTATAGCAGAGTCCAAACAACTGGGAGGCATTAGATTTGGGAAACTTGATATGTAGTATGTTAATCTTCAATCCTATTGGATTCACAAGGGACCCATAGCAAAATGCTTTAGCATCCTACTTTGCAACCTACTCGATTCCTTATCTAGATTAATTTAAGAGTACCGGAGTTAGAAAAAAGAAGCAACATTTTGATTCTCCTGTGGCCTCATAATTCATAAATAAATAATGTGCCAAGTTGTGTCCATGACAATTCTGAAAAAACTCCTTGTGAAATAAGTTGCAGGCAGCTTGCAAAAACCTCTTTCACGCACTAACGTCTTTCAGTAGCTTTGTTTGCAAAGTGTGGCTCACCCAGTGAGTATCCCTTAGTCAATTCAGCCAAGTGCACGTGTCATCAGCACATGATCCATAATGATGGGAACACTCAGCAGTGTTTTACTCCACCCAGCCACCAAACAAGAGGCTGGATAGTTATTACTTCCCTCCCACTTCCTGCCTTTTTGTTTGTCCCTTTGAAAGAGATAGAATGTGTCTGTGAGGGGGTGGGGAGAGAGAGAGGGAGAGAAGGAGAGAGGGAGAGGGAGAGAGATGGAGGAATATAACTCTTATATGCTACCCTTGACTGCTTGGGGGGGCTATTGTGAATGTAAGCTTCTTACCAATGACAGAGCCAGCCATTCACAGGGATTCTAACATCTCAATAAACATCCTTGTTCTTTTGGTCAGATGCAGAGATCTTTGCTGCAGCTAAAATGAGGCTGAAATTTTCAGTCAGAGGCTGGTAAATAAGTGGTATGTATCATCTACCCAAACAGCCCCTGATTGATATATATATAGCATCACTAGGAAATCCAGGTACACTGAAAAAAAACATCTCTTTAAAAAAACTTCTGTCTCTGTAAAGAGGTTTAGCCAGAAACTTATATTTTTCTACATTGCTTAAGTTTACTGTTTATTATTTCTCTGTCCAAACTTAGGATATACTCTCTCTCCCTCCCTCCCCCTCTCCCCACTCTTTCTTATCATATATCTACCATTTATCCTATATCTGTCTATCTATCACCTATCATCTATCTACTGTATTTCCCTGCAAATAAGACCGGGTCTTATATTAATTTTGCTCCAAAAGACGCATTAGGGCTTATTTTCTGGTTAGGTCTTATTTTTGGAAATTATGGTCCTAAATGCATCCATCTGGCTGACAATCTTAACTGGGGCTTATTTTGGGGATAGGACTTATATTACAAGCATCCTGAAAAATCATGCTAGGGCTTATTATCCGGCTGGGTCTTATTTTCGGGGAAACAGGGTCTATCTGATCTCTCTGGTTTTTATGGCCATCTCATATACATGACTCTGGGCAGTGCACACCCTTACACACTCTCTTACCAAAATTGAGTTAAAAAACATATAGCAGCAGGAGAATCATACAATGCCTGTAACATAGCCAGGAAATGATTTCTGTCACATGCCCAGGCAGCAATCACAGAACTGCTCAAAGTCTTCTGGAAGCCAATTGGAGGGGTCACATAATCTCAGGTTAGAAGATGCTCCAGAGGACCAGAACAGAAAAAAATGTCTTCTCTGAAGTCCCATCAGACAACACATTTTAGCCAAAGGTGCATTCGAATGTGCCTTTCCTGCCAGATTTCATAGGATGGGTAGAAACCAGGAAAAAATGTATGTCCTAAAAGTATCCCAGCTCTAAGCTATGTGCAGTTGTGCATTATATATTTTTTTTTTGAACCCTTGTGTTTTATAATATTAAATTCAAATGCATGATTTAAAAAATGAGAAACGAAACAGCCATTGAAACAAGAGGCTTATAGAAATCTCTGTTTTTTTGAGTCACACTTAGGCCTTATTTCAATTGTGGATGTTGAAAGAGATATCTAATCATTCTGAAAGTAATTTGGACAACTTGCTGCATATATGTGGATGGGTATGAGTGTGAATTAGTCCAAATAAACCCAGTTCTGTTTGGGGTTAAAAATTAGCCTGTGAATATTGTAGTGGAGAATAGCTGTAGCTTAGGGGTGGAATGTTGATGATTTGGGGTTTGTGGGCAGGGTTTTCTTCTTGCAAATATTATATTATCAAAATATGTAACATTTGTATTTATTAATTAAATTATATGTTACTCATTTCACTGTTGGAGTAACTTTGGGCAACTTACAAATTGATGAAAAAATAAATATAAAAACAGTTACAATTAATAAGAATTAAATAGAGACTAAAAACCAAGGGTACGGATGGCAAAGGGTGGGATCTTGCCAGCAGTATGCCAGGAAGGCCAATCAGAGACAGCCCTCCTTCCAAACTACAACAACCCTGATCAAAACAATAGGACAAGTTGCCATTTAAACTGCACTCCTCTGTGTCCAAGTCCTGATGATGTAATCAAAGTTGGGAACGAAATGTTTGCAAGAAGAAAAGTGGGCTCAGAAAATATAATTCCAACAAAATTCACATTATCTAGAGCCTGCAGAGGAATCAAGGAGAATCAAAGTGAAGGAGGATCACAGCATTGCAGTGTCACAACTGTGGAAAGCCCCCCCCCCTTAGAAGAATGAAATATTTTGAAGAATATTAAAAAAGGCAGAATATTATATTTCCCTAAATGAAAAATGGAGAAACATGTTTTTTCAGAGGCAGGAAGCAGACTCATATTTTGTGCCCATTAAGAAAGATTGGGACAGCCTATTCAGAAACTAGCCCCAGTTTCCCTGCCCCAAACAGAAAGTGAGGAGGCCAACTTTTAGAAATGCATATTTGGTAATCCATTCAAGACTGGATATTTTGAAACAGAGGCAGAGTGGTAGGATTAGAAGCAGCCCCTCACCCAACATCCAACACAGGACAAAAGTCATTAGGCACAATAGGAATTGCCCCATACCCTTTCAGAACACAAGCCCCTTCATTGCACCATCCCAGAGCAGTCCAAACTTTACCTGGGAGCTCAGATAAACAATAAACCAGAGGCTGACCAGATTAGCTCAGACAAACACCTAGGATTTGCATTTCCTCTTTTGCCTATAGAGCCAGCTATGACCCCTACATGATCCCATAGGAATCTGACTGCAGCCAATAGAATACATGTTCTTGCACAGGAACAGGAAGCTCAAATGCAAAGCCCAAAGAAGGTATAAAAAAACCTCCACTCTCAAATCCATTTTGTCAGCTGCACCAGAACGCTAAACACTGGTGGTTCTGCTTCATCATTAAACCATCTTTCTAGTCAGCCTCCATATTTCCAGTGTCTTTCTCCCAGCTTGGAACTGAACCAGATGGATTTTTCTTCCAACACAATGCAACTCCTGCTCGCTTCTTTGTATGTATCACAGTGTCACCTGCATACCTGAGAGGGCAGAGTTTGTGGTATAATTTTGCAATGCTACTTTGGTTATTCTGATGAAAGCAATAAGTGTGAAGAGACACTACCGCTTCTCTAAATTAATTTACCTGGACACCATTGGGATCAAATAATCAACACATTTCTATCTTGCAGTTCTCTCATATGGCTTATTTTATAAAGATGTCTGTTTTTTTAAAAAAATTGGTATGTTTGATTGCAGTAACTTTAATTTATTGGTAGCATTTGATGGTAGCTAACTTCATTCTGATTTTTTTTGGATGCTCAATTTTATTCAACAACAATGAGTCAGAAGAACTGAGAGAGCAGCTATGTGGAAAAGCAGGTTTAATTATGTTTATGGCATGTGACAAAAGTATCTGCCAGCCTTGGGAATCAACAGCCTGAAAATCAAGCAAATAACTTCCTCTGATGAATTTACTCTAAAATATGCCATAATAGGCATTCCTCCCACTGGTCAAAGCTTTGGCCTGTCATTCCATTTTTTGTCAGAGGTGAAACCTATCTTTTGAAAGCAGGAGTAATTGCATCCTATATTGCATACATTCTTGTAAAATCAGCATAGGTAAATTAGTGCCATTGGAAATAGTCTATAGCTCAAGGCCTTATTTAGATCTGGGCTCCTACTGGGCTTTAGTAGATTGTTTTAAATTGCAAAGTGTTTCAACAGGTGGCAACACCTGGCTGATCTTGGATCAATCTGTACGTTAAGCAGCTTCAGGCATGATGAATATTTGGGTGGGAGATATCAAAGGAATATTAGAGCTCTGGGCTATAATGGGAAGTTGAGAAATATGCTGGAATGTGAAACTGGTCAGCCACTTTTGTCCTGCTACTGAAATCATTACGCAATTGTATCCATGCAATTCTAAAAAGCCAGTTTGACTTAAATATCCACCTGTTTCTGTTCCAAGCCAGGAGAAAGACACTGGAAACATGGAGACTGATTGGAAAGATGGTTTAATGATGAACAGAACCATCAAGCACATGGTTCTGGGCCGCTGACCACATGGAGTTGAGAGTGGGTGGCTTTTATACCTTCTTTGAGCTTTGCACTTGAGCTTCCTGTTCCTGTGCAAGAACGTGTATTCTATTGGCCATTGTCAAACTCCCATGGGACCATATAGGCTCATGTTTTTCTGAGCTAAGTTTGGCTGAAGTTTGCTGGGGATGGTGCAACTAAGACGATGCAGTGAAGGAACTTGTGTTCTGAAAGGGTGTTGGCAATTCCTATTATGGCTGAGGGCTAATCCTACCTTTGTTCAGACCTTGCTGCAGGGAATTTTTGCCTATGAATAGAGCTACCTAGATATTTGGCTTTTTCAATAAGCTCTTTATCTCTTAAGTGCTGACATCTGCTGAGGGCTATTAAGAAAGGTGGGGGCTGCTTTCTCTCTCTAAAAAAACATGTTTCTCAATTTCTCACCCAGGGAAATATAATATTCTGCCTTTTAAAAATATTTCTCAAAATATTTCATTCTTCTAGGCAAGGGGTGGGTGCTAACTTTCTACAAAGGCATCTTCAACTTGTTTTTATGAATGAACAATTATTTAAACTGCTTCCCATTCACATGACTACTATAATAGCAAGAGAGTGTAACCCTTGCCTGATGGGCTGTCTATGACCTCAGGTTTGCATTGGAAGGAAATAGCTACAGGAAGAACGTGCTACAGAATGCTTAGAAAATGTGCAAGCAACTATCCCCATCCACCCTCCAAAAAAAAAAAAAGGGGGGGGGAAGCAAAATCCTGAGCCAGTGCTCAATTTATAAACTTTATGGGATAAGCACATCTGAGGATTGTCCGCCATCTAGTGACTTGTGAAGGTATGGCTGTATCAAGGAGTATGTATGCAGGCTTCAGCCGGTCAAATTGATGTTCAGCATATCAACTGAATCTAGCAGTCAACAGTCCTTTTGGCAACACTTGCTAAAGCATGGTGACATATCTCTGTTTTTCTCTCCTCTCGTCCACCTTCAAAGGTCACACTGGCAACATGTCCTCAAGTGGCTGAGATGGTGGGTTTTCCCCTCAAAGTTATATACAAGGCTGCTACCTACATCTGCCCCACTAGAGTCTTGTCTAGCATCTGGGAGAGCTTATTATATTGCTCTCACAAGCAACACCTGAGCTGCTTCGCCATATTTTTCCTGCTTCTTCTGCTGATCCATGTCCAGCACAACAGCAGCCATTCAAACCCACATGCTCTCGACATCCTTGAAAGGATGGGTCCACAATTACCTAAAATGACTTAATGGATTGTTGGATGTTCTGCCTCTATCCTCTGGTAGATATTGGGGTTTTTTTTGTTGTTGTTGTTGTCTAGCAGTAACTGTTTTTCTTAATGCTTTTGCTGTGAATAAGCAACACTTGCAGGTTATCCAGAGGGAGGGGATGAAGAGATAGAAAATAGCATAGTATTTCCTTTGGCTCTTAGTGGGCTAAGACATATTTTCAGGGGTGAAATGCTACCGGTTCGCACCGGTTCAAGTGAACTGGTAGTGATAAAAACTACCAGTTCGGGCGAACCGGTAGTAAAAAAAGCTACCAGTTTGTACGAACAGGTATTTCCGATGATCAGCTGTGCCGCACAGTTTATATTCGCTAGAAAGCAGGAAATCCTGCTTTCTAGCAAAGCTAAATCACGTGGCACAGTTGTTCCCCTCGCACTGTTCTACTTACCTTCCCAAGCCTCCTTTTTCCGTGCAAAACATGTGTGTATTGTGCATGCACGTGGAGTGTGCTTTTGGCACACACTGCTCATCACTTTTGGTATGCACCATGCATGCGCGGGTGGCAATCTGCAGAGGATTTCACTACTACATATTTTGCTTGATAAAATAACTGGGCTTATGCAGTGCCCAAAGCTACAAACCATGATTGTCCAATCAAATGGCTGGGTTCATGCACATACAAGCAAACCATAATATAATGCATTAATTAGGTGATAAGCACAAAGGAAAAAAAATCAAAAAATTGTTTTACCATGCACACACTTTCTAACTCCAACTTCTGCCTATTCTTCTTCTTCTTGTGCCATATCCATCATTGGAAGTTGGCAATCATGTTGGTGATCCTATTTTTTATCAACAGCCACACAAAAGAGTGCTGTTGAGTTTGTCTGAACCAGTCCCTTAGATTTTGAAGCCATGATGTTCTTCTTTTGCCTGGACTTCGTTTGCCTTCAATCTTTCTCTGGAGGATTAAGTGAAGGATGCCATATTTTCCCGGTGTCGCATTACATGTCCAAAATATTTTTAATGGTTTTGATGATTTCCCTTGGCTTTCCCAGGTAGCTTACCACCTCCTCCTTTCTGATTTTGTCAATCCAGCTTATAAGTAACAGCCGCTTGTGAATCCACATTTCAAAATGCTTCTAGTCTCTTCAAATGGCTTTCTGTCAGAGACCAACTCCATGGAGCAGGATAGAAAAGACGTAGCATCAGACAAGCCTGATTTTCAATCTTAGGCTTATGTCCTGACTGCAGAAGACCTTTTTCATTTTGAAGAATGCTGTTCCAGCTTTCTCTATCCTAGTCTTTACTTCATCTGCATATGTATATGCATAAATCAAGATCACGTGAAGTGTTAATACCACTTTATAATGCCTTGGTAAGGCCACACTTGGAATACTGCATTCAGTTTTGGTCGCCACAATGTAAAAAAGATGTTGAGACTTTAGAAAGAGTGCAGAGAAGAGCAACAAAGATGATTAGGGGACTGGAGGCTAAAACATATGAAGAACGGTTGCAGGAACTGAGTATGTCTAGTTTAATGAAGAGAAGGACTAGGGGAGACATGATAGCAGTCTTCCAATATCTCAGGGGTTGCTACAAAGAAGAGGGAGTCAAACTATTCTTCAAAGCACCTGAGGGTAGAACAAGAAGCAATGGGTGGAAACTAATCAAGGAGAGAAGCAATTTAGAACTAAGGATAAATTTCCTGACAGTTAGAACAATTAATAAGTGAAACAACTTGCCTGCAGAAGTTGTGAATGCCCAACACTGGAAATTTTTAAGAAGATGTTGGATAACCATTTGTCTGAAGTGGTGTAGGGTTTCCTGCGTGGGCAGGGGGTTGGACTAGAAGACCTCCAAGGTCCCTTCCAACTCTGTTATTCTATTCTATTCTATTCTATTCTATTCTATTCTATTCTATTCTATTCTATTCTATTCTATTCTATTCTAT
>WNWU01013629.1:502921-513838 GCA_012654045.1 Ptyas mucosa
ATTCTATTCTATTCTATTCTATTCTATTCTATTCTATTCTATTCTATATGATATTTCTTGGATGTACCAATAGAAGCCAATATACATAGTTAGAGGGTTGAACTACAAAGTCCTTGGTGCTCTCAGTACATACTTTCTTGTATGCTTACAGACATTTCATTACCTGGCTAGGTAACATTTTCACTGCTAGAAGGGAGTGGGGTTTGCTTTCTGTTTATATACAATAGCATGCTGTGTCGATGTTGATGGGAGTATAGTTTTCGTCCAGTGCCTCCAGAAAATCAAAGACCTTCAAATAAACCTCAACTTTCTTTGTGATGAATTAGAAACCAGTTAGTGGGTTAATGAGAAATGATGTGTAAAAACTAGAGTAATTTTCTATGACTCTATGGATCAGTCATTCACTATTCTCACAGGTGGAAGATAGAGGCAAAAATCCTGCATGTACAGTGTAGTCCGCAACTTATGACTACAATTGAGGCCGTTCTATTGTTATATGAGGCAGTTGTTCCACGAGTCGTGCCTGATTCTACAATCTTTTTTGCCGCAGTGTACAACAAATCACTGCATGATTTGTTAAGTGATTAATGCATTTATTAAATGAATTCAGCTCCTTGTTTTAGCTTGTCAGAAGCCGGCTGAGAAAGTTGCAAATGGTGACCCCATGATCACAGGATGTGGTAGCAGTCATGCATACATGTAAGTTGCCAAGTGTCTAAATTCCGATCACATGACTATTGAGATACTGCGATGGACATAAGTGTAAAACCTGGTTGCAAGTCATTTTTTCAGTGCTGTTGTCACTTCAAAAACTCCAGCTTCAGTGGACATTGAATGGAAAGATGCTAAAGATGCTAATAGGATAGGATTCATTAGAGGAAACTTACTGTCCTATGCGCTTCACACATGAAGATGATGTCACTTTAAACAGTCACTAAACAGATGGTTGTAAATGGAAGACCTCTTGGTCCCTATTTGAAACATGCATGCTTTGGTCTTTAAGAATATACCTTCCATGTCATGTTTAAATCTTTATTGAGTCTCATTCACATTCTCCATATTAACCATTGTTATTGTAGAATCAAAAGTGGGGGGAAACACATTTGCAACACAAATATAGATTGCTTTTCGGATACCCGTATTTTTTTTAGCTTTGTTCTGGGTACAATTATTTTAATTTTTTTACTTTCCAGTAGATGGCAGTTGAATACATACTGTTTTGGCCTGAGAAAGTCAGAAATGCAAAAGAAGCAGAGACAGATGCATATTTGTTAAAGCTACGTACTTTTTTTCTTTGAAATTGCAGAACAATTATTTAGTAGAGTTTGGATAAAAAAATCAATAGATTTAATTTCTTGCAACAATAGTGACTTAAGCAGGACAATTATAGTTATGAACAAATGCAAACATAAAACATCATGCATTTATCTGTTTGACGGAGACTGCTATAGCAGATTCCCATGGAAATACTTCTAAAATCAATGATCTTGGTTAGTCAAGCCTGTTGAATGCAAAAAATCAATCTTCAAAACATTAAGAGGGGACCAAATCATCTATTGAATCTTGGTGAAAAATGCAATAAAATAAAATATATATCTTTTAAAATAAAAGATTAAATATTAAAAGATTAAAATAATTCACAAAAAACTTTTTAAAAACTCAAACAATTGGTGGCTCATCTTCTAGCAGTATGACTAGTCATCATAAGCCTTTCCTCATTGCTGAGCTAAACTACTAATTACCACCCTTGAGTTGGAGAAAAAACTATACCAGCCTGAAATGAATTGCCCGAATTACCAGTTATTCTCCTTCCTCTGTTTTGAAGGGGAACTTTAGGATAGTGGACTTCAGCTCTAATTCCCAGAGAGTCATCTCATTCTAAGAAATCATCTTTTTATTTTTTTGCTGTATTTGCTATAGTCTTGTATTATCTGCTGCTTGCATCATCCCATGTCTTGCTCTCTGTTTCGTTTTGTTTTATATCTTGTTGTACAGCCACATTTTCCTGTAAAAAGTTTTTTATTTTCTCAATTACTGTTATCTCTGACTTCCCAAGCACAGCTTTTCTTGGAAGGTCACAACTTTCTTACAGTGTGTCATGCATCTCACTGACATCTCTATTTTTCTCATTCTATTCATTATTTCTTTTAATTTATTGAATTTATTTATTCTCATCCAGAGAATAAATCCAGAGGAAAAGGTAAGGTGGGTGGTATTGCTGTATGTTACAGTAATCTAAACAGTGACAGCTAATAATTTCTCCAAATATTTCCCCAGTTCTAAAGCACATTGTATGATCTGGACTTGTGATAGAATTGCCATTCATGGCATGTGGAAACAAATCCAAAGCTTTCTTACTGCCTACTGATGTTATAAGTTGGTTGGATAAAAATCATTTGTGGCAGGTAAAGGAGAGCATCTGTTCTTAGCTGCAAGCATTCTCCTCTTTGCTCAACAGCCTTATATTTCTGTATGAGATAAATGGCAAAAGAGATGGGTCAGAAGCATCTATCAACAACTATTAGACTGGATGTCTAGATGGAACATGAACAGGAGACCTAACTCTTAGAACAAAAATTTAGAGCCTGGTGGCGCAGCAGACTAAAGCAAGTTATTAACATTCAGCTGTCTGCAATTACTGTAAGTTCGAATCTCACCAGGCTCAAGGTTGACTCAGCCTTCCATCCTTTCTAAGGTAGGTAAAATGAGAACCCAGATTGTGGGGGCAATAAACTGACTTTGTATAAATATACAAAAGTATGAAGGCTATTGCTTAACGCATTGTAAGCCGCCCTGAGTCTCTGGAGAAGGGCGGCATATAAATCAATTTTTTTTAAAAAAATTAGGGGTGGTGAAGCAAAAATGAGCTATTTTATATTCATGCCCCAGCATATCTGGATATTAGGGAATGGTATGAGCAAAATATTTCTACTGGATAAAATTACCATAAAAAATGTTGGGATGAAGAAGATTAAAATGCAAAGATTTAATAGAATAGCATATTACTTGAATGCATATAATTTTGTTGTAGACTAATCCTTATATTTTCATTAGCTTCTCTTACTCAACACAGGAATCCATCTCTTAGATTAGAAAAAAGCCCATCTCTCTCTCTATCTGCTGCTTCAGGTATAGTCCAATTCCTATGTAAATTGTTCATTTTTATCATGCCTTTATTGCTTTTATAAATAATTAAGGGCAGCAAACATACCTGGAGATTAAAACATATGAAGAGTGGTTGGAGGATTTGGGTTTGGCTTGTATAAAGAAAAGAAGGACTACAGGGGACATGATAGCAGTATTCCAGGGTGCCACAAAGAGGAGGGAGGTCAATTTATTTTCCAGGCACCAGAAGGTAGAACCAGAAACAATGGATGGAAACTAATCAAGGAGAGAAACAACTTAAGGAATTAAGAAGAAACTTCCTAACAATGAGGACAATTAACCAAGGGAACAGCTTTCCTTCAGAAGTTGTGGGTACTTTGCAGGGGTGGGTTCTAAATTCCGTCGCTATCGGTTTGGTTGTGCGTGCGTGCAGCACTTCTGCACATACACAGAAGCTTCTGTGCATGCACAGAAGCATCCGGGCAGGTAGGTGGAGCCTTCCATCGCCGCCGCTACCAGTTCGCTCAATCCGGTGAGAACCGGTAGCAATCCACCACTGGTGCTTCATCAAAGTCAAAAGTCAAAGCCTTTATTGTCATTGTACATCATGTATACAACGAAATTGGTTTAGCCTCTACTGCTGCAGTTCATACAAGACAACGTGAATAATATAAAGGATAATCTTTATACAAGTAGTTAGGGAAAAAACTAGTCATACGTTTCCATATCTCCAACATATTCTGTGCAACATGTATGTTACTTAGGTGTATGATCTTATGTTATGGTATATACATATCACACACCACACTGGCACCAGTGAAATTTGTGGTGCTATTTGTGTGTAGGAGTCTGAGAGCCCATTGAGCAGAAGCTGTTTTTAAACCTGTTTGTCTGGCTGGCTATACTTCTGTGTCTTCTGCCCAATGGTAAAAGTGAAAAAAGACACTGACTAGGGTGTAAATCATCCCTAAGCAGTGGTGGGATTCAGCCAGTTCGCACCACTTCGGGAGAACTGGTTGTTAACTTTCTGAGCAGTTTGGCAAACTGGTTGTTGGAAGAAATCATTAGGGCAGAGAACCGGTTGTTAAATTACTTGAATCCCACCACTGTCTCTAAGTATCTTCCTTACTCTGCTGAAACAGCCATCCAGTGGTGTTAAGGGGCAACCAATGGTTTCTTGTGCTGAATTAATCACTCTCTGTAGTGCTTTCCTGTCCGTGTTAAACCAGAGTGTCATACAGTACGTGAGGACACTTCCTATTGTGGACCGACAGAAAAAAGTCATCAGCCATTGTTCTACCTGATTTTTCTCAGGACTCTAAGGAAATGAAGCCTGGAAGTTCACTGGAGGTTTTTTAAGAAGAGACTGGACTGTTACTTGTCTGAAATGGTATAAGATCTCCTGTTTGAGCAGGTGGCTGGATTAGAATCCCTCCAGCTCTATTCTGGGTCCTTTCCAGCCCTATTCCGATTTTGATACCTAATAGTCTTTCCTCCTCCCATTTTCCCTACAACAACAATCCTGCGAGGTGAGCTGGGCTGAGAGAAAATTGTCACCCAGCCAGTTTTTCATGCCCCAGGTAAGTCTAGAACTCAGTCTCCTGGTTTCTGCCTTGGTGCCTTAATCACTACCAGTGTTTCTCAATTATGGCAACTTTAAGACAGTGGTGAAATCCATTTTTTTTTTTACTACCGGTTCTGTGGATGTGGCTTGGTGGGCATGGCTTGGTGGGCGTGGCAGGGGAAGGATACTGCAAAATCTCCATTCCCACCCCACTCTGGGGCCAGCCAAAGGTGATATTTGCCAGTTCTCTGAATTTCCGCTACCTGCTCAAAGTTTCCGCTACTGGTTCTCCGGAACCTGTCAGAACCTGCTGGATTTCACCCCTGCTTTACGACGTGTGGAGTTCCATTCTCATGCTGGGTGGAAATTCTGGGAACTGAAGCAGGGGTGGGTTCTACTTACCTTTACTACCAGTTTGCAGTGGGGCTGTGCGGGCTCTTCTGCATAAGCACAGAAGCATTTTGATGACATCAGGGTCAGTAGGCGGAGCCTCCTGCCAGTTTTACTACCGGTTCTATAGAACCGGTACGAACCGGGAGCAACCCACCACTGAACTGAAGTCAACATAACTTACAGTTGACGAACACTGAACTAAACTGTGAAGCAGGTTTATACAAATCTTAATGACTCCGTTCCCACAAATCTGTTAAAGCAAAACCAGAAAAACATGTTTATGATTCAGGGTTAGATTGTCACCCTCTGTCATTTGTACCCTTCTCCACCATCAAAGCTTTCCTTTTATTTTTCTTTCTTATATTTTCAAGAACCGTTGAGTTACCGCAGTAAAAAGAACCTGGTGACAAAAATCATAACAAATGATGATGGAATCTGGCTGAGAAATGCCAAGATTGGGGAATTTCCTAGAGATGGAAAATTGATGCCTCATTGCATTTTTTGGGCCGAAGTGGTAAAGGTTCAGCTCTAGAATCAGTCAAAGGACATAAGAGGGGGGCATTTTATAACAGTCGCTACAATGCCAAATCCACCCTAAAATATTAATGGAAATATTAATTTAAACATATTTCCTGCAATTGCTAATATTTATTTTGATATACATTCAGAATATTTATGCAATTTTCCCCCTGTTCAGCATAGGAGCAGCTTCTGGCAAAGAGGTGCTACTTTCCCAGCCATACCAAATGGCTGTTATGATTGGCTGAGTTTTAATAAATGATTTGTCATGCCAAATTCTGGCCAAGTTAAATCCTAGGCAAGTGCTGGGATTCAAGAGGAGTGCCAGGTGGACTTCAATGCCTAGGATTCCAGAATGGAAAGATTGACTTCTTGTTGTAGATGGCTTGACCTGGTTTGACTTCCAAATGACCCCACACAAATGTTGACATGTGTAACTCTTAATTATTATTTAACCTGTGGTGCTTTTAATTTAAAAGTTAAGCTGTGGAACTCTGAAGTACTTTTCAACCTAAGGCATGCTGATTGGGGATTCTGGTTGAAATCCATGTTAAAGTTGCCAAGGTTGAGAAATATGGACCTAAAGCAGGGATGTCAAACTGGTGGCCCATAGGCCAGATTTGTCACATGCAGGCAACACCCACCCCAGTTCTGCAAAGGGGAAAAATGTTGCGATAGATCATGTGATGACACCCGTGACCTAAAGGGTCTTTAAAACCACAAAAATATTCTGCTTTCAGGTTCAGATGTTATATGCTAGGCCTGGGAATCTTGGGCCTTCTCTGGGCCACTGTGTCCCAACCTCTAATAGCCCAAGGTAGTAAAACCAATGATGAAGATGGTGGGCAATGTAATTCAGGTACTGTTCTGCTCTGTTTGAGGGCAATATCATTGTAGGATGCTGTGTTTGAGTCTCACATCTTGTTTTTTTCCTTCCAACTTAGTTTTATACGGTTGTTCTTTCTACGGTTGAGGTTGCAACACACATAATAAAGCAGCAGAGCTCAATCGTGTTGAGACCCTGGAAAATGTGTAGAGAAGAGCAGCGAAGATGATGTAGGCTAAATTGTATGGCAAACGTTGAGGGAACGTTGAAGAGAAGGATTTGGGGGACATGATAATAGTTTTTCAGTTCTAGAAGGTCTGTCACAAAGAAAAGGGGATAAACATTTTCTAGGGCACTAGAGGGCAGGACAAGAAATAATGGGTGAAAGTTTGTCAAAGAAAGATACAATCTAGAAATAAGGAGAAATTTTCTGACAGTGAGAGCAATTAATAAATGGCTTGCCTCTTGCAGTTTTGCCACCTAGGCACAGTTTAGCCTGTGATAATCAGTTTACCCATGTGAATTTCTTATAACTTGATTCAAATACAATATTTATCTGATAGATATTTCCCCTTACAGCTGTTATCCAACTGTGATAGACTAACTATCCATAATTCTTACTCACAAAGGGCATTGGCTGTGCTTGATAGTCGAACATTTCCAGAAATGTCTGAGAGGAGATTTGTATACATGGAATATATGAACTCAGTCCATTGACATCTGTGTAACTTAAGTGCCAAGGAAAACTATTCATAAGGAATAGGATAAATTTCGTCTTATTCTTAACATGCATTTGGAAAAATAGGTTTACTTGACAGAAAGATGTTTGTTTAGCCGCTTCATTTACAGAACCTAAGATTTTCTAGATTTGATTCTCTGGGAGGAAAAATTCCTAGCAAAATAATAACAACAATAACAGTAATAATAATAATATAACCTGAAAGCAATTTGATTATAGATATATATATGTCTGGAGTATGTAAACAATGGCAGAAGGCCATAAATACCACAGCAATGGCAGTCATATGAATTTTAATGCCAATGTAAATATTGCATAATTCATCCTCTTCAGACTGAGTGTATTTTTTAGGAATATCCCCAAAAAGCTTTTAATAACAGTAATCATCCCTTATCCAGGCATTGTGAGCTTTCTTTAACAGATTGCAGTCAGAAGAGCCAGGCTTCTGGGGGAGGAATGGCAAACTGAAGATAGCTGCCAAAGCAGAGCTGATGTTCTTCTGTTCACTTTGCTACTGGAGATTGACAAGAGAAAGTCTGAAAGGGAAAGTGGAACTGAAGAGAAAATAGTGTCCGTGTTCCTTTTTTGCATTTGGCAAATAAGCAAACACTGAGAAAATATGATCAGCAGTGGAGAATAAATGCTGATATATGTTCTTCTGAACTGAAAACTACTCCAGAAATTGTAGGTGCTTCAGCACTGGAATTTTCAAAGAAGAGATTGGACAACCATTTGTCTGAAATGGAATAGGGCAATGATGGCTAACCTTTTGGCCATCATTGCCCTGGCAGTGCGACCTGCCAGTGTGGGGCAGTTGCACATGTGTGTGCCCACACCCATAATTCTATGCGCCCTATCCCCCCGCGCATGCGCGCATGATCCCCCCCATGCTCCCCCCACTTTTGGCACGTGATGGCACATTGGGCCCAGTAGGCCCGTTTTTTGCTCTCCCCAGGCTCCAGAGCCTCTCTAGGAGCCTGGGGAGGGCAAAAACAGGCTTCCCCACCCCACCCCAGAGGCCCTCCAGAGACCCAAAACACCCTGTTTCCCTACTTCTGGTGGGCCCAAAAGGCCTGAAAATCAGCTGGCCGGCATGCATATGCATGCAGAACCTGAGCTCGTGTGCCCACCGATATGGCCCTGGGTGCCACCGGTAGCACGCGTGCCATTGGTTCGCCATCACAGGAATAGGGTTTTCAGCTTGAGCAGAGGGTTGGACTAGAAGACCACCAAGGTCCCTTCCAACTCTGTTATTCTGTTACTGCCATAGATTTGCTACAACTACAACTGTTTGCCTTGAATACTTCACCACCTCCTGCAGGTGAATGTAACGGGTGAATCTGTTGGAGACTGAAGTATTCTGGGTGAATGAGACTGTTCCTATGAGTCAGAATCTGATCTGAACAATCATTAGCGAAGTAGGTTTGTAATTACAATTGAAAGGAAATTCTTGTTTTCAGGAAATGGATTATAATGATAGCACCTAACTACAAGTAATCCTTGACTTACGACACAACTCAGCCAAAATTTCTGTTGCTAAGCAAGACAGTTGTGAATTTTGTCCCATTTTACGACCATTCTTGACACAGTTGTTAAGTGAATCACTGCAGTTATTAAGTCAGTAACATGGATGTTAAGTGAATCTTGTTTCCCCGTTGACTTTGCTCATCAGGAGGTCCCAAAAGATGATTGCGGGACACTGCAACCATTATAAATGCATGACCAGTTGTCAAGCATCCAAATTTTGATCACGTGACCATGGGAGGTTGCAAAGGTCATGTGAAAAATGGTCATGACAGTGACCATTTTTTCAGTGCCGTTGTAATTTCAAACGGTCACTAAATGAATGGCTGCAAGTTGAGGATTGGATATTGAATTAAGGGAAGAGTCAAAGATCATGCTCCCAGAATAAATCCATTAACACTTTACCTATCCTGTACTACCATATTGTGGTCAGTAAATCATGATATGTCAGTAAATCATGATGTGTTGAAGATCCATCTATTTGGACCTTCAACAGAATCTTGGTTATTTTAAATCTTGGCTAGTCTTTCATTGCTTGAGGTATGGTGAGAATCCACCCTGTTTGATTAGTTTATGAGCCAGGTATAGTGAAAATCCCAAGAATGTGTTCATTCAATAATCAATTCTTGTATCTTGTGATTTTGTGATACAAGAATCCAGCCAATAAACCAGTATAGAATGAATGTGTGAAGCTGGGGATCAAGTTTGGGTTCAACATCTCAGCTATAGCACTTCTACATGTTCATCCAAAGACTGAAATCATAACTGTACATGTATAGGTTGTATGCTCTTACATGCAAGCTATAGTAAATATAGTTTAAAGAGCTTACAAAATACAAGGCTATCTCTTGTGCAGAAAAAGTCAACATACATTCACATTGTAAACATGAAACGTATCTGGCCTTTAGAAGAACTCAGTAGAAGTTAGCCAACAGTGTGATCCCTCATGTTTCCTGTGTTTTTTCTTCATAAATTTATAGTAAGAAGATCTTACACCAAAAGTTTTGACATCATATCATATACCTTCTAGGTGTATGAGCTGCACATTTACCTTATGTAATGGCGACAAATGGCAAATCCTTAATTTGGGATAGTTTTGAGGAAATGGGATATAAAAAAAAATTAAGATGGTGGCTGTGACCATTTGATCCAAGCCCTACCCTATACAGGTAACCTTTGACTTAACAACCACAATTGGGAACAAAATTTAGAATAGAATAGAATAACAGAATTAGAAGGGACCTTGGAGGTCTTCAAGTCCAACCCCCTGCTTACGCAGGCAACTCTATGCCATTTCAGACAAATGGTTCATTGCTAACCAAAGGGGTTCCTAAATGATGTGCACCTAATTTTGCAAAACTTTTGCCAAGGTTGTTGAGTAAATCATTGCAGTTGTTAAGTGAATTGCATGATTATTAAGGCAATTTGGTTTCCGCCATGTTTTTTGCTTGTCAGACAATAGCTGGGAAGGTCACAAATGGTTATCTTGGAATACTGCAACCATTATAAATAGAGGCCAGTTTCCAAGGAGGAGGGGGAGGAGGAAGAGGAGAAGAAATAATAATGGGAAAAAATATAATCTGCAGCCGGCAGTTGACCCTTAAAATAATGTTCATGATCAGGTACTCAACTACTGCACCGTAGGCTTAAATGTTGTGCTGCTCTAATACTTCCTTTTCTCCTTCCCACTTCAATTAACTATATATCTTCTGCCAATTCAATTGGATATCTCATTCCTCACCCACTCTTCTGATGTTAATCCTTCTATTCAAATGCTTCTTCATACATACCGTTTTTAATTTCCACAAGTCTTGGCTTAGTGTTTGTATCCTGGACCAGATCCATTATTGCAGAAGCAAGAGTTATGCAACCTGTAATATTGAGAAGACCTCAAAGCTCCAGCTTGGCTGATTCCACCCCCACCCCCCCAGTATTCAAATAAGCTCTGCTTAGATCTTTTATTATTCCTCTCCCTCCCCCACCTCTCTCTCTCTCTCTCACAAACACACATGTCCATCTGTCTGTCTGTCTCTCTATCGTCTCTTTCTCTCTCTCTCACACACACACACTTCTGTGTGTCTGTCTGTCTGTCTATCTATCTATCTATCTATCTATCTATCTATCTATCTATCTATCCTCTCTCTGTGTGTCTCTCTCTCTCTCACACACACACACACTTCTGTCTGTCTGTCTATCATCTATCTATCTATCTATCTATCTATCTATCTATCTATCTATCTATCTATC
>WNWU01013629.1:524263-578755 GCA_012654045.1 Ptyas mucosa
TCTTTCTTTCTTTCTTTCTTTCTTTCTTTCTTTCTTTCTTTCTTTCTTTTTCTCAGTATAATTTATCTCTGTGATCCTTCTGAGAGCATGAGAATTTCGGCTTTTAATGCTTGAGCACAGTTAACTTTTGACCTATGTCAGCCTGTCAGGTTAGAATGAGTTTGGTCACATCAGTCTGAATCAAAATTAAATCCAAGCTCAGGAAGGTGAAAGGGCAAATCCTTAAAGGGATCACCTTAATTGACTGGGCCTCTTAATCCCCCTCCTGTTCATGTACATTAACCCAAATACCTCTAGGTTTCCTCTAACCTGCTTTCAGAAGAAAAGAAAAAAAAAAGACTTATTTCACTTAACAAAGGCAAGTGGTCACAGGAACGTGGCCTGAACTGTATCCAAGAGATGCTTTTTCATTCCTTCTGAATAATCTTCTTTATCTTCCACACTTCCTAGTGGCTTGAAGAGAGGGAAATTATCAGCTTGGTCCCTCTTAATTTGAAACATGTCAGAGATATTGTACAGTTCCAGACATTCTAGCTGCCCTTTGAACTGTGGCCTCATGCAACAAGCATGACCAAATATGGTTTAAAATGATGTTTTTCACATCTGGCAATTTTTCAGATGCATGATTTCAACTCCCAGAATTCCCCAGCTAGAATACAGGCTGGGAAATTCTGCAAGTTGTAATTCATACATCTTAAAAGTTGCCAAATTTGAAAAACACTGGCTTAGGCCACACTGCACAGCCTTCAATACCTAACTCTGTCAAAGCTAGGAGGGAGGAGAGGTTTATGAGTGTTGGAAGAAAAATCCGGTCCAGTTCCAAGCCAGGAGAAAGGTGCTGGAAATAAAATGGAGGCTGATTGGAAAGGAGGACTCTGTTTATTGATGAGCAGAACCAACTACAGCATGCAGTTCTGGGACAGCTGACAAATTGGTTTGATGAATACATAGATTTTTATAGGGTTCTGAGATGCTTCAGGGAGTGGTGCATTGTAGTGACCGTGGTGGCTTCTGCTATTCTAATGGTGGTGGGTTAATCCTAATATGTCCTAAAGATCATGCCCTATTCTTAGAATTTGGGCAAGGGAGTGTAAATTCTTAATCCGATTATCTGGACCTGAAGGTGTTTTGTTTGTGAATAGGCTGGCAAGTGAACTGGTAGCAAAGGTAAGTGAAACCCACCCCTGCTTCAGGCATCTTCTGGAGGCTGTTGGAGCTGCTTTCTGTCTTTGTTAAGATTTTTCTCTATTTCTCCTTTGGGGAACTGTAATATTCAGCCGCTTTTAAGATCCCCCCCAAATATTTCATTCTTCTGGTAGGGCGGCTTCCCACAGGAGGAGGAAGCATATGGGGGCAGGGACAGCAGTTAATTTTGGAATTTCATTAGAACATTTGGGATGGGATCTATTCTTATGATGTTCCAGGTGATATTGTTGTGGGCCTGATAGGAAGACAAAAAAAAAAAAAAGGAAATATATTCAGAATTAAACTAATTTCTGAATATCAAGGGTAAGATTACAATATTAAGGAATCCTGTTGGATTCAGGTGCCCAACACAAACTGTAACCTGCAAAATGGGCATACTGGTTTTCAGTATATACTAAGAATCGTGTGGCGCAATAGCTAAATGCAGTATTGCAGGCTAGTTCAAGTCCTCCTGGCTCAAGATGGACTCAGCCTTCCATCCTTCTAAGGTTGGTAAAATGAGGTCCCAGATTTTTTGGGGCAATATGCTGACTCTGTAAACCGCTTAGAGAGGGCTGTAAACAGAGGAGGACTGCTGCCGGTTTGGATCAGTTCACCTGAACCAGTTGTTCCGATTCTTCACAGTTCAGAGAAGTGGCAAATCAGATCACTAGCTGGCCCTGCCCCCACCATTTTTCAGGCTGTTTTTTGGGCCAAAATCGGAGGTCTTCAGAGGGATACATTACTTAATCAGAGATTAAGCAAAGCACCCCTTTGAATTCACCATGCAAAGGGGAACTTCTGATCAGTGAAGGGCTCAGTGCATATTTTAAAATTTATTCATTTATTATTTATTAAGTTTATCTGCGGACCATTTCATTATCCAAAGTGATTTTGGACAGCTTACAATACACTAAAAATATAAATGTAAACATGCAAGAAGCTCATCTTTAATCAAGGTAGATCATCTCTATCTTGATATTCCATCAAGATGAAGCCACTCTAGGACAAAGCACCCCTTTGAGGCAAATCCCAAGCAGGCCAGTCAGGCCTCCAGTATGGAAAAAAGGGACAAAAACCAGAAGAATGTCAAAACTTAAAAGGCTAAATCAAAACTTACTCAGAAGAGAAAAGCTAAAAGTAGATATATTAGAGTTTTTTTAGAATTATCCTCCCTAACCGAGGCAGTGTGTGCATATATACTTTTAAGTAAGTCCATTAAATCTAATAATAAACTGTTTAGAAGGCATTTACTGTTGGCAAGCAACATTTAATTTTTTTTCTCTCCTATTTCTAGTGCCATGCAGTACATAAAGTAGCACATGGCTCCTCTTTCATTGGGGGGGGGGGAGACCCTCTATTCTTACTAATAGAATGAATCACAGTGGGAGAGAAACAAAAACAGGGTATCAACTTACGAGGAAAATAGGTTCATGAACTTGAACTCCTTTTGATGAACCTGGCAGATGAAAATAGAAGGATTTGATGGATTTTTTAAAACCACAAGATTCCACAAGACCTGCCCAGTTTGGACGATTGTTTGTCAGGCCATTAGCCCAGATTCCACATCAAGTTGAGTCCTGCTAGTACAAGAAGAAGGACCGTGTCTTCTTCAGAGGGTAAGAGAAACATAGTTTGCTGTGCTCTCCCCATTCCTGGAAGAGAAGTCCGTCTGGGAGCAGACGTGGTGTCAGGGAGAGGCAGCACCTTTGAAGTAGAGAACAAGAGATGTCTGCTGGTAATCGGATGTTTAGGAGGACTGTCAAAAAAATCTCCCAACACTTGACTTGTCCTTGATGGTATCTCACTATAGATAAAACAGCAATGGCAGCGGTTTTTGAAAAGAGGCTAATTTCTGTTTCTCTCTCTGTTTCTCTCTCTCCTACATCTGGAGCATTCGGAGAGAGAAGAGCAAAATTGGGGAAGGGAGAGGAGAGCTTTTTAAATTTTATATTAGAAAAACAAAATTCTGTCCTACCAGAATGAACCCCTCTCCCCAAAAAAACAGCGGTCCAAAGTTGAACTGTGATTTATTTTAATTTCTGAGGAGAAATAATGCTTCTGGAGGAGCCCAAGGAAGAATTTAATTATTTCCTCCCTTCCCTTGTGCTTTCCACGTGTGTTGGAAGCAGTTACCCATTTGGGGTAGAGATAATAGGATTAGGAGGCCAGGAAAATGGAGGGCACCAGGTTGGGGAAGGTTGATCTCATCTCTTGCTACGGCCATGTTCTGCTCACTCTGTCTCTTTCTCTCTCGGTTGTTTTGCTGCAACTTTCCAAAAGTGATCAAAATGATGAAAAAAATGACTAAAGAGGAAAATTGATTTTAAAAAACCATAATGTAATTTTGTAAGTAGTCACATAAAGGAAAGGCATTTAGGCATCACTGGCATTTAGAATAATATTACAGGTGCTTTTGGAGAATGAGGGAATCTTCATTCCATCCACCATGTCATTAGCATTATTGTATTTATGTTCTTCCTACGATGGCAGTCGAAGAAACAGATTGCATAGGATACCTAACAGACTCTGTTTTGAATGATCACTAAATGAATGGTCATAAATTGAGCTGTAGCTTTAAAGAACCAAGTGATTGATATAGATCTTGAAGTCACCTCTATGACAATGTCAATGGTGGCCAGTGATACAACTGTGATTGTCTTGTTGCATGATCATACGGGTAACCCTTGACTTACCACCATAACAGAGACTAGAAAATTCATAAATTGTGTGGTTGCTAAGTGATGCATCATGTGACTGCAGGTGATTTTATAATCTTTTTTTGGGGGGGGGCGCAATTGCATGTTTACAACCTGCCACTTCTCATTGATTTTGCTTGTTGGAAGCCAGCTGGGAAATAACAATAGCAATAGCACTTAGACTTATATACTGCTCCATAGTGCTTTACAGCACTCTCTGAGGGGTTTACTAGGTCAGCATATTGCCCACAATAATCTGAGTCTTCATTTTACTGACCTCAGAAGGATGGAAGGTTGAGTCAACCTTGAGCTAATGAGGTTCAAACTCCTGGCTGTATGCAGAGTTAGCCTACAATACTACACTTTAATCCCTGTGCTACCACTGCTCCTATAATGATAATTATAATGATCATAAACATAATAGCAATAGTACTTAGACTTATATACGGCTTCACAGTGCTTTACAGCCCTGTCTAAGCAGTTTACAGAGTCAGGATATTGCCCCCAACAAGCTGAGTCCTCATTTGACTGACCTCGAAAGGATGGAAGGTGGAGTCAATCTTGAGCCTGTGAGAACCGAACTACTGAACTGCTGGCAGCTGGCAATCAGCAGAAGTAGCCTGCAGTTCTGCATTCTAACCATTGTGCCACCATGGCTCTTCATAATGAAATAATGATCATATGATCGAAGGATGCAGAGGTAAATGCATGATGGCTGTCAAATGCCCAAATCATGATCATGTGACCAGGGGGATTGTAGCAATGATTGTAAGTGCAAGAAACAGTCATAAGTCACTTTTTTTCAGCACTGTTGTAATTTCAAATGGTTCCTAAACAAATTGTCATCTTTTGAAGACTACCTGTAAAATCTAGTTTTTCAGTCAACCTTGACTCTTACGAATTTCAAGGATTTCCTGATTTTCTTGCTACTGTTTTCTGTGGAAGTTTTTCAACTTCCTATTAGAGCCTGAAGTCCTTCAGGTCTCCCATGAAGAATGAAGCAGCTCTAATCCTGCTTAGCTTCCAGATTCAAGACCATCCAAAAAGTGCTGTTTGCTTATTTAGCCTATAGGTGGCACTGGGCTCAGTCCATAATTTCCTGCTCCTGCTAGAGAAAGATGTCACAATTCATATTGAGCTTGTGCTGCCACCTGCTTTCAACCTTCCATGGTGGCCAATAACTATTAATTTCTAAGAAGTTCATATTAATGGCTTTCTTTTAATGACAGGCCATCTCCCCCATCGCCATGTATCCTAATCCCCTGGTGTCTGTAAAGTATGGTCAACAAAATCACGATGGTGATTTGGTGTAACACAGGGATGAAATCCAGCAGGTTCCAACAGATTCTGGAGAACCGGGAGTGGAAATTTTGAGTAGTTCAGAGAACCAGTAAATACCACCTCTGGTTGGCCCCAGAATGAAGTGGGAATGGAGATTTTGCAATATCCTTCCGCTGGAGTGGGGTGGGAATGGAGATTTTACAGTATCCTTCCCCTGCCATGCCCACCAAGTCACGCCCACCAAGCCATACCACACCCACCAAGCCACGCCCACAGAACCGGTAATAAAAAAAATTGGATTTCACCACTGATGTAACATATAAAGAGAGAGGATTTCAATTCCTCAATTGCAGTTGCCATTTTATGACACACGTAAAGTCGCCATCTTAACTTCTTTTGACCTGGCCTGAAGCTATTTCCCGCTGCCTATGCCTTTGTGTATCTAATAGCCTTGAATACCACAGGACACAAACTGCAGAAATAATCATATTAAAAATAATGCAATATAGTAATACACTAACTATCAGAGGACACATAGTTAACCCACCCCAAGATTAAAACACTAATAGCAAAAAAAACCCAACACCCCGTTATTAATTAGAGTAACCGAAATGTTCCAATGATTTGCTTTAAGTAACTTTGAAATTTAAGCTGCCTGGGGCAAAAATGAATCACAGAAAACAGTGACATCACTTAATATCCAGGATTTTGAAATATATTTGGAACAAGAGAGCTCCAGAAGGAGGAGGTAGGGAGAACTGTGGTCTTGTGTTCTTTTGCACAGGAATCGTATGTTTACACAGCACACACTATATAAATCTGGTCAGTGACTTCCTACAAAGCCCCACAAAATCCATCAAAAGCAAAAGGGATTTGGGATGATTTAGTATTTCGGTTGGTTGAGAGCAGGGAAGCAAGTATGGATTAATATAATTCTGCCAGTTTTAGTTAGTAAAACCCTTCACCAATTTTTAAAAAGGATTTCCTAATAAAACATAGGTAGAAAATGTGAACATTTGCATTGCACGTAGAAACAGACTTGTTCATGAAAACTTGTCTATAAAGTTACCTTACCTTCATTCTTTGACATGTAAATTTCCACCATGCAGGCTTGTAAAATACAGGTCATTCCTTGAGGTATGACACTATTTATGTGCAATATTCCTTATTCAGTATATCTTTATTTGATTTGATGGATATTTTTTGACCTAAGAAATTCATGTGATACTCAATTTTACTCTCTTTCCTAAAATAATTTTTAATAAAGAAGTTTTAAACAGAATAATAATATAATTTTTGAACTGAAGAGAAAAAAAATAAGGAATACAGAAATGAAATAAAGAAAAAGAAAAAGAACAATAAATAAATAAGTACAGTAATTCTCAACTTACAAGCATTCATTTAGAGACCATTTGAAGTTACAGCCTTACTGAAAAAAGTGACATATAACCGGACTTTGCAACAATCATAACATCTCCATGGTCACACAATCAAAATCTGGTTGCTTGGCAACATGTAACGTATTTACAGTGGCTGCATGTGAAAACTATTTGTGCCCTTACCAGACTTCTGAGAAGCAAAAAATTAATGGGGGAAATGACTGCATGGTTTGCTTAACAAAGGCAATGATTTGCAGCAAAAAAAGTTGTAAAATCAGATATGATTCACTTTGTAATCACCTTGCTTAGCAATGGAAATTCTGGTCCCAATTTTGGTCATAAGTTGAGTATTACCTGTAATAAGGAAGTGGTTTCCAATCTTCTGAACAGCAGTTATAAGTATGTTAATATTTTATCCTCTCTCTCTTTAAGGCTGCATCATAATTTCCTTCTTTCCATAATCTAACCACTCTGTTCATCAATTCCATAAATCACCAGTTCATTTTTTTCCTCTTCAGCAAAAAGTCCATAAGCGGTTTCCAGTTATTAAAAAATGTAATTGTTGAACTTTCTGTAGGCAAACAAATTAATTTTTCCATCTCTGCTATTTCTGTCATCTTGATCATTTATTCCTCCATTAGGATATTTCAACTCTTTCATTTCTGCACCTATAGTAGCCTCGCAGCACTGATTATATATAAAATTAATCTTTCGTGGCTGTCCCTTAGTCCCAGGAAGAAGAAAAAAACAGTTCTGGTTTCAGGTGATTATTAGTTTTTAAAATTCTTTGTATAACTGTATTTATTGAATTATTTTTTTTTTACTTTAATTTTTTACAAGTTCACTAGGCCTGGCCACCGTGGTGGGATTCAGCCAGTTTGCACCACTTCGAGAGAACCGGTTGTTAACTTTCTGAGCAGTTTGGTGAATTGGCTGTTGGAAGAAATCATTAGGGCAGAGAACCGGTTGTTAAATTATTTGAATCCCAGCACTGCCTGGCCACAGTGGTCTTTGTGAAATTCTGCTGCATCTATTGTTGCATCAATTAATTACGTATTTGGGTGGAAAGGAACAAATTACAATCAGGCTGTATATCAGTTCTGGATGGAGTTTGGCACATTTATTTCAGGTACATCAATTGTGCTTTGTTTACATCTCTTGTTCCTTTCATGACTTATCTAAGTAATTACCTCTCATCTTAAAATACCTTTTAAAAAAAGTTGGCAGATAGTTCTTGTTTTATTGCTTGTATGGCATTCCTCAAAGAAGGGCACTTTGACCTTCTAAAATTCCTGGTGGAGATTAAATACCAAAGACAGCAGTGGAAAAGAGAGAGAGTTAATACACAGTTTCACCATGCACAGCAGGAGCTGTCAAGGAGGTCAAGTTATTAACACACTGGGAAACATAGCTTGTATTTTCAAAAGTGGATTTAATGTGTACTCTAGGTTGATTCCTGACAGTAGCCCTGAGAAAAATCACATTTCAACAGCAAGGTCATAACTGTTGGTAGATCTCAAAAGCTGCTTGTTTTGGTCAGTAAACAAATTTTTAAAAAGTGGTTCTATGGTACAATGCGAGATAAACTGAACCTTGTAACAAAAGAATAGCTTCTTCCCAAATAGAAGCATTGGACTCTAACTAGGAGCTAACTATTGGCAGCTAAGGGGCTGCCACAAAGAAGAATGGATCAGCCTATTTTTCCAATGCACCTGAAGGTAGAACAAGAAGTAATGAATGGAAACTAATCAAGGAGAAAACCAAATTTCCTGACAGAACAATTAATCAGTGGAACAACTTGCCTCCAGAAGTTGTGGGTGCTCCAACACTCAAGATTTTTAAGAAGAGATTGGACAACCATTTGTCTGAAATGGTATAGGGTTTCCTGCCTGAGCAGCGGGTTGGACTAGAAGATTCCTCCAAGGTCCCTTCCAACACTGTTAATTCTGTTATTCTGTAACTAGTACAACCTTCCCCAAGTGCCCTCCAGATGTACAGCTCCCAGAATTCTCAGCAGTAGTCAATATGGGCTGGGGAATCCTGGGAGTTGAAATTCATGTATCTAGGGGATACATACTTTGAGGTGGGGTGAATTAATTGATGAGGAATATTCATTCATATTTGTATACAAAAACAAATCCTTTTCAGTGGGCAGCAAAAAAACAACAACAACTTGATCTGATTTTGTTACCAACGTATATAATCACCTAAGAATGCAGAGAGTAAATCTGTACATTTCCTGCCCCCCACCCCACCCCTGTTCTTTGTTCCAGTAAAGTCCATTATGACATAGTATGATTTCCTTTTCTAGCAAGCAGTTCTCTTGGTTCTCAACCAAGTTCAGAGTGAGAAAGACACCCCGAGTGGTTGATTTGGGAACCGGTAGCAGAAATTTTGAGTAGTTCGGAGAACTGGCAAATACCACTTCTGGCTGGCCCCAGAGTGGGGTGGGAATGGAGATTTTGCAATATCCTTCCCCTGCCATGCCCACCAAGCCATGCCCACAGAACCGGTAGGGAAAAATATTAGATTTCACCCCGGTATAAACATGGAATGGATTGTTTCAGTTTATCACACAAATGCAGGTAGTTCAATATGAAAAAAATGTTGTATGAATCTACTGTGTTTCCCCGAAAATAAAACTGGGTCTTATATTAATTTTTGCTCCAAAAGATGGATTAGGGCTTATTTTCTACTTAGGTCTTATTTTTGGGTAAATACGGTACTAAATGCACCCATCCTGAAAAATCATGCTAGGACTTATTTTCTGGTTGGGTCTTATTTTCAGGGGAACAGGGTAGATATTCTTACAACACATTTTATGGATAGAAAACATGCAGCAATCTCAACTTCTATGGAAGAAATGACAAAGAGAAGACACTCCACCAAAAGTAAAACTGATGGTAGCAGTGGATTGAAAGAGCCAGCAGGAAGACTGGCTCTTCATAATTCCTCTCCAGACAAGGGGAAGACTTGAAATTGCCCCCAAGTGCTCTAGACAGTTGCTTCTTGCAAAGAAAGCTCTGCGAGATGAAGAAATGGCCATTCCGCTCAAACCATAGTTAGCATGTCTACGAGAATCAGGACTGGGTTCTACTTACCTTTACTATCGGTTTGCAATGGGGCCGCGCGCGCACCCTTGCTTTGCTCATGCATGCGCTCTTCTGCGCATGCACAGAAGCATTCTGATGATGTCAGGGTCGGTGGGTGGAGCCTCCCTCCAGTTTTACTACCGGTTCTATAGAACCATTCTGAACTGGGGGCAACCCACCACTGACAAGGATGTTGAATTCACATACCTTTTTTCTAATCACTTTCAGGAATTGCTTGTCAACTGCTTTTGCACTATTAGGAACCTTTGAACTGCCACATTTTATAGCACCAGGGAAGTTTCCTTCAATTCTTAGTGAAAGAAGATTAAAATACAAGTTTAAGGACTTTATTTTTTTTCTGGGCTCAATAGCAAAAGGTTGATTAAAACTTTGACTGGACAATTGGACTAAGTGTCCAGTTAAATTTGAAATAAGATTTTTGGAGTTAATTATAAAAATCCTTCCTTTGGTAAAATTCTTATGGTTTGAATTCTTTTAAAAAAAATTAGAGTTTTGAAAACTCGACATTAGAGGTAATTAGAAGAAACTAAGGATTACAATTAAAGGAGAAGAACAATCTACTAATACAAAATGAAATAAAATGTTAAGGAATATGCATAGAGTAACCCTTGAGTAGCAAGGTTGTGCACATAAGAAACGGCTGAGAGTGATTGTAAATAAGCACTCTCAATACACAGACACACTGAGTTGTGATATTCTTTTACTTCTGTGAAAAAGTAAAGCAAAGTCCAATAAACAATCCAGGTCATACACAGATAAAGATAGTTAAATTGTCAATCCAGGGATATTCCAAGAACAAAGTCTTCTTACCAGTTGTTGTAGTCATATGCAATAAAACAGTTCTTTTTGGAGTTGCAAACAGGAACAAGTACAGCAGTAAAACGATCACTAAAACAGTAGAAAACAACAAGTAGCAATGATCAAGCAGTGATCATGCAGAGAGAACAGGCAGAGAGAAGCAGAGGTAGCAATAATAATGTAATAAGAAAAAAACAAGCCATGATTCAAGCTTCCTCTTAAATACGTTGACTACATAGCCTGACTACATAGCCAGCCAATACAGCATTACAGTCTTAAAGCTATACATTACATTTTGACTGCAAACATGCATTGATGGTTTATATATATTGCCAACCCAGCCAGTTAGGCAATAGCCATGTCAGATATATACTGATGGTCGTGCTCATTCAGTCTATGTGGAAGTTATTTAGGCCATACAGCTTCAGGTTTAAAACTTATTTTATTATTTACAAATATACAATAATGAACAGGGTGTCCTGCTGCATTTATTACCCTGACTGTATGACTCAGAGGTTGAGAGGGAGAGAAGTTCACTGCTGTCTCGCTGAGATGGATGGAGAGAATTAGGGAAGATATCCAATTGATTTGTGGGTATGACTCCAATAAGGGAGTTCATTGGTTTATACAGTCACATGGGATGTCTGTAGACTTAGAAGACTTAACCCCTTCTGGTGCCTGGGGCATCATACGTAGGCAATATCTGACAAGCCATTCCCTAACATAAAATATTTTAACATTGAATACATTGAAAGATATTTAAAAACCGAACTTGGGGCACTGAATGTGCCTAGGGTATTTTGGTTTTAAACGATAAATTACCGTTGAAATTTAAGATTAACAAAATTCATAGTCTGACTTTATTCAGGCCTCTCTGATATGAAATGTTGGGCGGGGGATTTACTTCATGCTTAGCCTAGCATCCTCCAAAAATGTTTGATGGTAGCTCTTAGAATTCCAAGCAGAGAAAGGCAATTTCAGTTAATCCTGAGGGCACCTGGTTGGGGAAGGCTGCTCTGTAGGTTATTAGAACAGCTGGGTCTTTTGCAAGAGAGTAGTTTAATGGAGCTGTTTTGTTTTCTCTTCCACTCCTAGAAAGCTGTAATTGGAGCTGGATTCAAAGTGTCTCCTCAGGATATTGTCACTATAGACTCAGACTTTCTTCATCTCTGTGGTAGAGCCATTAGCCTCGCAAAGTCCACGTCAAAATCCTGATTCTTAAATGATTCTCATCCCATCAGCATCTCTCCCCTCCCCCTCACCAACATAATGTTTCTATTGTGTGGGAAATGATGTGTTTCTAGGAACAGGAGGGATTTGAAGAGCAGAGCTGAGCTTTGATATGCTGTCAGCAGAAGCCAAGGATTGTAATTTTCACCCATTTTCTAAAATCTCTCCAGCCAGTGCTTCCACCCACCCACCCGCTCCCGCTCCCCTGAAAGTCTTTTACACTACCCTTGCAGGAAGGGAAAAGTAGAAATAGAGAGTTATTGTGAAAGCAGCCAACTCAAGAATCTTTTTTCCGCTGCTATGTTGTGGCAACTTCAAAGTTCCAGCTATGCTTTTCCTAACTGCCTGCACTGCGTATCTGACTTAAAGGCACAGTTCAAAAGTGACACCTCATGACAGCAACACCTCCACGGTCTTCTATCAATCTAAATCTGCCTGTGCTGATTCCTTAACAACAAACAACCCTTAACAACAAAGATGGTAGATAGAGGTGTCCATAGAGTGTATCTCTCAAACTCAGCAAAATGATGGGGAGAGCACTGTGATTGATGCTTTACCCTAAGGACCTGCATCCAATGAAAAGGAAGAGGTCTTAATCACAATGCCCTGTCTGTCTGCCATCCTCTAGATCCGTGATGGCGAACCTACGGCATGCGTGCCAGAGGTGGCACGTGGAGCCATATCAGCGGGCACACGAGCATTGCCCTAGCTCAGCTCTGGTGGAACTGGAAGTTGGGAAACCGGCTGTTTCCGGCCTCCAGAGGGCCTCCAGGGGGTGGTTGTTTTCACTCTCCCCAGGCTCCTAGAAAGGCTCTGGAGCCTGGGGAGGGCGAAAAACGGGCCTATGGGCCCACCATGCTATCATGTGCTAAAAGCGGGAGTGGGGGGGGGCACACGCACATGCACGGGGGGGGGGCGCATTGAATTATGGGTGTGGGCACATGCACACACGACCCTCCCTGCTCTCCCCAATTTTGGCACGTGACGGCAAAAAGGTTAGCCGTCACTGCTCTAGATTATGACCTGTGTAGAGCTGTGCAAATCCTTGCACTATGGATTCAATCATGTTTTGACCAAACTATTTTCTTGAAACTACAATGGGTCCCCTTGTTTGTAAAAGATAAGACAAGCCTTTGCATGTGTGCAGAGGAATCCTCCAACTTTTGTAAATGACAGTGGTTTTTTTTTAAGGTTTGTGAAATATTTTCCTCAGAAGCATGGCATTCAGAGCATCTTGTAAGTGTTTAAAACAATTTACAGCCGTAAAGGAGCTTGTGGCCCTCAGATTAATTTTGTGCGCCCTTGGTCTGATTTGAACCCTTCTCCTGAAAAAAAAAAATCAGATCACACCTCCAGAAGGAACTCAATTACTCTGTGTTGAAGCCTACTGCTTGTTTGGGAAAAGACAAAATTGGGTGTCTGAAAGAGAAAAGGAAAGCTAGTTGGGAAAGAGCTAGTTATTTTTGGCTGCCTCTCTATCCACAGCTTGTTTCAATCCTGCTCGCCACACAACCCTGCACAACTGCTCCCAAGGGAATGCTGCCTTCCATAATAAAAGCTGTTTACTCCTGTTTTAAAACATATTAAAGCATAAAATAAGCTCTACAGATAACAAAGGAACAAAGAGTAGCAACAAATTACTTTCTGTAGTAGCCACACTAGAACTGCAGATAGTATTGTCACAAGCAGTTCAAAACTTAACAGGCTAAGCAAAAAAAATAAAATAAAATCTAAGCCAATGTTTCTCAACCTCAGTTAAGACCCATAGAGTTCAACTACCAAAATTCCTCAGCCAGCATGAGAGTGTCAAAATTCTGCAAGTCGAAGTCCACACTTCTTAAAGTGGCTGAGGTTGAGAAATATTGCCTTAAATCTATAAAAATCTATCAGCCTATGACAGTGCAGAAACCAGTATTGCCATCCAGCAGTGGTCAAAAAGTATAAGCAAAGGATAGTATGGCATCCAAATGGCCAAAAATTGACTATGTTTGCATTAAGCTATAATTTGCTTGAGCATAATTTGTGTTGTATAACACAAATAATAGGTAATAGGATTATAAACCAATGTTGTTCAATCTTGGACACTTGAAGATGTATAGAATACAATGCCCATGCTGGCTAGGAACTTCTGGGAGTTGACTTCCACACATCTTCAAATGGCCAAAGTTGAGAAACATTGACTTAATCAATAAGAGAGTATTGACACTCTTCCTAGGAAACTGTGGCCACAAAAGGAGAGGAGTCACCCAATACAGCTTGAATCTCATTGTTCCTCCATTAACATTCTGCAAGATCTCTTCTGGTGTAGAGACCACTTTATATTCTTGGAAAGCTGATGGAATCTTGTGATCAAGCCTTTAGGATTCAAGACTAACTTTTGCAGAACTAATGCAGATAAGCAGTGTTATCCATGGTTCCATTACCCAGTTTTGTATATTGGCAACTGCTAAAAAGAGATCATACCTTGATATAGACAGTCAAGATGTTCATATAAGTATTTATTCAAATTCATTATAACCGTCCAATTCCAACGGACTCTGGTATGACTTGCTTTTGTTATTTTATGCTGGAAGAAAATGGCAGATAGGTTTTAATGCATGGGTAAAGTATTTTTTAAAGTTTCCATGTTTTATAGTTTCTTCATCCATGGTTATGAGGTGGGAGTGGAACATAGTTGGTAATGAGTGCCATTTCTGCTGACTTAAGGGACAGGTAATTATTATTATGAAAATTTGGACAACTCTTACTATTCCAATTTGCTAAGGGGTGGATAGAATGTTTGCAGTGGCTGGAACTGATCCACTATCTATCCAGAGGCAAAATTTGACTGATAACAAAGGAAATGTTTACTAGGCATTGGGCCATATCTTTTCAATGGATTCTTGGAAGAGATGTTACAAAGATAAATATTTGGTCAAGCTGCATTTTTTTTTAAAAATTTGATTTATATGCCGCCCTTCTCCAGAGACTCAGGGCGGCTTACAATGCACTAAGCAATAGCCTTCATACTTTTGTATATTTATACAAAGTCAGCTTATTGCCCCTACAAACTGGGTCCTCAATTTACCTACCTTAGAAAGGATGGAAGGCTGAGTCAACCTTGAGCCTTGGTGAGATTCGAACCTGCAATAATTGCAGGCAGCTGATGTTAATAACAGGGCTTTAGACCACTGTACTATCCAAGGCTCTTTTAGGGTTCTAACAGTCTGGTGCTTCTTAGACTGCCTTTTCCAAGGCCCACATATATCAACTTTAGAGGTGAAAGTACAAGAAAAGCAAAGTGGGTTTTGCTTTTGGTTATTTTGCTAAGAAGCATTTCTTTTTTAAAAATTTGAATATGAATGTTTTAAATGAGTTTTCAGATCTCAAGGGATAAAACGTAGCTCCAGGCATTGTAGTTGTGCTTTCTTTTTGGTCCATATCATGGCATCAATAGGGATACAAAATATTAGGGGTTTGTTCAGATAGTGTATGGTTGTCTAGCTGGAACAGATTTCTGTGGATTTTACCAATAGTGCTCGACTTACAACCACAATTGAGAGTGGAACCTCTGTCACCAAGCAATGCAGTCATTAAGTGAGTTGCATATAATTTTATGACCTTTTCTTATTGTAAGCATCCTTGGAAGGTTGGAAATGGCAATCCCAGGATGCTGCAACCATTGTAAATACCAGGGATGAAATTCAGCCAGTTCCTACTGGATTGCGTGATACAGTGGGGCCAACTGCATGAAGCCCCACCCACCAGCGCGGACATCATGATGTCCCTTTTTTGTGATGATTTGTATGTGTATGTGCAGAATACACATACAAATGTGTATGTGCAGAAGGCTTTGCGCATGTGCAGATGACAGTGTGTGTGAACAAAGCCAGTGTGCGCGTGGCACGCACACATTTGTGAACCAATAGGGAAGGTAAGTGAATTTCACCCCTGGTAAATACATGCTGGTTGCCAAGCAACCAATTTTTGATCACATGACTACAGGGACACTGTGATAATCATAAGCAATGATTGAAAATCATTTTTTTCAGTGTTGTCATAACTTTAAACTTGTCATTAAACTAATAGTTGTAAGCCAAGGACTACCTGTATATATACTGCAATTGATTGCAGCTGAAATTTGTCGTGTTGCATTTTAGTTGAGTTGTGCTAATTCTAAAAAAAATATTAGAACTTGAGCTCCCATTATATTAATCAGCAGGTTACATTGAAGGTTGTTGCACCTACACTTCTTGTGTCGGGAAGATCTGCAGGAGCCATATAGCCCAGTGGTTAAAGTGCAATATTGCAGGTAAATTCTGCCTACTGCCAAGAGTTCGATTCTGACTGGCTCAAGGTTGACTCAGCCTTCCATACTTCCGAGGTCAGTAAAATGTGGACCGAGATTGTTGGGGGCACTATGGTGACATTTTTAAACCACTCATAAAGCACTGTGGAACGCTATAAGTGCTATTGTTTTTGTTTAAAACCACTTTTCTTGTGTTTCAGTGACCATCTTGTAGAATCTAAAAACTGCTTTGCATGATTTGGGAATTGGAGTCTGTGTCTCCACCATCAAAAGATTAAAATAGGGCACTAACTCACTCAATAATATACAGAAAAAGAAGTAGCATCATCAGTGACTTCTCTAATTTTTTTAAATTTCTATATCTACACTTTGTTTTAGTGATTAGTCACTTCTCTCTTGTGTCCCACCAATGATTTATAGCTTTGGAGCACCATGGAAAGCAAGATCTGACCTGTGAAGTGTGGGTTATCTCTCAGATATGAGTAAGAATTGTGCAAAAGCTATTCAAAGAGTCAAGGGAACTGTCTCTTCCGAAGTTTTTCTACTACTCTACCCGGATCAAGCAGTAAATATCTTGGTGTCCCTAATATATTTGCATATATTTTTCCTTTGCGTCTATCAAGTTCTCTGCTCCCTTTGACCTTATTTTTTAGTTTTTAATTTAAGAAGACAGTCCATATGTTGTAGATTTTGGAAATAGCTTTAATTTTCATGCTGTCTGACAACATGCTTTGAAAAGATCTGACTGTGGCATGGTCCAAAAACTTTGTGGACTTTTTAATGAAGACATTTAAATCCAGAATCTGAAATTATCTATACACATCACCCTTTATGGTCAGAAATGAAAAGTATCTTTGAAAAGAAAATTACTATATATTATTCATATAGAAAGTCAAAAGGGAAAGTGGTTACGTGGAGATGATTCTTCTAAGCATATTACATGGGAATCCAAGGATGCAATCTTTGGATTAAGATTAAAAGGATGTCCTTTACATCTTGAAACAGCTCTGACCATTTAAATTTGGTTAGAACTGCGGATCTTGGCCAATATATAGTGCAGCTCATTAAAAGATTTTTAATGCACTCTGAAATAATGCTTTTTATGTTGTTAAATAGTAATTTAGGAATTTTTTTTACATTAATGGGAAAGTGATTCCATTATTAACTGAATAAGACTTTTTAAAAAATCCCAAAGAACTGGTAAATATCCAAATTTAACAATTTGTAAAAAAAATCCTATGCATTTTCTCACTATGCACAGAATTTCTTTTAAAGAGCATATCCCCTCCTCTTGCCTTCAGGTTTGAGAATATTTGCCAAGGGTGTATTTATGTCCAAGTTATAAAGTATGAGAGTATATAATGGAAAAAGGTTTGAGTGCCATGAAGTGACATGCTGAATGAGCACAAATACTGGCAAGACATCTGCAAGGTTCTCCTTTGACATCAATGGGAACAGGATGAAGCCATGTGTTTAATCGGTTCATATCTTAGCAGGAGACTTTGCATGCTCTGAAATATGGGGTAGCAATGATCTCATCACCTCTAGTGGCCATCTGTGCTGCCAGGAATTTTTAGCCAAAATTACCGTATTTTTCAGAGTATAAGATGCTCTGGAGTATAAGACACACATTAGTATTTGGGAAGGAAAATAAGAAAAAAAAAATCTGCCTCTGCCTACCAGCATCCATCGGTATTCATCTGTCTAGCGTCCTTGCAGCAAACAGCCTGGTTAGCTTCAGCACGTTATCCAGCCTGATTCAGCACAAGCAGCTGATTGGCGGTTGGATCGGACTCCCGGAATATCACCAATCAGATGTTCCAGGCTGCGGGGATTGCCACAGCCCATCGCCACCTCCATGCATTGCATTTTTGGCCTCCATATGTCACGTTTTTGGCCTCCATACATCACGTTTTTGGCCTCCACATGCTTCATTTTAGACCCATTCCAGGCTGCCGGGATTGCCACAGCACATTGCCGCTGATCACCACCTCCACATGTTGCATTTTCAGCCTCTATGCATCACGTTTGTGACCTCTGCCCACCCCATTTTTGGTCTCCGCACATCACATTTTCAGCCGGTTCCAGGTGGTGGTGATTGCCACCACCGCCGATCCCTGCCTCCTGGAACTGGCCAAAAATGTGATGTGCAGAGGCCATAAATGGGGTGTGCAGAGGCTGAAAACGTGATGTGCGGAGGTGGCAATCGGCGGTGATGTTCTGTGGCAATCCCCGCAGCCTGGAACAGATCTAAAATGCAGTGTGCGGAGGCCGAAAACACGACATGCAGAGGCGGAAAATGGCCGAAAGGTGGGAGCTGGCTGGTGGGCGGGGCTTCAGCAACATTCGGTGTATAAGATGCATCACAATTTTCACCCACTTTTAAAGGGGGAAAGTGCATTTTATACTCTGAAAAGGTAGCTAAGCTCAAACATTTGCTTCTGCCAAACTATCTGGAATACTTGAGTCATTGCACAATTGACACATTCCAAAACCACTAGGAGGACCTGGTGCATTTGGATTAGAGGAGAATAGGTAACTTTGTGGGATCACTTCTTGAGTTTGATAGTATTAGCAGGAGAATAAGCTTATTTTCATGACTTAAAGCATAATTATCCACTTATTTCTGCCAGTCAAGAAGTTGTTAAAAGGCCCAGAGGGAGGCTGTGCTCAAGATTATCTGTATTATGGAATAGTCTTGGTCCATGTGGCCTCAAAGTTCCTCCAAAATTTATCAACAGGTTATGTTTTTTCAATAGGGGTGTATGTGTGTGTGTGTGTGTATGTATGTACACTAAATATTTAAATTTTCTTTCTTTTTCTTTTTCTTTTTCTTTTCTTTTTCTTTTTCTTTTTCTTTTTCTTTTTCTTTTTCTTTTTCTTTCTTTTCAGCTTGCCATTCAAAAGCACAGCCCATGCTGTAAATACTTGTACTCCTGACATAGACAATATGGATTGAGAAGATACTTTTCTTGCCTGATGTGATTGAGAATCACCCTGTAATATTATATGATGAAAGATTCAAGACAGTCATTTTAATACTGGGCAATTTCAACAGTCCTCCCTGAGATCAGAAGAATTTCCCATGACAACCTAATCATGTCTAGTATCAGATCATCGCTGATTTAAATCCTATTGTTGACTACACATTAAATCTGGTGTTCCTCTCAAAGCATCTCCTCTCCAAATCTGGTTCGGCAACAATTTACATCAGTCTGTTTGCCAGGGTTAAATTCAGCAGGCTTCTGAATTTTAGGCTAAACTTTAGGGTAAGCCTGAGTGCTATCTTTCTTACCTGTCTCTTTGTTGTCAGCTTATAATTTAGATTTTAAAAGTGGACACAACTCAGGACTAATTCCGACATGCATGCAAGTAAAAAGCATTAAGTACTGAAAGGATAGTCAAAGGGGTTGATGCCTCAGCAGTTAAAGACATTGAGCCTGTCATCTGGAAAGCTGGCAAGACCCAATTTCAAGACCCAAGTGCCAAGCAATAGGGCGAAGTCCAGGGGTGAAATACTCCCAGTTCGGACCGGATCGCCTGATCCGGTAGTGATGGCGGCAGGTGGTTCGGAGAACCGGTAGCAAAAATCCCTGCCCCCCACCCCACCCCATGCTCAGCTGAGTCGCACGATCATCAGAGGCTTTTTTTTAATTTTTAAAAGCATTTTTTCTACAACCTCTTCCAATGAAAAAATGCTTTTAGAAGTTTTTTTTAAAAAGCCTCTGATGATCGGGCAGCTCAGCTGGGATCCTCAGAGGCTTTTCAAAGCATTTTTTTCTGCAACCTCTTGGCCAAAGAGGTGGTAAAAAAAATTCTTTGAAAAGTCTCTGACGATCCTAGCTGAGTTGCCTGATCAGCAGAGAGGCATTTTTTTTAAACCTCTCTGACAATCCCAGCTGAGTTGTCTGATCGCCAGAGGCTTTTCAAAGCATTAGAAAAAATGCTTTGAAAACTTTTTTTTTTAAAAAGTTGGCCACGCCCACCCAGTCACTTTATCCCTCCCTCCACCAAGCCACGCCCACAGAACCGATAGTAACACATTTTACATTTCACCCCTGGTGAAATTCCTGTCCCATTCCTGTCTCAGCTCCTGCCCACCTAGCACTTTGAAAGCATACAAATGCGAATTGATAAATAGGTACCACTTCAGGGGGGAGGTGGAGGTAAGATCATTCTGTGCACCCTGGAATTTCATCATGCTGGTCACGTAAGTGTCTTTAGATAATGCTGGCTCCCTTGGCTACAAAATGGAAATGAGCACTGCCCCTAGAGTCAGACATGATTGGACAGGGGAAATCTTTACCTTTACAGTATAGGTAGTCCTCGACTTACAACACTTCGTTTAGTGACCATTCAAACGGCACTGAAAAAAGTGACTTATAACCATTTTCACAGTTAAGATCTTTGCAGCATCCCCATGATCATGTGATCAAAATTCAGATGCTTGGCACCTGGTTCATACTTATGACCATTGCTGTGTCCCAAGATCATGTGACTACCTTTTGCAACCTGAAGCCAGATTCACTTAACAACTAACTTAACAACTACAGTGATTCACTTAACAATAATTGTGGCAAGAAAGGTAATAAAATGGGGCAAAACTCACTTAACAAATCTCGCTTAACAATTAGAAATTTTGGGGTCAATTGTGGTTGTAAGTTGAGGACTACCTGCATTCAAAAGCAAGTAAAAGTAAGCATAACAACAAACTAAACTTAATAGAGGAAAAGTGGCTCTTCTACACCACACAACAGTACATATCAAATGGGCATACCACTACCCAATTCCAGAGTTTGGGAGAAAAAAGTACGTTTTCAATTATTATCTCAAAGATTACAGAGTCAGATTGCTCTGAATCTTCAGAAGATTATTGTAGAGGGCAGGTGCCATAACAGAGAAGGTGCCCTTTCCTGGCCCTGTCAGATGGCTTTGGATGATCCAGAGAACATGAAGTGTTCTCCTCTGTATTATGAAACAAGGGTGGGATCAGGGGTGAAATGCTATCGGATCAGACTGGATCGGCTGATCCGGTAGCGATGATGGCCGGTAGTTCAGAGAACCGGTAGCAATGTCAGCTGGAGGCTCCGCCCACCCGCCCACCCGCCCCATTCTGCGGAGTCGGGGAATGCACCATTCCCTGACTCCGGCCTTGCCGCAGAGCCGCTGCCTGGTCGCCCTTTGCCACGCGGTGTATCCTACTGCTCATCTTTCTCCTGCGGCGGGCTGTCAGGGAAGACAAGCGCCCGAAAGTTACTGGAGTTGCTCACTCTCCTTCTTGAATGAGCTGCCACCATCACCGCTCTGGGACATGCACCAGCTGCGCAAGCGCACACTGTTTATTTAATTTACTCATCAGTAGCAGGTTGGGTGTGCACTTGTGCAGCCGATGTGTGGACTAGGGCGGCGATGGTGGCAGCTCATTCAAGAAGGAGAGTGAGCGACTCCGGTAATTTTCAGGCGCTTGCCTTCCCTGACAGCCAGCCATGAGAGAAAGATAAGGACACGCCGCTTGGCAATGAGACAGAGGCAGTGGCTCCAGGGCAAGGCTGGTATCAGGAAATGGTGCATTCCCTGATCTGGTTGAGGCAGGCGGAAAGCAGGCGGCGGCTCCAGGGCCCCAGGGAATGGCGCATCCCTGGGCCCTGGCCCCCGACCCAAAGCGAAGAGAGAATGGGTGGCGAATGGGTGGCAGAATAGAAATTTAAAAAGTTTTCCTACCGGGTTCTGTGGGTGTGGCTTGGTGGGAGGTGGTAGATAATAGTTTTATTTTCTCTGATAAAAGTATCCCACCCAGGGGTGAAATCTAAATTTTTTCCCATGCCCGACTGAGTGGGCGTGGCCAACTTGATGTCACTCACAGCCATGCCCACTCAGTCGGGCGTGGGGAAAAATTTAGATTTCACCCCTGGGTGGGATACTTTTATCAGAGAAAATAAAACTATTATCTAGCTAAGGTAAAGGTAAAGGTTCCCCCGCACATGAGTGCTAATTGTTTCCAGCTCTAAGGGGCGGTGCTCATCTCTATTTCAAAACCAAAGAGCCAGTGCTGTCTGAAGACATCTCCATGGTCATGTGGTCGGCATGACTAAACGCCAAAGGCACACGGAACGCTGTTACCTTTCCACCAAAGTGGTCCCTATTTTTCTACTTGCATTTTTTATGTGCTTTCTAACTGTTAGGTTGGCAGAAACTGGGACAAGTAACGGGAGCTCACTCCATTATGCGGCACTAGAGATTCGAACCGCTGAACTGCTGACCTTCTGATCGACAAGCTCAGCGTCTTAGCCACTGAGCCACCATGTCCCAACTATTATCTATTCCACAGCTGCTATTTTGAAAATTACGTTTAAATGAATACCATTATAAAGTAAAAAAGAAAAGCTAGATGTGGATTAGTCAAATAACCTTTTAAGTCTGGATGATTTGGATCTGACATTCATATTGAGAGCAAGTGCCACTCAATGTAGTTTTTTTCTTTTTTTAATTGCAATTTAAAATACATGAACACAATGAACAAAATCAGATTTAAGAAGAACTGGCAACATATAGCTGTCTAAAAGATTATCTTTGGTAATTGTTATGTTACAATAACAAAATAAACATCAGAAAAACAAACAAATGGAAAACTCTAAAGAATTAATATTAAATTGAAATGAATTAGTGTTTTTCAAAGTTGGAAACTTTAAGATGTGAACTTCAACTCCCAAAATCGTTAAAGTTGCAAGACTGAAAAACACTGATCTCAATTATTTAAATATATCACACACATAGTATATTTAATAGCAATATATCAGATCCAAACAATCAAAACTTAAAAATTCTTATGAAATAAGAAATACATCAACTTTGCTTGAAAGTAATAGTCTTGTGCGCATTGACTTCTCTTTTTCCCTCTTATTCCAGAATTTGTGACCACCCAAATTGTGTTGGACTATAGGTGTGATAGTCCAGAACTATTGGCCATGTGTCCAGGCTAATAGGAATTGTAGTCCAATATTAAGTGGACCGGCAGCATCTTCTCTCTTGAAAAAGCTAATCTTAAATGGCTTTAATGATGAAATATCCAACTTTAACTATTGTTAAAAACTATTCAAAGAGACAATTGGGTTTTCTCCATTGCCTCTGCTAATATTTCCATTTTGCCTTGCATCCAGGTATGTCATGTTTAAAGTATCTAAGGAAAAAATATCTTTTGGACGGTTTCTTGGATTAGGATAGGGATGAGGGTATTATTAATAGCATTATACCAATATAAATGGCCTCAGGCAAACTCCACCTTCCATTACAGCTCTGTGAAATAGATTAGGCTAGGAGAGATGGCTGGCTACAGGCAAGGGCGTGCCAAAAACTGCCTTGCAATTTCTCATAAGTTTTTTTTTTTTCTCCCTGAAAAAGAAGCTTTTGTTTTTCTTCCATGTTGGCAGGATACTGGAAGCTTTCTCGCAAATGCCTCTCAATAGTGGGTTGTGTTTTTTTTTTAATTACTGGAGGTGATGGATGGTAGGTGTTATTATTATACATACAAGAATGTGAAATTACAGCTGCCAGTTCTTTAGCTAGCTTCATAGGCAACCGATTCTTCCCAAGAACCCAGAATGTCGGAATGTATCAGTTTCGTTTATGTGCAGATGCAAGAAGTGTAGCCTGTTGCTATTGACAGATGGACATTTTGTCAATGTCCAGATTTTTTGGTATGTATGCTGATAGCCACTGGGATTACAATGGCCATTTTATGCTGTAAACTTTCTGTTTGATTTTCAAATCTTGATACTTCATGATTTTTTCTTTGACTTATATTCTACTATCCTGTGATATTGCCACATCAATTATCCATACTTTCTTCTTTTCCACCACATTTATATCTGGTGTGCTATGAGCCAAAACGTTATCAGTCTGTATTTGGACATCCCACAATATTTAAATTGTAATTTCTGACTACATTTTCAACTCAATCTTCCCACCAATTTTTCATTACTGCTACATGATAGTTTATACAGATGTTCCAATGAATCATTTTGGCAACTGGGTTATGTCGTTTATAACCAGTTTGTACAAATTTCTTGTAAGAGCTAACTTTGTGATCTACTGTTTCTATTGCTTTTTTGAACAATCTGCATTTTGAGAGGTCCTTGGTGTTCTCTGAGCTTGATTATTTTCTTGCAGATGTTTCATTACCCTTGCTAGGTAACATCATCAGGACTAGCAGTAGTTTGGGTAATGAAGTGTGTTCAAGAAAAAACCAAGCTCAGAGAGCACCAAGGACCCTCATTTCAACTCTGAGCTACAAACATTCTCCCTTATTAGATAGAATCTAATTCTCTTTGTATGAGATGATGGTAATGATAATAATGATGATTAAAATGATGATGATGATAGTATTACATATTTTCTCTCACTGAAGCTTCTCTGACTGCTCAACCATGACAGTCTAAAAATGCCAAATGGAAAGGACTGCCTCCCAATCATTTTCCCTGGGATATAAATGAAACTTGGAAAACTAGAGAGATTATGGAAACAAGAGTCTGTAGGCCATATTTTAATTTTAAAAAGTACAGGAAGGCACCCCTCCCATAAAAATGTTCTCTTTTTGAGGAAATAAATTTTGATAGAAGACATGAAATAGAAGGAGAACTGGTAGGAAAAGAAATACTTCAGGAGAATTTTTTTTCATAGCACTATATAGTACAGAATAAGGGATGTGATTGCTCAGTGGCTAAGATGCTGAGCTTGTCAGTCGAAAGGTCAGCAGTTCAGTGGTTCGAATCCCTAGTGCCGCGTAACAGGGTGAGCTCCTGTTACTTGTCCTAGCTTCTGCCAACCTAGCAGTTCGAAAGCACGTAAAAAATGCAAGTAGAAAAATAGGGACCATCTTTGGTGGGAAGATAATAGCATTCCTTGTGCCTTTGGTGTTTAGTCATGCCGGCCACATGACCATGGAGACGTCTTCAGGCAGCACTTGCTCTTTGGCTTTGAAACAGAGATGAGCACAACCCCCTAGAGACAGGAACAACTAGCACATATGTGCGAGGGGAACCTTTACCTTTTATATAGTACAGAGAATTTGACAATTAGATCTTCTGAAGACTTTGGCATTTAAAAAGGATGCTCCTTAAAACTTTTATTTCCTCTCCCAGTAGCTGTAACCAATATAATGAGTGGCAAGGCACTGTGGGCATTATAGTTCAAATTATTTTATAGTCTTCATAATTCCTCTTTCTCCTGATCTTTTACTCTGGTTGTATCTCATTGGTTTCAACCCTGATAAGATGAACCAGAAAACTGGAAGAGGATATAACAGGAAAACGTCTTTGAACCTGAATCTGGGTTTCTAAATAAGTGACAAGAGTTCAGGAATAAGAAGTCAATCTACCAAGTGGGAAAAGTCTGTCTCCTTTGTTTAGGAGAAGAGGAATAATCAACTCCTTTTGCCCCAACCTTTATGTTATGTATTATAAATAGTTGTCAGTTGAAGTTCTCAGTCTGGTCCTCTATTGGAGCGGGAAAAATACTCTCTCCTGATTGGTTGTGGGCTGATCAGCTTCCCTATAAAACGAGTTGTGTCAGCCAGGGAGCAAGAGTTTCCTCACAGCAGTACTGAATATGGAGCTGTTAGAAATAACTCTGGCCTCACCTCCATTCTTCAACCAGAATATAACACTTTATATAGCTTTGTCCCTGAATTTCAAGTCTAGCATTGGTTCTTCCTCCCCAACTCTCAGTAATGAACCCTTTCTTGTGTTAAATTACACAACTTCACTACAGATCTTCAAAGTCTTTACCGCATTGATAAGATACTTGTTTTCCTCTGTGATCACAAAGAAATAAATCTAGTTATCACCAGGCAAGACTTTGGCCATGCTGGAAGTCACCTTGTCAAGTTTTTACTTTCAACAAGGACAGTTTGTGCTTGAAATTTATGCCTTAATTCCCTGCCTGGAAACAAAGAAGCCACTATAGCTGTATATCAGATACTGAGCTGAAACATTGCAGATTGTATTGCTACTTCAGTTTGTGAAGAAGTCCTTGGGTTTGGGGGTTGGGGGTGGGGAATCTCTTTTTTCTCTTTTTATGATAACTAGCAGAGTAACATGGGGGAAATGGTATATTTATTAGTCCAGAGGCCCCTAAAAACAGTGAAATCAGTTCAGGAGCTTTGTTAGAAGAGTAACTGTTTCCTTTCCCTCATAAAATGCTTATCTTCATTCATCTATGTTTATTTTCCTTCTGCTTTTCTTTCTTTCTTTCTTTTTAAACTAAAATGCTTAATGGGCCTCAGCTGAGCCTTAACAGCAGGAGGAAAGTAAACTCTATTAAATCTCTTGGGGCTTAATAGTCAAAGTTAAATGCTTTGTTGGATTATTTTGTCCAAGTTTCATCTTTTGTTGCTGGAGATGCTAGTGTTGAACCTCTTAAGACCCTCAAATCATGTTTTAGGAGCTTGGGAATGAACTGCAAAGATTGTTCAAGATTATTTCCTCCTTCCCTCCATAGAAACAATGCAAATGTGGTTGAAATTAGATAGCACATTGGTTTTGTTCATTCTTCCCCATTTCAACTAAGTTTTAGAATTTTAGAATTCCTCATCTGCAAGGGTTTCAGCCATTTCTACTTTTAGCGAGAATATTACAACAGGATGTCTCAAAAGTATTTTTTCAAAAGGCAACTGGGCTATGTTTTTCCCCTTGAGGAAGAAGAAAACATTTTGCTTCTCATCCAAGAAGCTTCATCAGTTCTGGCTGGATGAGGGAGGGGATGGAAGGATTAGTTCTGACAGGATGTTGGGAGGAGGTGGAAAGATTATATTTCTTTGCAGTCATCTGGTCATTAGCACTCTGTCTGAAATCCATTGAGGCCCTTTGGGGGGTTTATCTGTGCCCTCAGGGTCACCTGAATCAGAGTATAAGCGAGTGTGGAATCTTCTTAGAACTACAGAAAGGACTGTGTTATAGACAGGATATAAGTGGTATTGTATTTCTTCCCATCTAGTGAGGGAGGGCTATTCAATTCTAACAAAGATGATCTCTTTTACCCCTCTTGCAGTCCAATGGTCCCTTCTATCCATGAGGTAGACTTTGCTGTCTTCAAAAAAGTGACCTTTGTCTCTCAAATGCAGATGGACCTCTGCATCTTATCCTGATGCATTTGTTCTCCTATGTTGTGCCATGCGTTTAGTAAGTAGTTGTTTTGTTTCTTCAGTGTACATATATGCACATGTCTCACTGCATTGTATTGCATATATTATGTTGCTCAGTGTTTGTCTGGGTGTGTTATTGTTGGGTTGGACAAGATTCTGCCTTAGTGAATGCTTGGGAAGCAGAAGCTTGTCCACCCAAGGTAAAACACCCAGACAAAAACTGAACAATGTGTTATATGCAATACAATATAGTGTAACATATGCAATGAGACATGTGCAAATTGGTGCAGTGGAGAAACAAAAGAACTACTTCATTGTAATAAATCAATCAATTATCTACTCTATCCGTTGATTCTCAAGGAAAATCTTGGGATTATTTTCTTGTTTGAAGCAGAAGAGAAACTGATTAACAGATTAACAGAGTTGGAAGAGACCTTGTAGGTCACTAGTCCAACCCCCCTCCCCTGTCCAAGAAGGAGATCCTACATGTCTCCTGTACTGCATTGATTGCAAACTCTTGCTGATCATGAACCTTCAGATACATTTTTTTTTTTGGCTAAGGTAACCTGATTTCATAACATGAGAAGTGCCCATATGAACATGCAAGATAATTGGAAACATTAATGAGAACCATTCTAACTTATACTGTGCAGACCATTCTCTCTTAGCCTTAGTTTATTCTGTAAACCAAGAATAGTGATGACCTGCCCAATAAAGTAATTGTGAGGGCTACAGACTGTAATGTTCTTTAGAGGCACAATGCACTGTAGGAGCCTTTGATCTGCCATTGAGTGAATTTTGAGGGATAGCCAATGTTGGATTAGAATCTAAATGTTATCTTTGTTTAGAGTCTAATACATGAATTTGGCACCGCATGTGCAGCAATTATATTCTTCCATACGGAATTACATCTGGTACGTGTGGAGGTAGTAGCAGATTTAGTTAGTTCAGCCTGAAATTGCCTTGCATAATTAGAATCCCACTACCTATTTCTTATTGTGAACAAAGAATCATTGTACCGTTCATTTCAGTAATATGCTTTCTAATTTTATTTATTCTGTATAATTCCCAGATAATTTGCTGAACTTTCATTATTTTAAGCTTTGTTTCTTTTAATAAGATATCTCATCTATAATGATGACTTATCATAATATATTGCTGACAATACTTGAAATAATAATCCTGTAATCTTTTTCTGGTTAACTCTTTTTCTGGTTAAATTCATTAGACTGCAGCCTTTTGATATCTGTAATGAAAGGAAAGAAGGAAGGATGGTCTGTAATGTTGTGTTCATTTTTCATCCATCCTCAATATATGGGATTCTCTTTGCTCCTATCTCAACACAATCTTTACAGTCTGTGATCCTAAAACATCCTGTATTAGAATACTCTAAATTGTTTCCTGGGAATTCTTGATAGCTCCCTTCCTCCTTGACATTCTTTCTGACATATTCCCAGGCTGAAGCGTGCACTTTTTAGTTGACATATTAAATGCAAAGATCAGGCCCATAGTAGGACTGCCAATTGAGATGTTGGAACAAACATTAACAGACGGCTGCACAGACAGATTGCATCAGTTGAGATAGATATTTATTTGGCTTTTTCACAGAGGTCGACGACTTAGAGGAACTGATGGGTAGCCTGTTTCAAGACTGCTTCCCCACATAAGGAGCAACACACACGGTTTTCTCCTGCATTTCAGTTGGAAATGGGACTTGATCCTATTGTGCATCCAGTAAGTCAATTCAGCACAAGAAATTGCTTTCATTTTTGTTGTTCCCTGCTAGACTTTTTATTGTATAACACTAAAAATTAAACTACTTTCTTTTGTTGGATTGTAATATTTAACATAAAATGTGGGAAATTCCCTTGGCTAAAAAAATAAAACAACAGTGAAGTATTGTATGATGAAATCTGACCATTTGAGATATATATGTATGTATGCAGGTGTGTTTGTGTGTATCACATCACATAGTATACATATAATATATATAAAATACATAATATAACACACACAAAATATAAATATACAACAGACACACATATTCAGTGTGTGCCTACTTACATTCTGAAGTATTTTTTTTTCTTTTTTAAAATAAGCTGTTTAGGTTTGTCAGTTTGTTTTTCTTTCTTAATTCTACATGGTTTATATTTTTTCTTTTAATTATTTTGTATCACAAAATATTTTTTAAAATAAAATTAAACATAGGCACTGTGAGCATTTTGTTTTCTTTGTTTTCATTTTGTTTTCTTTTGTTTTCTTTTATTTTTGTTATTAACTTGTATGATCTGCAAATTTTCTAAAGGGGGATAAATATGATTTAAAAGTAAACACACACAAAATTAGCTACAAATGCAGCCTGTATTGTCAGATAGAAGAACGGACAACAACAATCTACAGCAAAGCTTTTCCCACTGACAGAAACTCTCATCCAGCGGTGAAAGGCACTTACCTTCACTACTGGTTTGGGAATGTGAGCGTGCACACACATGCACTTGCTATGCTCACTCGTGCCTCTTCTGCGCATGGGGAGAGGGTCAAAAATGGGACATAATAACATCCCAGTGGGTGGGCGGAGCCTCCTGCTGCCGGCGCTACCAGTTTGCATGAGCTGGATAGATCCGGCTGGATTTCACCGCTGCTCTCATCTCATCTCTTGGAACTTGGAGATAGAAATTGGGGACCAAGATCGCTTTTCACGTCTTTCTGTAGAGATTCAACCCATGTTTCACAGATCTCTTAAATGCAGCAGAAAGATGATGTCCTAGTTATTTGTTAGGGATTACCAACAAATAAAGATAACATGAATTAAAAATATGAAAGGGGACATTCATTGAAAAACATCCTTTTTAAAATTTGATTTATATGCTGCCCTTCTCTGGAGACTCAGGGCGGCTTACAGTGCGTTAAGCAATAGCCTTCATACTTTTGTATATTTATACAAAGTCAGCTTATTGCCCCCACAATCTGGGTCCTCAGATGTATCTGGGTCCTTTGAGTATCCTATGGTCAGGTTGGACGAACAATCAATGATTTGATACAGGAATCAGTGAAAACCATCAATAGATAGCTTCAAACAATTTTGGAGGGACTGAGAAATAGAAATGTCACCACTGTGAAAAAGGCCTTATTTAGATCATTATTTAGAGAGACACAATCCAAGCATCTTCTCCTTATTACTGAACAAAAATTCCCAGAATTGACAGTCAGTAGTAGTGGTTCCTTTCAAAACACACACAATGAATGGTCCTTTTGTTCTCTTTCATCATTCTCATACAGATAATCCTTGACTTACAACCTTAATTAAGCCCAGAATTATAACTGTAAATCATAGTCGTTTAAGCAGGTCACCTTGTGACCACACCTGATTTTTTACTTTTCTCTCCAGTGGTGTTTAAGCTAATGTTCCAGTTGTTAAACAAACCTATTTTCTTCAAAACACTCCCATCAGTAGTGGGTTGCTCCTGGTTCAGTCTGGTTCTTGCGAACCAGTAGTAATGGTGGCGGGAGGCTCTGCCCACCCGCCTGGACGTAATCATAAATGATCTACACATGCGCATAAGCTTCTGCGCATGCCCTCCCATTGCGAACTGGTAGTGGAGGTGAGTAAAACCCACCCGACTCTCACCATGATGAGTGTTTTTTTTCCAGAAACTAGAAGTAAATGCCAGAAACTGGCAAAAATATCAAAATCATGGTCTCGTGACCACAGGATACTGCATGTGGCTGAAAAATGCAAGCTGTTGCCAAGAGCCCAAAATGCAATCACATGACTGTGGGCAGGTATGGGAGGCCGCTGTCAGAATTCTGGAACTGAATCGTAAATCACTCTGGAAGATCTGTCATAACTTTGAATGGTCGCTAAGTGACCAGTCATTAAGCGAGGACTACCTGTAGATATACCTAATCATAATGTTTGCTATATGGAAGCAGAGAATATGCCTTATTGTAAATTGTGTACTGTATCTATGCATGGCAAAGGTATGCCACAAATCAGGGGCATCAAACTTGATTTCATTGAGGGCCATATCAGGGTTGCATATGATCTCTGGAGGGGGGGCATGGTGGGAGTTGCCAGGGTGCGCATGGCCAGCTTGATGTCACTCGTGTTGGGGGCGCCTGTGGTGGACCGAGAGCTCTATTAGCGGAAACAGGCTCCCGAGCTCCATTTTTGGTTGCGACATCCTACAACCCTCCACCAGTGAAAACGGAGCTCCGGAGGGCCACGTGGGCCAGTCATTTGCTGTTTCCAGGTCAACCACGTGGGCCAGATCTAAGCACCTTGTGGGCCAGATCCGGCCCACAGGTCTTGAGTTTGACACCCCTGCCATAAATGTTAGAAAAGTGTTTTTTTTATATATATAGAGAGAGATACCAGATCAGATGTTGCCAGCACATTCTGGAAGTGCTTTTTCCTTGTTGCAGCCTAGCTACTGCCTTTCGATGCTTGGCAGCTACCAGATTTCTGGAGAGACAGAACAGATTTATTTATAAAACAATCAACCAAACACCTGTTAGGGATTTGCGATTGGATCAAATGCATGATCTTACTCTCATTCAAGTTCAGCTGGGAAAATATCGGTAGGATAAAGTGATTGTGGGGGGAGGAGGTTAAAATAAAGAGCTCCCTTTGGCTCTCAGAATATATTTCACTTTGAAGTGAATCAGTCAGGGAGGCAGGAAATGAAACAGCCTCTTCTTCTTTGCCTCCTGTTTCAGAACAAGTGTCAGCTAAATTTTTTACACAGCTGGAGCCAGGTGAGACAATGGGTCAGCAAAGTGAGAAATGCAGAAGTTAGAAAAACAGGATTTCTGCCCACCGAGACCAATTCTGAAGCCTGGGAATTTCTCTGCTTGAGAAATTATTAGTACTGTAGGGTACAAGCATCTGACCTTCTCTAGGGAAGGCTTGGAAGAGATGTTCTCTGGATCTGGGCATCAAATACACTGCAATGGATGAAGACCAACTAGAGATGGAGACCAATAATATATCTTCTTAAGGACCAGAAGCCGACAGCCTGCAACTGGAGAGCCTCTTGCAGCCTTCAACCTCATTCAGACAACTGTCAAAGCCATCTGCAAGCAAACAAATTCACCCCCTGTCAAGATGATTAGGAGTCCTCCCTTTCCCAGAAGCTGCTCTCAGGAAGGGGGAAGAGAAAAGTAGCAGAAAAGAAAGAGGCAGAAGATAAGGGTTGTCACAGAAAGGGAGAATGATCAGCTCCACCCACATTAGACTGTTCTGGAGGATACCATCTTTGACAGAAAAGGATTGTCCCCACACCACTGCCCAAACAATATTGGCATCCTTTGACTATCACATGGCTTAAAATTAAATGAAGCATATAGTCTTTATTTTGCTTCTTGCATTAGTCTGGTGATACCTGAGGCTGCCATGGCTTTATCTGTGGCCTGTTTTTTTGCCCAGCCAGTGGGAATGTCGCCCTGACTTCCTTTAGCTTGCTGACATAATGAGAGATGCACATAAATTTAGCAAAATTATCTTGTTGAGGAGGTGAGAGAGGCCCCAGTTTTCCTCCTTGGAGATTATTTCAATGAGCTAGCAGAGGAGCCAAACTGTCCTGAAAAACTATCTGCTGATGATCTCAACCCAGCACAACAAAGGCTAACTTAGTATTTCAAAGAATAGGAGAGTGAATTTTGCCTTTGGTCTTTCACTTCTGGTTGGCTGCTGTTGTTTTCCCTGGCAGCCAAACGATAACTAGCACTTTTTATTTTGCTTTCATGGATTAGTCAGATGGATAATGCAATTAAATCAAGGTTCACCCGGTGATGAAGCAGACAGGACAATTAAAAATGAAAACTGAGAGCAAGTGAGAGGGAGAGCAATTTAATTTAATAAGATAATATTGTTGCAAGGAGGATTGAGAAATATTCAAAAAGTAGGAAGGTGTTCCAACTGACCCAAAGTATAGAGTCCTCTTTCAGCTTGGTATAAAACACTGAGGCGTGCTAATCCTTTTCCCTCTTGCCCTGCATTTTTATTTTAATACTGGTTAAAAGTGAACTTTATCTGAGATTGCTATATATTTAGTTCCCTGTAAATGTCAGATATTGCCTACGTATGATGCCCCAGGCACCAGAAGGGGTTAAGTCTTCTAAGTCTACAGACATCAGTGTATTGTCATATTGTACTTTGTAGAAATAAGCACTTGAAAGTCTGAGGGAATAAATGCTGAATGAAAATGCCTGTATCTTCCAATCTTGGCAATTTTAATATTGCAAGATTAATATTTAAGATACATGGTATTCAGTTCCCAGAATTCCCCAATCAAGCATACTGGCTGGAGAATTCTGGGATTTGAAATCTACTTTTAGAGTTGCCAGGGTTGATAACCACAGCTCTAACCATTCCACTATGATAGTGCTTAATCCTTTAGTACCAAATTTAAAAGCTACATAGCTCCACAAAGATATACGACAGTAAAATTTAAGATCTTTCAAGCCTTTTCCCAGGAATTTTAAAGATGATTTGCTGATGTTTTATAGGTAAAGGGCCTCTTATCATATAAATTCTATTTCAGCTTTCTCTTAGAAATATGCTGGTTCTCAGGAGCTGCCCCCTAAATTGAGAACATTCAATACTGACAGAAAGTCTCAGTGTAAATTTACGATGTTACTCTACTTATGGTTTCTAGTAGCAAATTAATGAGTGTTGGGAGGGATTTAAAATCCTTTCCCAATATTAAAGACCAGGAGGTCTCCAAAACTCTCTTTTAATCTTCTGCCAACTCAATAAAGTCTTTTCAAGATGGGGATTTTAAAATATATAGTCTGATATTCAGTGGGTGGCATAAATTTAAATGATTAATAAAACAAAATGTATGCTCTCTCTCTCACACAGCTGTAGGTATATGTACTTCATACTTTTCTTTTTATTGTATTCTCTGGCAATATTGTCATGATTTTGCAGTGGAGAAACTAGTTTCCAGAACATAGAAAGAAACTAGGATCATTTTTCAAAATGTTCATTAAAAAAAATGAGATCATTGGATATCTCAGTTATCACCTGTGGATAAAATTATAAATGAGCAAAATTCTCATCCTCATTCAAAATCCTTTATTTAGCAATCTGATTAACAATGTATATTTAACAATCATTAAAATCAGCAAGGCTAAATACTTTTTACTTAGGTTTGGTCCCATCCTCTTATTTTTTTTAAAAAAATGTTCTGTGTAAAAACAATTAGAATAACACATCAACAGGATCAGAATCTATTTTAAAGATGTGTTGGATTTTATTGAACAGTGGAGAAGGAATCCATGAGTAAAATACACTGGTTGGGTAAAATGAAAAAGCTTTTAAAAAGGATTGGTAGAAAAAATAAGAGGTTCAGAGTTGACATAAACAAAATGTAAACATTGCAGTAATGCAATGAATTGATAATGAATTATACTGCTGTGCTATTCTGGACATCCATTTGGTCATGAATACAGAAACTTTTAGCAAACTGGATCATTGGCCTTCTACCAGTTGATTTCATGAAGGACGCAGACAAGTAGAATGAAGCTGAATCATCTTGGCTGAGCCAGATACAAAAAGCTTTATTACAAGACTCAAGATACCCCCAAAATAGATTTGCAAGTTTCTATTTAAGGTGGAGAGAACATTTCTTCCACTGCACTAAACTTCATACTAGTTTCTTTTTTTAGGTCTGTCTTTAGCCCAGGTTTTTGTGTACAAAGAATAGGAATACTCTCAGAATGCTTTTTACAAGCATAATTATTTTTATCATTTAAATGTATTGGCTGCCCTTCAGAACAAAAATTTCAAAAACAATTTCCAACATCTTATAGTCACAATGTTAATTTTTAAATTAACAATTTCAGCTAGAAAAAATAAATTGGAGGAAGGGGAATAAAGATGACATGGCATTCAGCTCCTTCCTTCCTTCCTTCCTTCCTTCCTTCCTTCCTTCCTTCCTTCCTTCCTTCCTTCCTTCTTTAGGATTTCCCTTGGTTTCACATACATGTACAAATCATGCCTGAACCTCCTAACTTTTATTTTATTTTATTATTTTATATTTCTTTCTTTTATCGCTTTTGTAAATAATTTAAGGTTGCAAACATACCCAATACTCCTTCCTCTTCCTATTTTCTCCACAACCACCACCACCCTTGAGGTGAGTTGGGCTGAAAAACAGTGATTGGTCCAAAGTCACCCTGCTGCCTTTCATGACTAAAGTGGGACTAGAACTCCGTGTCCTATTTTCTAGCCCAGCACCTCCATTAGCAGACCAAAGCAGAGGATGTGCTAAATTAAAACAGCAGGAAAAATAATATACCCTAAAAAGCTCATGTCTTAAGTACATACTAGTGTCTTAAAAGGTCTGCAGCCAAAAGGCAAAAGGAATTCCAAAACTGGGTGGGAAAAGCACTAAGAAACTTCGATTCTGCAGTTTGGAAAATCCAAAATCCAGGATAATTTGAGGGCTTCAGGAATATATAGAAAGGTGGCCCTTTGGATATGATAGTCCTAAACTCTGAATGTCTTGGTAGGTCAATATTAGTACTTTGACCAGGACCAGAGTTGAACTGAATCCATATTCTGAAATATTTTCCTGGCATAATATCATACTGTAATAGTTTTATTAACTGAAACTTTTCCATGGCTTTTATCGGCTGCCCTGTGTAAAATGCATGGCAGAAATCCAGGGAGATAATTAATTTATTGCACTAATCCAAACTGCAGTCGAAGAACTGGTATGCAGGAATGGTTACTAAGCAGGGAGGAGGATTGGTTTTATTATGGTTGGTCACCCCGTCAGTCATATATTTAGACTGGATTTCACATTTTTATCTATTTAAAGTAGTGAGTGTTTCCAAAGACCTGAGATAGGCAGATGTTTGATGGTGTTAAAAGTATTATCTCATGTTCCAAGTAAAGCTGCCTTTTGCAATTGGCTGTTGGAGATTTTATGATGACGATGGTGTTCAAGTAGTGCTCCAGATGTTTTGGGATTGTGCCCAAGGCACCTATGTCTATTGGTATTATTTTTGCTTTCTTTGCAAAGAAAAGGTGCCTGGCCCAAGGTCACCCAACTAACTTGGTGCCTTAGGCAGGACAAGAACTCATGACCTCATGGTTTAACCACTACATCATATTAGCTCTTTGTGTCTTTTCTGACTGCCTGATAAACCAGAACTTTTTACACAGGAGAGAACAAAATGCAAATATAGATGCAATATAAATATAAGTGCAATATGTTTAGAGTGGTGGAAAAAAGAGGCAGATCAAAGATATTTGTATATTATTCACTCAATATATATAAACTTGAAAGCTGATTACTGAATTTCTGAATGCAGAAAATGAATGTTGGCTGATAATCTGAATGATTTGCAGCCCATATGTGATGCAAGAATTTTTAATTTTCTTTTTAAAAAAAATATTCCTTAGAATTGTTGCTTTCAGCAATTCTAAAATAAAAAGGAACTAAATACAAAAAGTTCAGCCCATCTTATTATGCTAAGTCAGCCAATTATGTGGTATTTTTACATAATCAACATTTTAAAAAATCTCTTCTATATACACGTACAGTAGGTGCTGTTCTACTTAGTCTCCCAATCTTGTGTGGGTTTTTTGTGTATGTGTCTTTGAATCACTGGTGATTACTGGTGACTGCCTGGACAAGTCTTTGCAATTTTCTTGACAAGATTTGAAAAGCGGCTTGTCCTTGTCTTCTTCCTAGGGCTAAGAGAGGGGGACTGGCTCCCAGTTCACATAGTTTTTAGGACAGGATTAGAACTCACAGTCTCCTGGTTTCTAGTACCTCAATCACTACAGCAAACTAGTTCTAAGTTCATAATATACAATACATTGTCTAAAGAGTTATACTGGCTATTCTGCACACTGGCCATATAGCACTGGCACTTAGACTTATATACCACTTCACAGTGCTTTACAGCTCTAAGTGGTTTACAGAGTCGGCATATTTCCCCCAATAATCTGGTTCCTTGTTTTACCAACCTCAGAAAAATGGAAGGCTGAGTCAACCTTGAGCCTGAGAGTGGCTAATTCTAACCCACTGCAAGAAGCAGTGATCCAGTTATGGCCATGCCTGTTCCTTTGGAAGAATTCCCTGGCTTGATCAGCCTCTCTGGGTCTTGAGGTTTCAGAACACACTAGACTTGTGTGTCCTCATAGCTTGGCAGGGGTGGGTTGTACTTACTTTTACTACCGGTTTGCAATGGGGCTGTGTGCGCGCAGAAGCATTGCACGTGTGCTCTTCTGTGCATGTGCAGAAGCTCCCTGATGACATCAGGGTCGGTGGGTGGAGCCTCCCACCGGTTTGACTACCGGTTCTTGCGAACCAACCCGAACTGGGGGCAACCCACCACTGCCCTAGAGCCATTTCTCCTCAGCAGTTAATATTTGCCTTTCTTGCTTGGACCAGTAGGTGGCAATGCTGTGTGAGACTTCTGGTTTCCAGACAATCATAGGCCTTGTGTTCAGCTCCCTTTCCAGCTGGGTTCTGCACCTCTTCTCTCACACAATCTTGCCTGGTAGTGAAAGCTGTAGAGTGGAGTTTGGAAAAGCTATCTCTTTCATTATCAGGAGTGTGATTGCTCCAATGCATTGGAGAGTTGGCAGGAGTCTGCAGCTGACTCTCTCATCAAGGAAATGCTAAACAAATGCTAAATATACAAAGAGGTTCTTTCCCACCCAACCCCCCTCTTTGTATTGAAGCATAGAGCTTGGTTTGTGTCATAGATCCACCTCTCCAGAACTTCAAAAAAATTGCCAGACGTTTCCTAATTCTTCAAAGAGAGTAGAGGCTTGTTCATTTCTATTGGTAAATTCTCTCATTAGTTGATCAGAAACATTTGGTTATTTAAAGCATTTTCCCTAGTACTGTGTCCCAAAAATTATCCTGCATCCCCCCCCCACACACAATTGCGTTTGATTTCCTCGCCCCAAGGGAGAACATTCTGGTGAAATTCTTATGAGGTAGGGAGAAGTAAGAGGCTCCTTACTTTAGGTAGGAGTAGTGTCAGCCGAGAGAATCTTCCTTTTCTTTCTACCCTGTTTCCCCCAAAATAAGACATCCCCTGATAATAAGCCAAATCGGGCTTTTGAGTGCATGGCAATAAGGCCAAGCGCTTATTTCAGGGTTCAAAAAAAAATATAAGACAGGGTCTTATTTTCGGGGAAACATGGTACATCTCTGAAGTCTTCCACGGACTCCCTATTTATCCAGCTCACTAGATCCTGGAGGGCACTATGGATCTTGTCTATAAAATGTCTTATGGAAGCACCCCTCCCATGAGATTCGTTTCACCCTGATCTTGCTAGTATTTCATAAATCTCTGGAGACCAGGATGGTTCCCCCAGACATGGCCCCTAATTGTTAGATGATCCTGTTGTGGCTTGACGTGGCTGAGTTGACTTCCTCCTGAAACATGGTATTATTATTTTGTTATTCTTGTTTATTGTTATTCATTAATTTTGTTTTGTTGTTTTTTATTTTAACCGGAAGAAGATAACAAGATATTTGAAATAAATTCAAAAGCACCAGGAGGAAAACAGAAGATTTGTGAGGTCTTTGGTGCTGAGTCTGTGTTCCAGAAAAAAACATATTAGGCCAGAAGCTTCCATGCTGCCACTGAGTTTGGTTGGTTTCTTGCAGATGTTTCATGACCCAACTAGGTAACATCTACAATGGAGGACTTAGAATCTATAAAGTGTTGCCAAGGCAATTTTTGAATATAAGTTTAAGTGTAACAGTTTCTCCTTGGGACTTGACTGTGAGAAACAACATCAGAGGCATCTGAAGAAGGGTCAAAAAAGCAAGATGGTGGTCACAACCTTGTGATAGGAGCACTGCCACTTATATATGTCACTATGTATGCAAGAAAACTTACAGTTGCAGCCACCAACATGAATTATTTTTAGACAGATCCCGTGGATGCCCCTATACAAAACAAAAAAGAATATATCTTGGGAGGAAGAAGAATGTCGGCTGGCGGGCCCATGGGGGAGGGCCTTCTCTGTGGCTGCCCCGGCTCTTTGGAACCAATTACCTCCTGAAGTCGGGACCGCCCCCACCCTATTGGCCTTCCGCAAAGCGGTGAAGATCTGACTCTTCCGGCAGGCCTGTGGCCATTGATCTCGTTATAGTGATCTTGCGAGACCTGGCCACAAATTGGAGTGTATGTGTTTTAACGTTTTAATGTCTTCTTTTAATTTTTGTATGGGATATTGTTGCATTGTTTTATTCTCTGTTGTAAGCCGCCCAGAGTCCCTTGGGAGTGGGGCGGCACAGAAATGCGACTAAATCAATCAATCAATCAATCAATCAATAAGAAAAAGAGAATATCAGCTGCCCCACCTTCTTTCTTTTACAAATTTCTTCAGATAAAAGTCTACTTCCATCTCTTCAAAATTTTTCCTACGTGAGAATCACAAGAATCCTGCAAGGTGAGGTAGCATTAGATTCTCCATATTGTAAAGGGCAGTAGTGCATCTGCGGAGACAGGTGAAAAAACTCAAGTTGGTGATTACAACTGCACAATCAAAGTCACATTCTGCACATAAAAAAGGGGGGCAGGAATTTTATTGTGTAGCGATGGCTACCATTTTGATGTTTTGACCATCCTCTGTAGAGGCCCCTGATGGGAAGTGAAGCTACAGGAATGTGATTTGCTCAATAAGCTACCCGGGGAAAATAAAGATATTTTTATTCTCAGATATTTATATTATGTCTTTCAGTCCATAGCCTGTCTGTCTATACACTGAATGCACAAGGCAGCCAACAGTATTAAAAAACAGAGAAATGTATGAAAATAAAAGACAAGCAAAACTGCAAACATGACTCCCAAGTTTATTATAAATAATAGAGTAATGATTTTTATATCAAACCCAGCTACTTCTGTTGCAAATGCAATTAGTCTAGCCATGGAAGCTATTGTCTTGAATTCAGTGGCTAGAATTTCAGAAGAATGTGCATCTCCTTAAAGAGTATGCTTTTCAAATGAAGTATACTTTCCCGTCTTGGTTTTCCTCACAGCTCAAGATACATGTAAATATGATTTAAGTATGGCTCCAGTTATGCACTTTTAGCTAATGACATGACAAACATGTCTCTACCATGGCACCATTTGTCATTCTTAGTGGTCATTTGAGGAGCATTGTCAGCTGAAGAAAGCTCTTTTTGCAATTGAAGAGCTAAAGATGGCCAACGTTTTAAAAACAGAAACCGCGTGGTCTGCTTTGAAGCTGGAAAGTAATGAAAGCTGAACCTCATGAGCATGTTTCAGTGATCTTCTGCATGGGTTTACTATAAATATTCAATAGGAAAGAGGACAAAATGCATCAGGAAGCCCACAAGAATTTCCTGTTTAAAAATGAGGATGGCAGCTCTAGAATAACCTCAGATGGCTTTGTTGGATAAAAACCTCCACTTGAAAGAAATCCATGGGTAGGACTCTTCTAATGCATGTACAGGGTATTAAAAAGTGGACAGGAACAAGGCTACCATATGGTTGAAACAGTTGACTAGTAGTTCATAGAAAACGCAGTTTGGGATTTTTCTGAAACAAGAACATTGTTTCAGAAAACAATTTGGTTTCCTAAACAAGGATTCCCCAAATATAACTCTGCATTTACTTCAGATAGTGTCCTATGACTTTTACCTTGACAGTCAAAAGCTGGCCTTTGTCTTAAGACATTAGGTTGGGACTAGGGCTATAGAACCAGTAGTAAAACCGGCGGGAGGCTCTGCCCAGCGACCCCGATGTCATCAAAACGCTTCTGCGCATGCGCAGAAGAGCGCACGTGCGTGCGAGCAAAGCAAGCAAACCGGTAGTAAAGGTAAGTAGAACCCACCCCTGGTTCTACTTATCTTTTACTACTGGTTTGCAGCGGGGCCGCGCACAAGCGCAGAAGCTTCTGTGCATGCGCAGAAGTGTTTTGATGATGTCGGGGTCGGTGGGCGGAGCCTCCAGCCTGTTTTACTATTGGTTCTATAGAACCGGTGCGAACCAAGGGCAACCCACCACTGCTTGGGACTAACTTTTTAAGGAAGGGGGTCCCCAGTACGTTTTCTCAGCAATGTCATTAGAATAATAATTTCTTTTTTTTTTAAGTGTCTTCCTTTCTCCCACAATATGTTGTTTTTAATAACCACTGACTCCTCCAGACAAAAGATGTCGCCTTGCCAAGCCGCAAAGCTAAGCCAGCATAATTTGCTGTTATTCATTTACTGGATCCACTGTCTACTGAACCCTTTTTAATGGAAATCTTGCTTTGGGAACTTATTTCTGATGCTGGGAATCTGAGTTGTACTAGACAATTGTAGAACAGGAAATGATGTCAGCTCAGAAGAGTTACAGTCATGCCTGTAAAACCCAACTACAGAGTAGGAAATCTTCAAAGCCCCCATCAACATCCTTCTCTTCAGAGTGGGAAGGGGGAGTAATTATAACATTATCAAAAACAGCACTCTCTTTCTCCCGAGGGAAAATCTCCAACTAGGGAGCTGTCTTTATCTCATAAATTCTCATAATCACTGGGAGATTCCTTTGCAGTCCCAGAACAGTGTTTATCACATCACGTCATTGTCGAGATTTGAACTGTTTTAGGGGGGTTTTTTTAATAATAAAAAAAAAACCACTTACAGTGGAATGTATGAAATAGCTTTTAATGACCAGTTTAATCCCGGCTTCCAAGAGAACACTGATAAAATAGTTTTCCACCAAGTTAATATTTACAGCTTTGTATTACATGGTATTGTGTTCCAACCCTTTATGGCTCCTTGCCTGCTTAAGCCCTAGGATTTAGTGGCAAGGGAATCTCTTTGTGGCTAGATTTATCTGTGGTAAATTCATTGAAATATGAAGTAAATCAGTGGTTGGCCCTATGGCATTTTGGGTAAATCAGCAATCCTCATTCTTTTCTTGGTTATATGCCTTTCACTTTGTTAATGACAACTGGGTTGGAAGATATTGGTAGCATAACCTGAGTTGGTTTTAGAAATTCAGAATAACATGATGGAAGACAACTCTTATACTGTTGTTTACTGAATTAGATCCAAATAAGAGTTGGTGAGGAGAAGGGATAGAACCGTGATGGCGAACCTATGGCATGCTTGCCTGAAGTGGCACGCAGAGCCATGTTGCCTCTCACGCGTGGCGTTGCCCGTTCCTCTTCTGGGTTTCTGGCACACATGCGTGCACGACCATCAACTGGCCTTCCTGCGTGTGGCAGTGCTGGAAACTGGAAGAGCTGGTCTTCCCTTTTCCTGCGTGAGCATGCGCACTGGCCAGCTGATCATCGTGTGCGGGTGCGTGCCAGTAACCGGAAGATTACTGAAAGAAGTTCATTTTCGGGCGTGCGCATGTGCCGTGGGCAGCTTCCCTTCCGGGTTGCTGGCCAGATGAGTGTGCACACTCCCTTTTCGGCACTCGGCGAGGTAGAAAAACTAACTATGCCTATCAGAGATAAGCCTTTGTCCTGGTTCTTCTTATGTTCTAAGGTTGGCTGTTTCATAGACGTTCTTAATCTCCTAATCTGCATTTGTTCTCAAAGCGTATTTAGAAATTGGTTCCTCGTCAAGTGAAAAATTCAGTTAACAATTTTTGAGGACATTGGGAGGGAACAGTAAGTGTTTTCCTTCTAGTTCATTGTAAAAATAATTTTACAGTAACTATAAAGCAAGGAAAGGAACATGTGGTTCTGAAGATGTAGGTAACCTACCACTTATCTGGCTTCATGGACATTGGCAGGGGAAAGTAGGAGCTGTTGTTCAGGGCCATTGGTTTGCCGTTGCTGCCTTAGAAATAGCCTCTAGCAAAACATCTGAAGAATTTAGAGGAAAGTAATTTTAATATCAAAATTTTCAGGAGGAGGAGTTGGTGTCTAGACTGCTAAAGACTGGGCCCAAGAGACTTCATGGATGCCATTGTAATTACTTAACACAAATGAAATACTGTTCTTGTGGTTTTGCACAATACCAAGAAAGTTATACTGTAAGCAATTTGCTTCAATTCATTAGAGCAGTGCTGAAACATTTTTGACAGTTTTGGATTATTCTCATTCAATGAAAAGAAATCATAAATTCTGAATAAATTATGAATTTCTTATGGAATGGGTGCAAATTTCTTAATGTACCTCAGTTGTATGTTTGCTTGACAACCTCCTGTTTTTCATTGTGCAATAATATCTCTAGCTGTTTGCAGTCTCCTTGGCTTCTCATGCTTCATTCAATCCTCGGTGGGAGGCATCATGGCTGGGAAACTCTTCCCATGCAGTTGTTTTAGAAGGAGTCAGAAAGGCTTCAGAACAAGAGAGAGATGTGCAATAGACCGGTCTGTCATGCCACACGTACAACATGGGCTATCTCTATCAACTTGCAACAGTAAAGTATGCTCCTATAAATCACTTGTGAAGAAGCATAGAAAAGACTTTGGAGAAACAATGCAGTGACTGTTACCAATACATACTGGTATTTCAACCTCAGGAAATGAAGAAAGCATTAAAAAGAAACATAACTCACATTGTCTTCTTTATTTTCTCCTTTTTGTTTTAATTTTGTACTTAACCATCTATTTTTGAAATTTAATAAAGTTCTAAATATTAAAAAAAAAAAGAAATTCCAAATGACTCAGTCTTAACTCCCTAAGAGCAAACAGAAAAACCCAATCAGGTTTTCTCAAAATTTTGTTACTTTAACCTAAAACAATGAAATCAAATTCCACTATTCTTGCAGATTCTGTTTTCTGACTGGGTCTACCTTGAAAGGCTGACATCATCCAAGGAAACCCCTTGATTTAGATATTGAAGTAGAAGGTAGGTTTGAGCAGTGGTGGAATTTAATATTTTTTACTACCAGTTCTGTTGGTGTGGCTTGGTGAGCGTGGCATGGCTTGGTGGGTGTGGCAGGGGAAGGATACTGTAAAATCTCCATTCCCTCCCCACTCCAGGGGAAGATTACTGCAAAATCCCCATTTCCTCCCAATCAGCTGGGACTCGGAAGGCAGAGAATAGATGAGGGCAGGGCCAGTCATGGGTGGTATCAGAGGTGGGATTCTCCCGGTTCGGCCAAACCGTTTGTTAAATTGCTGGCTCGCCCCGCCCCTTGCCCCGCCCCTCCACACCACTATTTATTGCCAATAAATAGTTGTGGGCGAGGGGTGGGCGAACCAGCAAGGTGTTTTTTTATAATTTTATTGACCTCGCAGCTGCTGCGGGGCTTCAAAGGGCCACCCTACAGCTGATCAGTGTTAAAAGAAAACAAATGAGTAGACCAGTGCCTGCAAAAATAAATGGGTAGACCCAGTGGTGGGATTCTACTTCGGTAGAACCGGTTGTTAAGTAGTTAAATAGTTAAGCCAGTGGTTGCCAAAGGGGGGTGGTATCGCCCCCTGGGGGGCGGTTGGATACCTTAGGAGGGTGGTAAGAGGCAAGGGGGTGGCAGGGGGTGGCAGGGGGCAGTAGAGGCAAAAGGGGGCAACAGGGGGAGCTAAGTGGCAAGGAGGGTGGCCCCCACCCTTTGGCCTTGCAGCAGTTACCTCCTTGCAAGCAAACAGCAAGAAAAAACAGTCCCTTTCAGCTTCAGCATAGGTTAATTACCACAAGTTGATTAGATCGGCTTCCCAAGTCTCAGCTGATTTGCTTTCAGCTGATTTGCGCAGGGCTCTGTTGCTGGAGCTGATTTTGTCCCCTCTAACTATACTGGAAAAGTGAAACTGAAAGTAAAGCAGGTTCTTTGCTGCAACATGACAAAATGAGGCAGGGAGAGATTTCTTTTTCTTTTTCCTCACCAAAAAAAGTAGGTGCAAACAATGGGAAATTAAGGGCAAAAGAGGAGAGTTCAAGATTTTGAAAAAAAAGCTCTATTTAACTAGGGAATTGTAATAATTGAGATACTATTAATTGTATATTGTGTTGAAAGCAGAAATGGTTAAGTTGTGGTTTGGAGGAGTATATGGGGGAAATTATTTGGTTTATTATTATTGGTAAATATAATTAATTGATTTATAAGAAATTGGATTGCATGGAAATAATTGGAATATTCATGTTCATATTGATTAATATACAAAAAAGATAGTTATATAACTAATTGATTTATATTAAAATGTTGAATTTGTATTAAACAATTGTAACATTACATAATTACATAAACATTACATAATTACACAATTAACCAATGTGAGGATGGATATAAAAATAGATGATAATGGGTAGGGGTATAATATAGAATAGAAGTGAAAAATTGAATTTGATTAAGATTAGAGATGAGGATGAAGGGTAATATTGGGTTTTTTAAAAAAATAGATGAGGAATAAATATGGCAAAAAGGAAATATAGAAATTGTAAATTTAATTGAAATGACTAAACACTGTTTAAATTTGTCAACTGGCCAAATACTCTGTTCAAAGAAAATACATTGTATGTTTGTATGTGTGTTTCTAACTACTGCTATTTATTCATATTTGTTCTTTTTTATTCTTTAAAGTTTAACAATTCATTCTTTATCTTAATATCTTTATATTTGTTTGGGGTTGGTTTTCTTCCCATTTATCTTTTTTATTGTACAGCAATCTTTCTCCTCAAATCTACCACCTCTCTCTTTTCTTTCCTTCTTACTTTCTCCCCCCCCTTCTTCTCCTCCCTTTTTTCAGCCCTCTGGGTAGTCCTTTTGTGCATATGGACTACTCAGAGGGCTGAAAAAGTTATTTTTGACTGGTCCTCACACTTTTGACCAGTCCTTGAATTTACGACTGTCCTCACATTTTACGTTTTGCGCCCTATCTTGTCACTGTGGTGAAGAGAAGTAGTGGTGAAATGACTGACACAGTTTTTAAGAATGCCGCAACAGGCATAAATGTGAGGATGGTCATAAGTGCGAGGACTGGTCAAAAGTGTGAGGACCAGTCAGAAATGACATTTTTCAGCCCTCTGAGTAGTCCCTATGCACATAGCCACACCCACCCGGTCACATGACCAGCTAGCCACACCCGCCTGGTCACATGACCACCAAACCACACCCCCAATTAAGCCACGCCCACAGAACTGGTTGTTTAAAAAGTTGAATCCCACCACTGGGTGGTATTTACCGGTTCTCCGAACTACTCAAAATTTCTGCTACCAGTTCTCCAGAACTGGTCAGAACCTGCTGAAACCCACTTCTGGGTTTGAGGAACCAATTCAGCTGTTCACTTGCAGAGTTACTCTGGGCAGATAATGGGATTAACAAACTCACAGTATAAAAGGACAAAACAATAATAAAAGGTTATGACATGCACCAGGTAGAGACCAAACAGAACGTATCAGTGTTTACCGTGCACAAATAAACCATCCTGGTCCTGTCCTGGGAAAGAACCAGATCTTCAAAATCTTCCTAAAGGCTAGCAGAATCTGGGCCAGCCAAATATTGGGGATATATAGAGTAGATATATAGATATATAGAGTAGATACACCTTCTGAGTTTCATCAAGTGACACTCTTTTATATCAGAAAACAGTTTGGCACAGACTAGGTTTTTACAGATCAAATTGGAGCAACAGAGACAGGAGTATTTGGGAAGTCAAAAAGGTTGCAGCTGCAACCATGCCCCCTTTTATGCACTTTTGTAACACATAAAAGAGATGGGATTTCAATTGTGTGATTCTGTATGTCTCCTGCCTTTAAAAAAAACAAAACAAAACACCTCATTGATATCCCTGAGAAGACACCAAAGAATATCCTTGGGACATTACAGTGTTCTTTTTGGGAATCACTAAGTCATCTTGGCAACATTGCACTGGTTTTTTTTTTGGGGGGGGGGAAGGGCTTCTGGGAGAGATCTGAAGATAGCATGAGTAGGAGGGAGATATATTCTTGCTTTTTAAAAAAAAATTATAAAACTTATATATCCTAATATGAATTTCCTCTTGCCAAATACTTTAAGTCTTTGAAAGTAGATTGTTTAATTAAAAAGTCAAACTCTGTTGCCAATCCCTAGCATCCCACGTACAGCTTGTTTGGGGTGTGCTGACCTGGTACTATTATGGTACAAAGCCAAGAGCAACTCCACATGCATGCTATTTCTTAAACTCTAGAGATAGAAGCCAGTTATTTAGGCCAGCAAATTAAATCTCCAAAGAGAATTAGTGGGAGAAGAGAGAATTCAAACCAGCCCTTTTCAGATGACTGAACACTTAGAGCTAATATGTAAAATGATACAGCTGGTGTTAATTGCCTGAACTGTGTTAATTGCCAGATATATTTAGTGATGGCTTGGATTAGAAGCAGAAAAATACATCTGAGGCCAAGATTGCTAAACTCTAAATCATGTTTTTCAAACTTGGTAACTTTAAGATGAGTGAACTTCAACTCCCAGAATTCCCCAGCCAGTATGCTAGCTGGGAAATTCTGGGAGCTAAAGTCTACCCATCTAAAAGTTACCAAGTTTAAAAAACATTATTCTAAACTGAGTAGATTGAATAGAAACTGAGCATTGTGGTTTCATGGAAAAGGAGCAAAAACACCCCAGGCAAAGTAGATACCCAGATATTGCCGGTGATTTTGGAACCTCACCCTGGCAAATCATCCTTATTATTCCACAATTCATAACCATAATGTACAGTATAAATGCAAATGGGTATTTCAAACTGGTAATTTATTGTGCAATGCATGCAAGGACTTGCTAAGTTAGGTAACTTGAGTTGTATTTTCTCTCCAACTGTCACTTTTCATCTTGGTCTCTTTATGGTGAATGGGTCTTTTTGTTGGTAGTAATTCTCCTGCACTATGTTTATAGCAATTATAACTCAAACCAATGCATGAGGGGAAAGCTGAAGCCTGTTCAGCATCTCCAAATCTTGTGGGAATTCAAGCTGTGGTTGGGTGGTGCTATTTGTTAATGGGCCAAAGCAGAAAAGGAAGTTGTGGAACTTGGCTAGAGGTTACAGCTAGTGATTGGAAGGACTGCATATTGTTAAACTGGCTTACCATAGTAGATGAAACCAAATGCTATCAAAGACTACTCTATAATATTTTGTTGACTACATGACTACACTACTCTTTAGCACTGAGGAGTGTAGTCATGTCCACAAAGGAAACAGTACTTGCTGTTTCATTCCTGTACCTCTTGTCTTGAAATACCGCTGTAGTAAATTGGAATTTTAGAATCTTAGCTGGAGCTCTTCTTGGTATTTTGTTCTCTGTTCCCACCATCTATCACCATGGATTTTTTTAAAGATCTTTTTCTTTAAAAGATTTAAAAGACTGTCTTTTTAAAGATTTAAATCAATCAATTATGTATTTTTAAAATATATAAAATTTTCACTCTTTGCTATATATTCAATTATCAATTTTGCATCACATTTACAACTTTATTTGAGGAGTGAGGGCTGCAGCTTAATGGAAGAGGATATATATTGCTCGTAAAGTAAAAGAACTAATTTTAAATGTTTTGATTAATTTTGTTGGAACACATCTCTCCCTGAGATTAAAAAAATAATAATACTGCCACTCACAGCAGAATAAACCAGAGTTATATAGTATATTTCTATGACAGCTTCATGATTCACAATTAAATTGATCTTCAGAAGATTTTTGCAAACCTTGATAGATCCAAATATCAATCTAATAGAACTTCCAAATAGTAGACATTCCAGAACAGCAGTCCCCAACCTCACCAGGGACTAGTTTCATGGAAAACAATTTTTCCATGGTGGTGGTTTTGCATGCAACCTAGATTTTGTGCAGGTGAAGCTTTGCTCATTCTGCACTCAGTGGTTTCTCATGAATGTTAAATAGCATATGAGGAAGGCCTTATAGGAAACGTAATATAGCAAAGCCATTTCTCTGTCCATGGAACAGAGAAATGTTTGTTTTGCCATCACATAGTCCCATATAATAGGAATTTTTCAGTTAGGTTTTAGGAAATTTCCTTGAAAGTTTATTTCTCAAAAGTCCTGCCCATAGAAGAGACTATTTATAACTCAGGATTGAACAGAGAAATCCTTGGTGATCTCTGGGCTTGGTTGTTTACTTGCAGACATTTCACAAGCTCAGAGAGCACCAAGGACTCCACAAATACCGTAGTCACGCATTTCATTTTCTGAAACAATCCATTGTTATTAAAATACATCGGAATTATTTTAACCAATTAAATGTATTCTAATTATTTCAAAATGTATTTGCTGAATTCATACTGAAAATCCTACACCTTACAGATGTGGCAACTCATGATAATAACTCCAGAATCCCCACTGAAAACAGGTCCCAGCGTGCTTTTTAATTTGTTCATTGTCAACATTAGGTGTTGGCAATTTGCACTGGGAAAATGGTAACAAAAGAAGGCACATTGGAAAATAGGAAATAAAGCAGAACTGAAAGGAGTAATTATGGCATTAACACAGGGTCAGAAGGCAAAGTACTGCTATTAATAAACTGTGAAGATACCACAGAATAACTCCTTCTTAGTGAACATTGTTGAGTGTTACCAATCAAGATAAATATACTGCTCCAAGACATTTTGCTCCCTGAGATGAATAGCAAATAATATATCCCTTACCATCCATCCAAATCAATCTGCACAGTCTGCGAAACAAGACAAATCCTTTTGGCAGCTGAAATATAAAATCGGTAAGTACCTGCCCCAATCTCTGCCTATAAATTCAAAAAGACTGAACCTCTATAATCACTTAAATTCAATGATATATGGGATTGTGCTAAAATAATGATCAGCTTAACGTTCCTTCTTCACAACTACATGATACTCTAAAGTGCCATTTTACTCTATTCTGTGCTAGAATCAAGATATTTCTCAATATTTCAACATTCAATATTATTTTTGCTAGTATGCTACACAGAGGTCAAACAGGGAACAGGGAGGGACGTTGGACTGAACATGGACATAGATCCAAAAATGTTTAAAAATGAGCTGTTATCTAATAATTTTATCTTCAGCCATAAAAAGAAAGCTGATCTACATTTAAAAAAAAAGTAAATGGATAATAACATTTCATATATCTCTGAGTTATGTTTGTTAAATAAGTCATAGTAGGTGAGGAATTTTGGACTTGCATTGGTCAGAAGAGGATTTAATCCTGACCTTAAACAGAAATGGTGCTTTTTTTTGCCATCATGCAGTCCAGCGGTGGTGGGTTTCACATTTTTTTTTAAAAAAAATGATTTATATGCCGCCCTTCTCCAGAGACTCAGGACGGCTTACAGTGCGTTAAGCAATAGCCTTTATACTTTTGTATATTTATACAAAGTCAGCTTATTGCCCCCACAATCTGAGTCCTCATTTTACCTACCTTAGAAAGGATGGAAGGCTGAGTCAACCTTGAGCCTGGTGGGATTTGAACTTGCAGTAATTGCAAGCAGCTGGAAACTTAAGTGCTACTTTTAAGAGCACTTAGTTCACTGTGCCATCAGGCCCTTTCAATTTTGTTACTAAGAGTTCGCCCCATGCGCACGCTTACTTCGTGCATGCACTTTCCTCATGTGTGTACCTTCTGCGCATGTACCTGGCCTCAAAAACATGCCTAAATAGGATGGTATAGATCTGGGGCAGGTGGAGAAGCCCACCCGCAATTTCTGCTACCGGTTTTCCCAAACCGGTCTGAACCGGTTGAATACCACCTCTGATGTAGTCCCATAATAGCACTTTTTCAATTGGGTTCTAGAAAATTTCCTTGAAAGTTTATTTAGAAAAAAAAAATTAAAAAGCAGAATGTTTTAAGAAACAAAAAAAAAATGACATGTATTAATTAAGTAGCAAAATTTGACCCTTGAGTTTATACTTCCGAAAATGAAATAAAAATTGAAAAGTGTAAAAAGGCCTTAAGTCTCTTTGCTCTACTGTCATTATCTCATCAAAACGGGTTTTGCCAGTTTTTGAAGCAATAATAAAAACATTGAGATGACAATGAGATGAACAGCTTTGGATAACCATGTTGAGGCACCCAGAACTATGTCTTGTCTAGTTGACTTCATAAACTGTCATGCCACTCCTTAGTACAATAATTAGCACTATCTTCTAGATGGCTCAGTGGCTAAGACATTGAGCTTGTTGATCAGAAAGGTCGGCAGTTCGGGGGTTCAGATCCCTAGTACAAGTCTCCTGCGTGAACTTGGGGCTGGGCTAGATGACCTCCAACGTCCCTTCCAACTCTGTTTCTGTTAAAAATCTATTCATCAGGACCACCAGAACAGCAAGAAATTCCCTGGCAGATAAGAGGTCAAAGTATGACAACAGAAACTATAAGTGATGAATGACCTAAAATAACTAATAAGTGAAGAAAATAAAAGAAGAATAAAGGCATAATTTCCATACTTCAAGAATTTTCTCTAAATTCCAGGAAGAAACAATCCTTGGATAATGACTCCACTTTAGGAATAAACAAATGTGACGAAACCTCACTTTTCCTGTCCATTGAGGAGATGCCACACAGCAAGGATGATGATAGCTTTTCAAAACTTTAGAAAGTAATTACTGGATAGTTAAGCCTCTTGGACATGGTGTGCCTGTTTCTGCATCAGTGCAGTTAGGATTATTTTGAAAGGCAACAAAGGGTAAATCTCTTAAAATCGATTTCAGAAGGGGATGAACTCCGAGTGCTAAGGATGTTCCCTGATGTGAAGATACGCTACAGCAGTAGAGATGTGAGACATCCAAAAATACTCTGCAGCAGTTTTTCTCTAGCATGGCAACTTTAACACCTATGGACTTCAATTCCCAGAATTTCCTAGACAGCTGGGGAGTTCTGGGAGTTGAAGTCCATATGTTTTAAAATTGCCAAGTTTGAGAAACATTTCTCTCTACAGCTAGAAATCAAAACACCACCAAATGAGGAAGATTAGTCTTGAAGTAGGAGAATGGATTGTTTTGCCTGAATCTGAAGGGGCCTGCAGAAATTATTTTTTAATATATTCCAATGCAAATCACCCCCATGCAAATCATCTCAAATAATTCAAATTAAACATTCTAAAAGTTCATGTTCTCCTTTTTCAGCCAGTGGATGAAGCACTCCAGAAAGCATTTAAAACATCAATTATTTCCCTACACCCTAAACAAATTTATTTTAATCACCTCATGATCATCTTGTATGGCTGCTTTAATTCTTTTTTTAAAATCTGTATCACATTATATTACAGCTATAAAAGGAATTAAACATAGAGCAATTGGACGTCATTCTTTGTATGTATCGGGTGAAATGCTACCGGTGAAAATGCTACTGGTTTGACTGAACCAGTAGTAAAAAAACTTTACTACTTTAAAAATGCTTTAAAAGGTTTTTAAAAAGTTCCGATAATCACACGGCACAGCTGATCATCTGAACTTTTAAAAAACTTTTTAAAAGCACTTTTTACTACCTGTTCAGGCAATAGGTAGTTTTAAAAAATGCTTTAAAAAGTTTTAAAAGGTTCCGACAATCAGCTGTGACAATCAGATGTGCCGCATGATCGTGGGAACTTTTTAAAAACCTTTTAAAGCATTTGTTTATTACCGGTCCGAACCGGTATTTTTGTGTAAAGTATGATAGTTTGTTTTTGAGCTCTCTGTGACTGTGAGGTTCTTGCTTGTTGGAGGGGCCATTTTGTGTGAAGTCCAGCTGCTTTTGCATTGTGTGTGAATCAGTTGTGTAGCATTTGTGTTATTTTTGTGTAAAGTGTGATAGTTGGTTTCCTGGTCACATGACCACCAAGCCAGGCCCACCCAGTCACATGACCACCAAGATACGCTCACCCAGTCACATGCCCACCAAGCCATGCCTATCAAGCCACATCCACAGAACCGGTAGGGAAAATTTTTGAATTTCACCACTGGTATGTATGTATGTATGTATTAAATTTATTTGCTGCCCATATCTCTACAAAGTGACTCTTTTTTTGTTAGTCTCTTTTTCTTTATATCTTTTTGCATTTCTGTCCCTATTCTCTTTTTACTCTTTATCTTTTCTCTTGATTGAGGGTATATATTATTTTTTAATGTATACACTTTACAATTTAATAAAGTTATTAGAAATGAAGCAATCACAGGAAGTGGGCAGATTGTGCATGATCCCCAACTATATACAATATATCTGTATATAATACCTTATTCAAACAGCTAACAGTTAAAAGAAAACACCAATCTTTGGTGATCTTTGAATCAACTATGACATGGATGATGACTGAGAATCTCCACAGACAATCACCCTTATCAATTATCTATTTTCCATCTCAGCATCATTCCAGATAAGAAACTTCCTTCCTTCCTTCCTTCCTTCCTTCCTTCCTTCCTTCCTTCCTTCCTTCCTTCCTTCCTTCCTTCCCACAGCTTCTACCTTTTCTAAGTATATATTTATCTAAAGAGAAACTTCTTTTCTCACTTCCTTGAGTAAAGTTATCTTCAAGGCCTCTGAAAAAATGAAAAGTAAGAAGGTCAACAAAACCTTAAAGTGAAACATGATTTCAGAGTCTTAATAAAAGTGTAAATGCTCTAATATAATGTTCTAATATTATATTCTATAAAACATTCTAACAGAACAACCTTAAAGTAAATTAAAAGCAATTCTCATTATCAATACATGTATTTAATGAATAACTTAAATATAGTTACCCATTTTAGCAAGCCCTCTACTGTAGCATTTGGACTATTGATTGTAAAATTGATTGCAGCTGTTCAAGTCTCTCCTGGATTTAATTCCCTGGACTTTGTAATTCCTCTGCAGAAGTTCCTGGGTTTTGAAAGTTGTTTGGAGGATTATGATCTCTCCTTCCTTCCTTCCTTCCTTCCTTCTTTCCTTCCTTCCTTCCTTCCTTCCTTATTTTTACAAATAACTTAAGGTGGCAAACATATCCAACACACCTTCCTTCTCCTATTTTCCCCACAACAACCCTGTGAGATAAGTTGGGCTGAGAGAGTGATTGGTACAATGTCACCCACCTGGTTTTCATGACTAAGATGGGATTAGAACTCAGCAGGGATTAGTCTCCCACTTTCTAGCCAGTTTGATCTAGTGATGAAGGCCTTTCTAGTGCCTTCACCACTAGATCAAACTGGCTCTCCCTGCCTGCCTGCCTGCCTGCCTACTATAAGTAATTTAATGAGAATTTAGTCTAAGAAATTAATTATGCTCTATTACCTAAGGTAAATTTTGAAAATGTAATGTTGGTTGGTTGGTTGGCTATTTATTTATTTATTTATTTAGAGCTTACAAACAGAAAGCTGGTGTGTACATGATTTAATTAAATAACTAAACAGGATTTAATCTAAGAAGTCACTTATGCTCTAGTCTCTATTTTGCCTGAAGATTTGGACTAGTTATTACAGCCTCCTAAGGGCCCAACCATGCAGCTGCTTGAACATGTTTTCTGACATGCTAGAGAAAATCTTGTTGGCCTAAATCAGGCCCGTACAACATGTTGGGGGGGGGGGGG
>WNWU01013629.1:583755-619718 GCA_012654045.1 Ptyas mucosa
CCCCCCCACCACCACCACCACCAAGCCATGCCCACAGAACCGGTAGTAACAAATTTTACATTTCACCCCTGAGTGGCCGGCTACTTCCAGGTTTGCTCTCCACCCCGAGAGAGAGAAAGGACTGCCACAAGAGAGTGGGGCAGGGAATTGGCTCCCAGAGGAGGATGGAATCCAGTCTCCCACATTGTGCTAGCTTTAGCTGTGCTTGCAAGGCGCTAAGAGTAGCGGGCAGGCATGGAGGAGGTATTGGGTCTTCCCCCCAACCCATGCCAAAGGAAAGCCAGCTGGACTTCTGCTTCCCTCCTACCCTTCTCCCTTCCACCCACTCAATCCTACTTTGGGACAGAGAAGCGAACACTGGAAATGCATCTTCTGACCCTCTGGCACTCACCTGCAATTCTCTGTGCTACTCCAGACCCAGCTTGCTGAGGGGGAGATAAGCCCTGACACCTCTGCTGGCTCCCCCCCCCTCAGCCATCACTACCTGGGGAAGGCACAGGCAATAGAAAGTGTTCAGTGAGACCTGGGCCATCCAAATCACCAATGGGGGCGCTTCTGCCAGGCTATTGCCTCCCCTCCCCCCTGGGCTGTTGTGCTCAGCACTCAGCAGGGGAGGGGAATGCTTTCCCATGTTCTCCTTCTTTCTCTTGGCCCCGCCAACAAGGAAGAAGGAAGGCCAGGCTTGAGGGATGGCCCCCACCCTGCAAGATCTGCCTCCACCATTCTCTCCCACCTGCCAGCCCGCCGACCGAGCACAGTGGATGCAGAGTGTGGCTCCCTCCCCTGTAATTTGCAGGCAGCCGCAGTGAGCTTTGCAAGCTCTCAGGCTGGAAGGTGAGAATGATGGTTCTCAGCCGCTCTCCCAGCCCGCATCTCCACCTGGACTCTCCACAACACAGCTGCTGGAGACAGCCAGGGACCATGTGGCTGTGCCACTAGCATCACCCCTATTCCAGAAGGGGCCCACCTGCCTGCCCATGCCCTTCAGCCTTACCTTAGCAGTGAGCAGACCCCTGTGGGCTGGAGGATAAGAGTGACGGCTGGGAAGGATGGGGTGGGGGCAGGGCTTAATCACCACTGCATGTAGGCCAGATAGATTGCATCGGCGGGCCAGATCCATCCCGCGGGCTGTAGTTTAGAGCAGGCATCTAGGTCATCGCTTAAGGAACCTTGTTATTATAATTTTTCCTCATGTTGCCTGAAAGAAAGTGCCAGGAACCACCATCATCAGCCCCATTATCTACCCCATCATCAGCAACATCAAGCCCTTCAAGTCAAAGGTCAATAGAACACTTAATTCAACAGAAAAAAATGAATATGATTCAAAAAGATACGCAAACATTGTTTCAATTGTTACAAGAGATCATAATCAAGAACATATTGAAATAAGGACTGATATAGGTGAGATGAGAACTGAGATGGGAGAGATCAAGGGGAAAATGCAAATTATGAATGAAAAATGGGACTTTTCAACAAATGTTAACCAAAAATGAAGAAAAGATTAAAATAATTGAAGAAAAATCAGAACAAGCAGGAAAAAAATGGAGGAAATGAATCAGAGAGTAACACAGGCCAATAAAGAACTCGAAGGAACAGTAATCAGTTACAAATGGAAAAGGCTGAACACTTCTTGAGGTTTCAGAATATCGATAAAGGAAAAGAAGAAAACATAGCTGAGTTGATGGTAGACCTCTTGGTTCAAACATTACAAATAACAACACATGAGATGAGGACAGAGATAGACAAAGTGTTCAGAACACACACTAGCTAAGCTAAAAAGAACAAACTCCCAAGGAAGGTACACATAAGATTTATTTAAAAAAACCAATAAGAGCAGGAATTCTTAAAAAAATAAAAGAGGAAACCCTGAAATATAAAGGGAGAGAGATTGTGGTGCTACAACAAGTACCCAGAAGAGTTAAAGATCTGCAGAAGCAATATCAGTTTCTGACAGGACAATTTATCAAACACCAAATAAACTTTAGATGATGGATACCAGAGGTAATTTTGTTTACCTGGAATGATAGAAGACACAGACTGGACTCCCTAGATAGTGCATATGAATTCTACAACTATTACTTTACACCACAGGAACAACAAACAAGAATAGAGGAAGTAGAAAATAAAGAAGACTTTTTACAAAATTGCAAAAAATGGATTTAGATATAATTTGCTTACAAGAAGTACATATCAAAAGACAATACAATAAACTCTTAGAGTACCCCAAAATTGGGAAACTATACTTCTTGCTGGTACAACAAAAGAAAAGGGAGTGGTCGTATACAACAAAGAAACAATAAAAGCCAAATCTATATATGCAGATGAAGAAGGGAGAATATTAATGGTGGAAGTAACAATAAACCACAAATAAGTACTTTTGACAGTAATTTACACACCAAACAACAAGCAAGAAAACTTTTACGGGAAACACTTTTACAGGAGAAAATTGTAAAATTGGACTATGAAAACATTTGCTTAATAGGAGATTTTAATGCAACCACACAGATGTAAAGCTAGATTATATAAACAGTAACATAAATAAAAAGGCAAGGAAAATTTTACCAAAATCTTTCTTTAAACTGGTGAAGGAAATGAACTTCCAAGATATATGGAGAGAAAGAAACCTGTAGAAAAATCAATATACATACTACTCGAATAGCCATCAATCCTGGTCAAGGATAGACACGGCATGGATGACACTAGAACTAAGTACTAATATAGAGGAAATAGAAATAGAACCAAATATATGGACAGACCACAACTCAGTCAGGATTAAATGGAAAGGATATAAGAAAAAAGTGAGATGGATGTTGAATCAATCCATATTAAAAGACAAGGAATTCATACAAACAATGGAAAAAGAAATGACATTCTTCTTCAAAGAAAAAAGACAGGAAGCAACCTCACTACAAAACGTATGGGACACAGTGAAGGCATGCTTCCAAGGGCTAGCTATTTCTTATACAGGAAGGAAAAATAAAGAAAAAAAACAACATCAAAAAACACTGGAAGGAGAATACAACAGATCAGAACTGGAATTGCAGAAAAAAACCACAAGAAAAGAAGCTCAAAAACCAAATGGAAATAATAAAACACAAACTGACCCTACTCGAAAAAGAAGAATTAGCACACAAAATTAAGAATATAAAACAAAACTTTTTCAAAAATGCCAATAAACCAGGAAGATGGTTGGCATTTAAATTAAAAAAAGGGGAAAAAAACACATACAAAGCTTGATAGACGATAAAGGAACATTGTAACATCAAAATGACAAAAAAAATAATAATCAATGATTATTACTATAAAAATCTATATGATCAAGAGGAACTATCGGAGGATAAAATAAAACAATATCTAGAAGAGGCCGGGTAACCTAAAATCCCTGAAGAAATAAGATCTACACTAAATGAAAGGATAACGATATTTGAATTAACAGAGGCAATTAAGAGACAGAAGAATAATAAAACTCTAGGACCAGATGGCTTACCAACAGAATTCTATAAACAATTATAAGACTCCCTGGGACTGGGACTGGAAGTTTACAATGAAGTCTTACTAAAAGCTAAGATACCAAAATCCTGGATGGAAGAAAATATCACCTCATACCAAAAGAAGATGCAGACATTTCGTAAATTAAAAACTATAGACCCATCTCACTTTTCAATGTGGACTATAAAATTTATACATCAATAATAGCTGAAAGATTGAAGAGATTCTTGAATAAATTTATACATTCGGACCAGAATCGTTTCCTGCCAAATAGACAAATCAAAAATAACATGGGAATAATTCTGAACACAATGGAATATTATGAAGCATAGCATACCCAGAAAAACAAATGGTGCTGATATTTTTAACGTGCAGAAAGCATTTGACAATGTAAACTGGTTATTCATGATACTGCAACTAAAATATATGGAATTTGGAGAAAAATTCACCAATATGATCAAAGCAATATACACAAAACAGCAGACAGCAAAAGTGTTTGTGAATGGGGACACATAACAGAGAATATTAATATTAAAAGAGACCCAAGACAAGGATGCCCATTGTCCATTTATTATTTATTCTGACTCTGGAGGTGTTAAATAGAAACATCCACCAAGATATAGAAATAAAAGGCATGGAGATAAAAAAAAGACCAATACAAATTACAAGCTTTTGCAGATGATTTGGTGTTTATTATAGAAGAAATGGGACCCAAACTATTAAAGAAAATAGAAGATTATGGTGACGTTGCAGGATTGAAAATAAACAAAGTGAAAACTAAAATCTTAATTAAAAATCTTCCTAGAAAGGAAATATTTCAAGGAATTAAATAGAACAGTAACCAAGTTTATATGGCAAGGCAGAAAGGCAAGAAATAGATTGAAATTAATGCAAGACTGTATCAATAGAGGAGATTTTGTGTTGTCAAACTGGGAACTATACTATCAAGCAGCTGCCCTTACCTGGATAAAAGAACAGATAACCCTGAGACATAGATGATTACTTGTACTGGAGGGACACAACTTACAACTGGGGTGGCATGCCTTTCTATGGTATTTATTTATTTTTATTTATTTATTATATTTATATACCGCCTTTCTCCCATAGGACTCAAGGCGGTGTACATTTTAAAAGATCATTCACATGTTCATGTTTAGCCCCGCCTGTTGGAACATCAGGGTCTTGAGGTTATGGCGGAAAGCACGGAGATCAGGGATATTCCGTATCTCTGGGGGCAGTTCATTCCAAAGGGTTGGAGCCCTCACAGAGAAGGCCCTCCCCCTGGGAGTCGCCAGTCGGAATGATTTGACTGATGGTACCCTGAGTAGTCCCTCCCTGTGAGAACGAACTGGTCGGTGGGAGGCTATTGGTGGCAAAAGATGGTCTCGTAGGTACCCAGGTCCTAAGCCATGGAGCGCTTTAAAGGTGATGACTAACACCTTGAATCGCACCCGGAAGACCATCGGGAGCCAGTGCAACTCGCGCAGGAGAGGTGTTACTTGGGCGTAATGCATTGCGCCCATAATCACCCGCGCGGCTACATTCTGGACCAGCTGGAGCCTGCGGGTGCTCTTCAAGGGGAGCCCCATGTAGAGAGCATTACAGTAGTCCATACGGGAGGTGACTAGGGTATGAGAAATATAAAGCACATAAATACTTTCAGGGATACTATGTTAAAAATGCCCTACTCTCAGTATGGGCAAAAATCAAGGAAAAACACTACTTGAAAATACCAGTCTGGCTTTCCATGATGGAGGCACTAACACAGCCAAATGTGCTGGACATGGGAAAAATTGTAAGATACAAAGATATTTTAAATGAGAAGGGGGAAATGAAAAACAAACAGGAATTGAATAACCAAGGGATAAATTTAGCATGGTGACCGCATGCACAGATACAATCTACATATCATAAAGATACAAAACATATGGTTTTTATAAAGAGCCAACAGAATTGGATCAAATTTTAACAGGACCAGAGGACAAACTGATTAAAAAATTCTATAATTATTTATTGACTATTAGAATGGAAGAGGAGCAAGTAAAAGAAACTATGATCGCATGGGCTAAAAATGTTGGGTATTCCATAGAATTGGACAAATGACAAAAGTTGTGGGACAGAAACTATAAATTGGCATTGTCCACTGCATATAAAGAAAATTCATACAAAATGTTTTATAGATGGCATTTCCCACCAGCAAGATTACCCAGAATGTTTAAGGATATGTCTGCCAAGTGCTGGAAGTGCAAAAAAAACCCTAAGCACGTATTACCACATGTGGTGGACATGTTCAAAAGCAAAAAAATACTGGACTAAAATACACACCTGGCTAGAAAAAATGATAAAGAAACATATAGATTTGAAACCAGAAATATTTCTGTTGGGCATCATACCAGACAAATACAGTAAAAGAAATGCATACTTAATAATACATGTGTTAACAGCAGCCAGAATTGTGTTCGTATAACATTGGAAGTGCGAGGCGATCCCCACAGAAGAAAAGATAATAACAAAAATTTTGGAATGTGCAGGAATGAATAAACTAACATTTGAAATGAAAAGGGAGAACTTTTGAGTATTTTGAGGTATTGGATCTTTTCTGTCGATGGTTAAATAAGAGAAACAGGAGTTAGACTCTCGAAGATTACAAGAGAAAGATTAATCTCACTACTAGGATTGTTCACTGTTACTTATTAATTTTGAATAATTTTAATTAGTATTACTAATTAATATGTATTAATGTTATGAGGGAAAAGCACTGCTATTATGAAACTACCATTAGAGGATACTATTATTATGACTATGATGGACATTGCTCCAAAGAACTGTAACCAGGCAACACACTGTATATGGATTTTGAACGTTACTCTTTTTTATCTATATTATTAAAAATAATAATAATAAAAAAATAAAAAAAAGAAAGTGCCAGGAACATTAATAGCAAGGAATCACTTGCATATCTTGCATTCATTATGTAAATTCCTGGTATATATTTATTTATTTCAGGATGTTATTTTCACAAATGATGGGAATGATAACAGTAATTCTGATTTTGCACGTATGCCTGATGGTATCTTTGTTACAGTATTAACTAGCACCATAAACTCTTCTAAATTGCTCTCCATATATTTTTTTTTCCTTTTCTGAAAATGAAAAGCTCTCTTGCATTTTTAAATGCAGCCGGTATTTGGGATTTAAGGATTTTTTTTTAAAAAAAAATATAGAATTTCAAAAGTAATTCAAAGTGATTTTCTAACACTTCATAATAACTAAAGATAGGAATACAGTTGAAAAGATTGCATGCAGCTAACCTTCAAATTCCTAGGACAAAACTGATGGCAAAACTTTTAATCAATTTAAGAATGGATGAATCTGTTGGTTTTCATTTTTCTCAGTTTGTTATTTGGTTTTTGTTGGTTTCTGCTTCCGTTTTTGCATTTATAAGTTTAATGCAACCATTGTAAATGTGTGCCGGTTGCCAAGCACCCAAATTATGACCATATGACCAGGAGGACACTGCAGTGGTCATAAGTGCAACCATAGTAGGCACTTTTCAACACTGTCATAACTTTGAACAGTTGTTAAACAAATGGTCATAGGGCGAGGACTGCCTGAATTAGGAAAACAGCTCTGGTAACAGGGATATTTAACACTCTTTCCTCCCAGGAAGTACAAAGATTTTAGTGAAGGCCACAAAGTTCCACTACTTTTTTATTTCAGCAAGTGAGTGTGTGGCAGTGAAATATCCAAGAGCAGGCTTTCATTCAAAAAGGGAGGTTAGGAAGCTTTTTTTTCAGATTTTCATTCTATGCACTTATACAGAGAGTTTGTCCCAGATTTGGAAAAGCAGAAACCATTACTTAGTGCTATGTTCTTCCCACAATCTTTGCTCAGGAAAAAAAAAATTTAAATTGCTAGTTTAACGATCCATTTCTAAAAGAAATGGAAGTGGGTTCCCTGGTCTCTACACAAATCTATTCTTTGTGGTTGAAGGAAAAATTACTTACAGATTGCAGAAAGTTTCCTTAGAAAGAGAATTTCAAACCAATAGAATATTTTAAATATTTAGCTGTAATCCTTACAAATGTATTTCTCTTTTGGGGGGAGGCAGGGTATGATGTATAAATTGTCAGATCTGGGTGAAAGATAATACCGGTCTTTTGACGTTTGTAAGAAAAACGTGCTTTAAAAACAGCCTAATTATAACTTGTCTTTGGATATAATTATCAGTAACTACAGTTAAACATGATGCTTCATGTACTCAGATCTGGCTTTGTTAAGATGCAACAATATTGAAATTTCAGAAATACAGAGCCAAATAAAAATATTCCCAATTTTTGAACCCTTAATGGAAATCTTCAGACATTCTTCTCCATTTAAACTATTTCAGAAGCATTTAACTTTCAAACAACTGACAAAAATACTTAATTATATATTTCAGCCTAATCTGAAGCCAGTTTACCAAGTTTGTGTCCTATGAATCTAATTTAAATCTGCAGGAATGGCATGGAACTCAGAACTATTGGGAGACATTTCAGATGGACAGTTAGGAATACCCATCCTTGTCTTCTGACACAGTTTACCAAAGACCTTTTGCTACCTGAGATTAACTTCAAGATGATATCCATGTAGATCCATTACAAAGCCAAATCCAGAAGCATTACATTTTATAACATCCTAGATGATAGGACATAATATTTTTGAGCACAGAACCCAAAACCTAAGAATGTTCTCCAACAAGTTTGCTACCACCAAAATATTTCACCCATCCTCCTAACTACTAGGTTGTCTAGGTAGCCAACAGGCAGAAGCCACAGGCTCTATAACTGTGTTATGTTCAGCTTAGCAAATGTATTCTTTATCTTTAGATCTTTAGCTTGAACCTCAGTCAAGAAATGGAAGAACAATATGTGATCTTCCTTCCGAGCAAATAGCTCTTTTCAGCAAGTTGCAACAGGTACTTGTTGACTTTGCTGAATCAGCACAGGAGGAAATCTGAACACTTGCTGGAATCTTGTGGCATTCATTGCTTTCCACTCTGGCCCTGAACTGATGTTAGGATTGTTTATGACATTTATGATATTCTTGGCGTTTTAGTTGGGTCACATTTTCTGTAACGGTACCTTATATATCAATAATGACATAATGTAGAAAACTTGCTTCTTTGGTACATACTTTAGTGATACTTTAAAATGGATCTGATAAAGATTTCCTAGGTATGGAGTTTGGATGAAAGAGGGGAGAAATGAATGAGAGTAATCAACCAATGGAACAACTTGCCTGCAGAAGTTGTGGAGCTTCATCACTGGAGGCTTTCAAGAAGAGATTGGACTGCCATTTGTCAGAAATGGTGTAGGGCAGTGATGGTTAACCTTTTTGCTGTTGCGGGCCTAAAGCGGGGGGAGAATTTCTGTTGCTAAGAAAGGTGGTTGTTAAGTGACTTGTCCCTGTTTTTATGGCCTTTATTGCTATGGGTTGTTAAATGAATCACTGCAATTATCAAGTGAATCACGCAGTCATTAATTGAATTCAGTTTCCCACTGACTTTTCATTTCAAAATCTGGCTGGGAAAATTGCAAATAGCGTTCATGTCATCCCAGGGTACTGCAATACTTCAGAATTACTTTGGCTAATAAGATAGGTGGCATATACATTTAATAAATAAATAGATAAACCATTGTAAATAAATGCCAGTTGTCAATTTTAATTACCGTATATACTCAACTATAAGCCGACCCAAATATAAGCCGAGGCACCCAATTTTACCCCCCAAAACTGGGAAAACTTACTGACTCGAGTATAAGCCAGGGGTGGGAAATGCAGCGGCTACTGGTAAATTTCAAAATAAAAATAGATACCAATAAAATTACATTAATTGAGGCATCAGTAGGTTAATGTTTTTGAATATTGATTTCAAAGAAAAACAGTAAACTAGCTCTGTAAGTGGAAAAGAGGATCAACAAAAACAAAAATCTTGTCACCATGGTGAAGAGAAGCAGTTGTGAAATGAGTGACACGGTTGTTAAGAATGCTACAATGGGCATAAATGATGACCAGTCATAAGTGCGAAGACCGGTCAAAAGTGCGAGGACTTGTCAGAAATCACTTTTTTCAGCCCTCTGGGTAGTCCTTTTGTGCATATGGACTACTCAGAGGGCTGAAAAAGTTATTTTTGACTGGTCCTCACACTTGTGACCAGTCCTCGAACTTACGACTGTCCTCACATTTTACGTTTTTGCCCTATCTTGTCACCATGGTGAAGAGAAGCAGTTGTGAAATGAGTGACACGGTTGTTAAGAATGCTGAACGGGCATAAATGTGAGGATGGTCGTAAGTGTGAGGACCGGTCAGAAGTGCGAGGACCTGTCAGAAATGACTTTGTTCAGCCCTCTGAGTAGTCCCTATACACATATATCACATGACCAGCTAGCCACGCCCACCCAGTCACTGGCTTGATCTAATTTCAGGCAAGTTCAAGCCTCTCCCTCTTTTTTCTTTTTCTTTCTCTTTCTTTATCTCTTTCTTTCTTCTCTCTTTCTTTCTTTCTCCCTCCCTTTCTCCTTCTCATCTGGCATTCTTAGAGCTCCACTACTGATTAGCTTAGCCCAGGGGTGGGCAAATGTGGCCCTTTTACAACCTGTGGACTTCAACTCCCAGAATTCCTGAGACAGCCAAGCTGGGAGAACCCACTCCTGGCTTAGCCTGAGCAAGGCTAGCTAGCAGCCAATTACAAGAAGCTCTCAATTACAATCAGCTCTCAACTCAAGCTCAGTGTACATGGGTCTCCCTAAACAGTGAGGATTTCTTTGTTTCTTTCTCCCTTTAAGCCCCCCCCCCAGCCCGTTTTTGCTTCCAGGGGGCTGCAGGGAGTCTTGCTAGGCACCCCCCTCATGTCCCTAGCAAGCCTGCCTGCCACTCTTGGGAGCCAAAAAGGGGCCCGGGGAGGGGTGCTGCACCCCCCGACACCCCATTTTGGCTTTAGGAAGCCTCCCTGCCACTCTTGGGAGCCAAAAAGGGACGCGGGGAGGGGCGCCACCCCCCCCCAGCCACACACCCCATTTTGGCTTTAGCAAGTCTGCCAGCAACCCAGGGAGCCAAAACCGTTGCAGGAAAAAAGGCATTTTTTTCATGACTCGAATATAAGCCGAGGGGGCTTTTTTAGCGTGAAAAACTTGGCTTATATTCGAGTATATACGGTATGTGGCTCTTGGGATGCTGTGCTGGTCATAAGTCACTTTTCTCAGTGCCATTATAACTGTGGATTGCTACTAAAGAAATGTTTTTAAGTTGTAAATGCTCCTATAGCAATATCCTTCATAATGTTTCAAAACGAGTTGCTTCAGAGTTAATTTATCTTTCAGATTTGTCTACCAAACAGTACAGCTCGCTTCTCTTTTTCCCTCTCTCCCACACCTCTGTCATGTAGTGCCCCAGATACATTAAACCTGTCTCCTGGAAGAAAACTGTAAATTAGAGAGCAAGGTAATGGTGGAGGACAAGAATTAATAGAAATAGCTAGAATAGCTTTGATTAATAGAAATACTGTCAGGCTTTGGCTAGAGTCCATCATTTATGTGCAACAATGAGGATGTATTTAGCAAAGACTGGAATTTTACAAAATCTTCCTTTGACGTAAAACTATAATTTAAAAATTATATAGCTATTTGGAGTGCAAGTCAAAGCAGGAAATATATTCCTTAAGTGGAGAAGGGGATATTTCAGAAGTAATTGTCTGCAAAGAAAACTAATTTAAGGAGGAGGTTGTATTTTGTCTACCTGAGTTTTTTACAACGTGTTTGATTTTTGTGATGAACATTTCTTAGATGGGGATAAGTACAGCATTGCCAAACATGCCCTTTCATGGAATAATGCCAGGATTAATGGATTACTCAAATTCTCAGCAATACAACAACATCTCATTACAAGGATTTCCAGAACGTGGCTGCCAAAATCTGAATAGCCACAAGATGGTAGCCAAAGAATGAAGATATTCTTTCTGCTGCCATCTAATGGCCTCTCCTTATTATTACAGTCCAAATAGGGCAATACTCATTTATTTATTTGATATTTATCCTGTTTTTATTTATTTTATAGAAAACTCAGCACATACATACATACATACATACATACATACATATTCATTCTCACCCCCATTTTCCTCACAACAACATCCCTGTGAGGTAGATTGAGTGGACTGGTTCAAGGTCTCCCAGACAGCTTTCTTGCTTAAGGTGGGACTAGAATTCAGTCTCCTGATTTCTAGGCCAGCACCATAATCACTACCCCAAACTCACTCAACGTTTTTCTATAAATACAGCAAAATATAGCCAGCTGATCGTAGATACTGCATATAATGGCCATATGACTTCTAATTTTTTGTTAGCTCTTCAGTTTGGGGGCTGGAGAATTGAAGCCTGTCCTGGATTAATGCAACATATTTTTTTTTGGAAGGCCTTCTGAATTTTGATATGTGCCATCATGCTGTTGCTCACACTTAGTGAGCACGATTATAGATTTTCTCTACTATGATCTGTCCCTAACTGAGTCCTTCAGGTCTTCCACTGGTGTATCTATTGCCACTGTAACCTTGCTGGTAGTCATCCTTCACATAATGGGTCTAAAATAGATAATTTGAGCCTGATGCACTTGGTTTCCTGCAAAATTTTAGGTCTGTTATGCAGAGGTGAAATCCAGCAGGTTCTGGAGAACCGGTAGTGGAAATTTTGAGTAGTTCAGAGAACCGGTAGCGGAAATTTTGAGTAGTTCAGAGAATTGGCAAATGCCACCTCTGGCTGGCCCCAGAGTGTAGTAGGAATGGAGATTTTGTAATATCCTTCCCCCTGGAGTGGGGTGGGAATGGAGATTTTGCAGTATACTTCCCCTGCCACTCCTACCAAGCCACACCATGCCCACCAAGCCACACCATGCCCACCAAGCCACGCCCACAGAACCGGTAGTCAAAAAATTTGGATTTCACCACAGCTGTTAACACTCTTTCCACAGAATTTACCAAAGTTTAACTTATTATCTTTATTACCAATACTGGATTGGTTAAAATTGCCATGAGAAATTGGATATTTAAGAAGATTTTTGGGAGAGATATGACAAATTGAAGACAGCTCTGCAGAAGAGGAGTTGAACAGGATAGCAAAGACCAAGGAATGGGAGAGTAGGTGGATAAGAAGAAGATAGGAGGTGGCCCATATGTGCTCTGGATGGCTGATCCTTGCAAAGAAACCATGGGATAGTGGTGTGGTTTTCTGTGTGTTTGAACAGCAAGAGGCAATAAGATTAGCCATCTTATTCATAATCATGGCAGAGAATTTTAAAGGACATTAAGTTCATAAACCTCAGTTTCTAATCACTTTTGGAAATTGCTCATTAACTACTTCTAAGCAATTAGAGACCTTCAGAATGACAAGTTTGTAAACACTGGGTAGGCCTGCTTTCAATCCTGAACAAAAGAAAATTTTAATTATGCATTTAAGAATGTGAAGAATCTACAATAAACAAAAAGCTAAATAAGATTTTGAACTAAGAAACTTAGTAATAGACAAATTATCCAGATAAATTTGGAATATTGAAACTTACAATAAGATTTTGGATGGATTAATTATAAAGAACAAAGAGCTTCTCTTGGGAAATAGATTATGTTTATTTTCTCATGGGAAATAGATTGTGTCTTAGTTTTTAATAAGACACAAGAAGGATAACTAATTTCACAATTTCAAAAACTGGACACTAGAGGGGACTAAAGTTCTCAGGGAGAGGAAAGATTTACAACCCTTTAAAAATATTGCAAAACATTATGATTAATACTAAAGGAGATTTTTGAAGAGTGGAATTAGAAATTAGTAGCCAGAATATCAACTTCATTACAAATGTAATGATGACATTACTTTCCTGGATAGAAATGATGTTGTTGAAGACGTGATGGATGTGGAACAAATGATTTGACAAAATAGAGTTGGAATTGAAAGTGAATTTACAGTTGAGTAGGCCAGAAGAATGATTGAGAAAAGGATGTTTCACAGAAGAAACAGGCTGAAGTTTTAAAATGTAAAAGTGAAATATAAATGAAAAATCAAGAGAGTGACATAGACATTTTTTTTCACCTATTGGATTCAAAAAGAGGCTTGCTAAAACAGTAGCTGACTACAATAGTTGAGTGAGGCTTAATGTCTGCAATGACTTATGACCGAAATTCCAGGCTCAATTGTGGTCATAAATTGAAGACTACCTGTATGTTCTTATTTCTGGTAACCTTTTATGGACTTTCTGCTGATACCAGAAAATATAATGTTATATGGAGTTTTATAGATCAGAGAAGGGATTGGGATGAAGAGTAAATGTTTGCCATTTTAGAGGAAATGAAAAGTTACCAAATCTGTTTATACTTTTTGGAAAGAAGGTTGGAAATCACTTCTTTGTATATTTCTTTTTCTTTATTATAGTCATAGTTTTCAATTTCTTTTTCTTTTCTTGTATTTTTTAATTTCTTTCTATTCCCTTTTCTGTATTTATGTTTCATTTATATGACATACACCACTGTAATCATTCTTAGTAAAATTACACCATACTATATATATGCAAAAATCTTTGCATTTAATATTTAGATAAACTTATTGTTACTATCATTAGTAGACATGGTTTCTCGGTAGAAGCTATTTATAGAAAAAAAGAACCCTACAAAAATAATTTATAATCTTTTCTGCCAGGGAGAGGAAAGATATTCCCAAATCATGGCTAATACAATAAATATTTCCATTCATATTTATATTATGACGTTAATTTTTTTTTTGCACCTGAGGGTTTTTAATAAAATACACTTAAAATCCTATCCTTTCCAAGTCTTAATTCAATGACAGCTGACATAGTGGCAAATAGTTTTAAAGAAAAGTAGAAAAATATTCTCCTCAAGTATGAATGGCATCCAGATGAATCATTTAGACATTATCTTAGTTTTGGAGTGGGTGGGTGTATGTTATCAGTGCTGGCAGCAGAGCCAGAGGGAATTGGCCAATCACTTCCCTGAAATCCCTATTGCTCATTCAGTCGAAAAGGCAACATTTGATTGGTTCATCTTAATGTCACTTGAATAGATGCTTTAAGTCAAAGAACTTCCTCATTTAGCACATACCGGTACTTTCTTATTCTGGTGTTGTCTACTGCTTCTGTTGATCTGCCCACGCTCCATAGCACCAACCCATGGCAATCCATCCATGGTATACCACCCCTTGGTACAGGTACACCCTCGCCCATTCCTTGCCTGAGGTTCCCCCTCCTTAAAAATCCATACGGATTTGGGTTATGATGGCAACCAGGATTGCTGGAATTGCCATCACTTTGCAATGCTATCATGTGACATCATGGTTTATGACCGTGTTGCTTAATCATGGAAATGCCAAACTCAATTCCTGTCATAACCCAAGGACTACCTGTGTCAAATTTCAGCTACAAACCCCAATATTGTGCAAAGCCGGTTCTAGCTCTTTCATACACTCCTGAGGAGATTGACAGGTGACTTGAACTTTCCCTTAACAACTGCTGCAAAACCTAGTCATTAAGCCACCGAGCTGCACATCTTTGATCTAAGTACAAATCAGTCGTCCCACTTAAAATTGTTTGGGCCAATTACCATAATAAGTAGAAGTTCATTAAGTAACTTGGCTAGCAGAGTACTATTTTCTTTCTTTTAATTGTTGTATATTGAAATATATTCCAGATTCTGATGTGTGTCTTCTGAATCCCTTCTTCAAGGGTATTGTAAAGTGAGACTATAGATTGAAGAGAAATTGGGGCTACAGCAACATTTCCGGGGCTGGTGTTTTTATATTTGTTGTATCTCCATTTCCTCAGATTTCATTTATTGTAGACTGGAAATGTTACCATCCTCAATTCCATTTCACGGCAGACCTGTGCAAGTCAGTTGTTCATCCCTGATCACATGCCCAGGCATTTATCACACAACTGCAGTGCTGACCGAGGAATTCTGGGAGTTGAAGTCCACACATCTTAAAGTTACCAAGGTGAGAAACATTGATTTAAATCATTTTAAGGAGGCACTAGGTCCGAAAGAGTGAAGTATAGCAGATAAGTTTCAAAACTTTTCAGTTTACAACACCTGTTAGTTGGGGATAAATCCTTTTCTGGAACATCTGATCAAGACACATGGGGCTTCAGAATAACAGTTGACAAACTATCTTTTCTACTTTACTTTAGAGAAAAAAAGCTATTTTTGCAAGGGACTTTATTTTTTCCCCCATCTGCCCTTGAATCACATGTGTGTGTGTCCCCCTTAATCCTGCAAAACAATTGGTGTCCTCCACCAAGACCAGTGGTGAAATCTAAAATTTATTACTACCGGTTCTGTGGGCGTGGCTTGGTGGTGGTGGGTAATGTGACTAGGTGGGCGTGGCCTTTTTTTTTTTTACTTTTAAAACCATTTTTTCTACAACCTCTTTGGCGAAATGCTTTCAAAAGGCTCTGACGATCCCAGCTGAGTTGCCTGATCAGCAGAGGCTTTTTAAAAAGGCAACTCAGCTGGGATCGTCAGAGGCATTTAAAAGAAAACAAGGTTTTTTTTTCTTTTAATAGCCTTTGATGATCCCAGCTGAGCCGTGCAATCATCAGAGGCTTTTTTTTTTACTTTTAAAAGCATTTTTTGGCCGAAGAAGCTGTAGAAAAAATGCTTTTAAAAGTTAAAAAAAGCCTTTAATGATTGTGCTGCTCAGCTGGGCATGGTGGGGGGAGGGCAGGGATTTTTGCTACCGGTTCTCCAAACCACTCCCTCCATCGCTACCAGATCAGGTGATCCGGTCCGAGCCGGGAGCATTTCACTCTTGACCAAGACCCTTAGAATTCTGCAAACTAAAATATGCCAAGGCATATTTTGATATGCAGTTTTTCTTTGCTTTTCCAACTTTGCTTTATTTTTATATGAAAAGCAGGCTTGCATATGATAATCGAAAGCAGGTAAGGAATAATAAAGTACTTGGTTAACCCTTCCTTTCCTATCCTTTGATCAATGGTGGGCTGCTGCCGGTTGTAACAACCGGTTCTCCCAGCACTGAAAATGTGAGCATGGGTGCCGCTTCAAAAACACGGCGATATAGGACGGAATAGCACTGGGGTGGGTGGCCAGGCCCACCCGCAGGTTGTAACTACCAGTCCAAACCGGCAGCAGCCCATCTCTGCCTTTGATCCTTTCCCACAAAACCATATTCATTCTTGTGAGGAAAGAGCTCTGGGTTGCAAACCCTTTATGTTATACAGTACGGTCTATGTAAATGAATGCATTATAAATTTGTGCCAAAAAACTCTCAGCTTTTTTTCAAAAGTGGAAAAAAGCATTACATACATTGCAATTTCATGCTGCTACTTTGGGCAGAAACACTTCTGTTTTTCATACCCAATTACTGCTTAATATGGAGCCAAAATAGCCCCACCAATTCAAAGAAGAATGCCTTTATCTCTCAGTCTTGGCAATTAAAATCTGACTTCAGAACATCATTTACAGTACTCCTAAAACTGTCTGTTTAAAAGTAAGATAGCAAGTATGGCAAAGGTCTTTACTGAGTTCTGGGAAAGTTATCTGCTAGACATTCTGGATGAATATGAGGGGGGTTCATATGATTAACATACCATAAAGTCTGTCCACCAATTTTTTGTACAATGCTTTTCCTGCTTCTGTTTTCTGTCTGCTTTAGAATTGCCTGAATTTATGATTAGTATATCATAAATTCAGGCAATTCTAAAGCAGACAGAAAACATATTTTAATTCATTTTCTTGGTAATCTAGTAACAAAGGATGTGATATTATTTAGTATTACACCTTTTCTTTATTTTTTGCAGCTTGACCCTATTTTCCAGAATGAAAAGCATTTTCTATATGTTTTAATTATACTATGGTAAGGAAAAAAATTAAAGGAAAGTAGTTTTAATGGGTGCTCTTGTTTAAACAGAAGGGTATGTTTACTTTCATAGATATCTGTGAAAATACTATAAATTTTTGTTTATTTCAGAGTAAAATTATTTGTAAAATGAAAATACCATAATGGATATTAGATCTTTCTGAACATGTCTGCTCCCAAAATGTAGAAGATGATGCAAGAAGAATTGTACTGAACAGCAGCGGTGAAATCAAAAAATTTTTTACTACTGGTTCTGTGGGCGTGGCTTGGTGGGCGTGGTGAGACTTGGTGGGTGTGGCAGGGGAAGGATACTGCAAAATCTCCATTCCCACCCCACTCCAGGGCCAGTCAGAGGTAGTATTTGCCAGTTCCCTGAACTACTCAAAATTTCCGCTACCGGTTCTCCGAACTGCTCAAAATTTCTGCTACCGGTTCTCCAGAACCTGTCAGAGCCTGGATTTCACCCCTTCTGGACAGGATCTGAGGATTTTTCAGGGTGCAAGCCAGAACTTACCTAGATTTGTTTGTTTCCGCAAAATTTATTTATTTATTTGTTTGTTTGTTTGTTTGTTTATTTATTTATTTATTTATTTAATATACCGCCCTTCTCCCAAATGGGACTCAGGGCGGTGAACAGCCAAAATTAAGATACATAAATACAAAAGTTAAGACAATTTATAAATGCATTAAATCGATCGGCCTCCCAATTTAAAACCCCGAATCCTATAAAATTTAAAATCCCAATAAAAAATTTATTTAGGCTAGGCCCGCTTGATAGAATAAAAATGTCTTCAGGGCCTCACGGAAGGAAAATTCACTGATTATTTGGGTTTCCCCTTGGTAATAGAGGCGGTTTTCAGGAAACTAAGCCTATCATTCTGCTCTTGAGACTTTCTCCCAAATGTTCTCCATTCAAACCCATTTTCTCTGCTAATTGAAGGAAAACAGTTGAAAAATGGATTTTACTTTTACCCACCTTTGGTTCTACTCATCCACTACATATTGTAGTAATTGTTTCCCTTAGGTGTACTTCTGGGATATATTGGGGTCTGCTGTGTTGTCGATGTTCCCCTTTTATCCTCCCCTCCTTCTATAAATGATAGATATACTGCCATTTAGTATGGCGCTGATCATACTGAATTACAGAGTTGGAAGGTACCTTGGAGACCTTCTAGTCCAACTCCCTGCTGAAGCAGGAGATCCTATGCCATTTCAGATAGGTGGCTGTCCAGTCTTTTCTTAAAAACCTCCAGTGATGAAGCATCTACAACAGTGATGGCTAACCTTTTTGCTATCGCATGCCAAAAGTGGGGGGAGCATGGGGGAGGTCACACACGTGTGCCCACATCCATAATTTTATGCATCCCTCCCCCCATGCTGCCCCTGCTTTTGGCATGCGATGGCACAGTGAACCGAGTAGGCCTATTTTTTGGTCTCCCCAGGCTCCAGAGCCTTTCTAGGAGCCTGAGGAGGGCAAAAACGGCCTTCCCCACCCCCTCAGAGGCCTTCCGGAGGCCGGAAACAGTGTATTTCCTGACTTCTGGTGGGCCCAGCAGGCCTGAAAATCAACTGACCGGCGCACGCATCCATGCCAGAGCTGAGTTTGCGTGCCCACCAATATGGCTCCATGTGCCACCTGTGGCACCCATGCCATAGGTTCACCATCATGGATCTACAACTTCTGGAAGCAAGCTGTTCCAATGGTTAATTGTCTTCACTGTTAGGAAATTTCTCCTGAATTCAAGACCGTGTTTCTTTGCAACAATCTTCCTATATGTTACTTCTTGTCTTCTGGTGGTTTGGAGATAAGGTTGTCCCCTTTGTTCTGACCTAGGCTTCCTGAGACAGTAAAAAGCACATGATTAGTCCCAAAAACCCTCTTTTTATTTCAACGGCTGTGAATTATTGTTCATTCACTGCCCATCATGAGTCACAAAGAGTTGGTAAAGAGTCCGACATAAGTCTGCCACAGTCCTTCGGGATAAGGCTGATAAGCACCCACCTTTATCTCCTTTCACACACTGCCAAAGACCTAATTGGCAATTAGCTTTGCAAGGCCACACAGAGCACAGAGTCAAAACAGAGCTTCAGAATTTAAACTGACCGGATGAACAACGTTGCTTCCTGCAAAGGGTCATGTGCCTTTACTCCTCCTTTATGTCTTATGGAAGGGGCCAATCATCTCCAAGCCCTACTCCCGAGTTGTCCCTTTTGTTTTAACTGTTCTTGCCTTCTGGCTGCTCTGTGCATGCGCGCACTGGGAACAGGCTCCCCCTGTTCCTCTGCCTCACTGATGTCCAACTCTGGAGGCTCTGGAGGGCACATACCTCCCAGATGGTCCTGGCCCCCTCTCTGCCTCCAACACAGAGCCCTCATGCGAGTTTTCCCCAGACTCCAGGACTGGCCCATGTTCCTCTCCAAGCTTCTTACTGTCTGACTCTGCTACCAGCTCCACACAGGCTGCTCGTGGACCAAAACACTTTTCTTCTCTGTGGCATTCCATCAAATACTGGAAGACTGCTATCATGTCACCCCTAGTCCAGTGGTGGGATTCAAAAAATTTTACTACAGGTTCCGTGGGCGTGGCTTGGTGGGCATGGTGTGGTGTGGTGGCATGGCTGGGTGGGCGTGGCAGGGGAAAGTTACTCCAAAATCCCCATTTCCTCCCAATCAGCTGTGACTCAGAAAGCAGAGAATAGATGGAGGCAGGGCCAGTCAGAGTGGGTATTTACCAGTTCTCCTAACTACTCAAAATTTCCACTACTGGTTCTCCAGAACTGGTCAGAACTTGCTGAATACCACCTCTGCCCTAGTCCTTCTCATTAGACGAGAGATACCCAGTTCTTGCAACTATTTTAGCCCCCAGCCCCCTAATCATCTTTGTTGCTCTTCCCTGCATCCTTGAACACGTATGTTCATGAACACTCATCACTGCAATCTAGGAGGAGCAATTAAAAAAAAGTGAGGTTCATGACAACAAGGATTTGTTTACTTTGCTCTTCTGTGCATAATGAGGTCGTGTTTTCCGATGGGGTCACTAAGCAGAAAAGCCATCCTGCCAAGTACTAATAGTCATCCTGCTCTGCACCCATTTTAGTAAAAGCTTTGTAGTATTTCATTTACTGGCTACAGAGTCTTTTTCCTGCGAACACATTTTTGACCTCGGGCTCATTATTCAGCAGGATTGTTCTGAGAAGGATACACCCTTGTCTGATGGCTTTTCAGTACATTATTACACAATAACCTGTTATTATGTGATTGTTTTGGGCCTTTCATAGTACTATCCCAAGGCTATAGGAGCTCTTATAAGTGAAGTTATTTTTTTTTTAAAAAACAAGAACTTTAGATCAGCTACTATGCCATTATGATACTGATCTGCAAATCTCTGTTTTTAGCGTAATTACTGTAGAGCAGGGGTAAAGGAGGAGTAATTCTAGCTGAATTGCCTTTGCTGCTTTGTTGAATAATAAAAAAAATGCTGAAGGAAAGATAAGGATGACTATATTCTTTTTTTTTATGGTTCTGGTTTGCAATGCCTGCCTGCCAACACAAAACAATTTTGAAAAAATGGAATTTAGTCTGCACCCATGGTGCAAAATTTCATGCTCCACATCTGGTAAAGCAGGACACTTGCAAACATTTCGTGCCTTCAGACATTTAATAAAATTAGGGTTATACATGTATTCTTGAATCTCTTCCCTCCTTACATCGAGGAAGAATTACCAGCAGCATCTGATCAGGCATTGTGAGCAGCTGCCAGAGTTGTCACATCAGAGCTGATGAATGCCCTGAGCAACTCTTTAATTGTGTGTTTTATAAAATTCCTCATTTGATGCTCCAAGAATCTTGGGTCTGGGCTCTATTTTAATTTCTCAAAATGTTCCAGTAGTGCATAATAACATAATAGTGCATTATTATGGACAATTAAAATGAAAGCTAAGTCTAGCTGCAGTTCTTCATGTTTGAGGAGAGGATCTCAGAAAGTAGAGTTGATTGACCCAGATACACAGTTGAAGTCCTGGTCATTTTTAACACAATCTTAGCTCCCCTCTTGAGTTTTTCAGACCAGCCCCTAGCTCTCCCCTATGATAAGCCAGAACAAACCTGGCAATTTGGTCAAAAGCCAATTACCTACCGTATATTTCTCAAAAATAAAAAAAAAATGTGGAGGTTGACCGCCATTCAACTGCAAGCAGATTAACAGAGTTGGAAGGGAGCTTGTAGATCATCTAATCCAACCCCCCACCCAAGCAGGAGACCCTACACCAGTGATGGCGAACTTCTTAGGCACAGCGTACTCAAACCAGAAGGCATGCGCACGCATGTGTGTACGTGTCAGAGAGCCAGAAACCCTCTTCTTGAAAGCTTCCAGTGATGAAGCTCCCACAACTTCTGAAGACAAGCTGTTCCATTGGTTGATTGTTCTGTTAGGAAATTTTTCCTATTTCTAGGTTGAATCTATCCTTGATCAGTTTCCATCCATTATTCCTTGTCTGGCCTTCAGGTCAGAGGTGGTATTCAGCAGGTTCTGACCAGTTCTGGAGAGCCAGTAGCGGAAATTTTGAGTAGTTTGGAGAACCGGTAAATACCACCTCTGACTGGCCCCGCCCCATCTATTCTCTGCCTCCCAAGTCCCAGCTGATCGGGATAAAATGGGGATTTTGCAGTATCCTTCCCCTGGAGTGGGGTGGGAATGGAGATTTTGCAGTATCCTTCCCCTGGAATGGGGTGGAAATGGAGATTTTGCAGTATCCTTCCCCTGGAGTGGGATGGGAATGGAGTATCCTTCCCCTGCCATACCCACCAAGCCACACCACACCCACCAAGCCACCCCCCCAGAACCAGTAGTAAAAAAAAATGGATTTACCACTGGTGCCACCTTCAGATTAATAAGACTGGAAGAAAAGATGTCACTTGGTGGTCTCTGAGCTTGCTTGATTTCCTGCATTACCCAAACTAAGCGACATTGGATGTCTCTTTTAAAACTGATGCCCCCATAGTGGTCCTTTCACCATATCCTTGCAGTAAAGCTGGATGAGTTACTGTCTGCCTACAAAGTGAAATGTGTTGTTTTTATGCAGCAAGTGGTCCCTTTGGGCTGGAAAAAAAAATCCTCTCACCCCTTTTCAGGCATTGAATTTAAAGAAGGGGGAGCTAGTTTGGCTTTAGTAGCAAAGGAACCCAGTTAGAAAGCAAGTGACTGTGAGTTCTAGTCCTGCCTCAGGCATAAAAAACCAGCTGGGTGACTTTGGGCCACTCGCTCTTTCTGAACCCCACCACACACTGTTGAAAATAGGACCGAGGAGGAATATTGGGTATGTTTGCTGCCTTAAGTTATTTATTTAAAGAAATAAAGGCAGGATAAAAATGTCTGTTAAAAAAGGGAATTGTTCCCAGCGTTTCTCTCTACCTTTAAAATCAACACTTGAAATGAGGACACCTTTTTATTTATAGCCTTTTGCTCTTTCTGTATCTCATATTTTTCATAACCCACTAAGACATACACAAAATACCCAAATCATTGTCCTTCTGTGATGCTAAAAAGCATTTAATTGAAGTAGCAATCTCAAAAATTCTACCTTTTTCTGACTCGGACAGTCTCCTGCTCTGGAAATGTCAATATCATGGAAGCTCTTTCTTATGGTCCATATTCCTCCAGTATTTCAATAAAGAAAGCTTCCAGCTTTTTGGGAGGTTCCATTATGAGGACATGTCCTCATTAAGTAAAAAGCAGATCATCTTGGGGAATGGAAGGGGGTGGGGGATGAGGTTGACTTACGGTTTGTTTGTGTTTTTTTGACCTTTGAGTCAGTTTATGACTCCTGGCAACTGCCTAGAGAAGCCTTGCCAAGACTTTTCAGAAATGGGTTTGCCATTGTGTCCTTCCTGAAGCTGAGAAAGAGGGACATTCCTCAAAATTACCCAGCTGGCTTTGTATCTAAGGCAGGTTTAGAATTCACTGGTTTCTAGCTTGATGCCTTAAATACTACAGCAGGGGTGGCAAACTCAAGGCCTGGGGGCCGGATCCAGCCCGTGGGGCACTTAGATCTGGCCTGCGGGGCTGCCCTGGAAACAGCAAAGGACCAGCCTGTGGTGCTTCTGCTAGAGAAAACGGAGCTTGTGAGGGTTCTGGCAAAGGGTTGCGGGAGGCCATGGCAGCCAAAAACAGAGCTTGGGAACTCGTTTTTGTTAGCAGAGTGGTCGGGCCAACACAGGCAACCCCAACACCAGTGACATTGAGCTGACTACGCCCACCCTGGCCATGCCCACCTCAGCCCCCAGAAGTCAAGCACAACCCTGACGCGGCCCTCAATGAAATCAAGTTTGACATCCCTGCACCAGTGGTGGGTTGCCCCCGGTTCAGACCGGTTCGCAAGAGCTGGTAGTAAAACCGGCGGGAGGCTCCGCCCACTGACCCAGACATCATAAATGATCTCCGCATGCACAGAAGCTCCTGCGCATGCGCAGAAGAGCGCGCAGGTCCAATGCGAAGCGGTAGTAAAGGTAAATGGGACCCACCCCTGCCCTGCACTACACTACAGTAAACTAGTTCTACGGGATGAGCCCTTGGACTCACCCAATATCTGTTTTCACTTTTTTTTTATCAGCAGCTAATTGTTCTGTATGTTGCACCAAAGAAAGACCAGGAACATTGCAAAATTAAAGAATTTTCGCTTTTCCGTCCATTTCTAAGTACCCATTGAATATGATTCCTCTCAGAACTCCCTCTTAATCTAATTTAATTTGGTAACCATAATTTACCAACTTTACCCAAGAGGAAAATTGGCATGGTTTGTCTTGAACCCTTGTTTTCATAAAGCAGAACAAGCTTCCTTTCATTTAATTCGTTTCATGGCCATTTTTAAGGTGTGCTTAGATTTAAACTTTCCATTGCAATTTTGGACTCCTTACCTACTTGTCTGTGGTTGTAAACATTTAATCTGGGATTCATCTAGAATGAGACATCAAGCCACCCTGGGAAGCAACTTTTAGTGGTTCTAGTAAAGGACACAAGAAAGGAACTGGGAAATGTGTTAAATTAAGGGTGGAAGATTACAGTATGTGAATTTTATTTTTGCACAATTTCTCATCTTGCTGCCAGCCATTTCTGCTGATAATGAAGTTGGAAGATAAGTCTATTTGCAGATCTCCCATTGTTTCCCTTTTTTCCCAAATTCTTTCTTAGTACATGCATTTTTACAACTTTCTTTTTTAAAAAAAGAATATGTGTTTATTTGCATTTTGCCTTAAGTATAAGTGTGTGCGTGCTTGAATGTGTGAGTTGTAAAATATGTTGCAAAATTCTTTGTGCATGTCTGTTCTTGGCTCGATATTTGATAGGTCCGAAGTAATTTCTTTTGTTTAAAATTTTTGATAAACTGAATTTCTCATCCATTCCTCACTTGTATGCTAATGTTGCTCTTGAAACAGTTGTTGAATAAATGCGTTGAATGAAAAACATAAGATAGGCTGCAGCTGATTTATGCGAAACGAATGGATGTTGTAGGGAGGAAGAACATAAGAGTCTTAACAAGTATGGCTCTGTACAGAATATCTCTGTAATGCAGTTACAAGTCCAGGAACCCAGCTGTAACTCCAACTTTTCCTAAACTTAGGAGAAGATCAAGGGCAAGTCACAGGAGCCAGGTAGGTCTCTGTTAGCCTTTAGAAATTATATCCAGAAGAAAGAATAGCATTTAGACTCAGTTAGAAGCATTTTCCTTGCTGTGCAACGCAAGAAAAGAATGGCAGTATTTATTTATTTATTTATTATTTATTTATTATTGCGATTTATATGCCACCTTTCTCCCTGGGGACTCAAGGCAGCTTACAAAATGACAACTTCAATACAAATCACAATGAAAAAAAATTAAAATCAGCAACCCAAGTTTAAAATTATCACAGTGTACCCCCAAACAGATCAGTTTAGTTGACAGAAGAGCCACGTCTTCAGCTCGCTACGGAAGGAAAGAAGGTCGGGGGCTGTCCTAAGCTCAGTGGGCAATCCATTCCAGAGGGTCGGAGCTCCCACAGAGAACGCCGTCCTTCTGGGGCCATCAGCCGACATTGTTTGGCCGACGGCACCCTGAGGAAGCTGACTCTGTGAGAGCGCACAGGACGATGGGAGAACGGCTTGAGATGGTCCTGCAAATACTCCGGGCCTAAGCCAGTATCTCCTGGTCCACACAGAGAGGCTGAAAAGACTACCCAACTGCCTTCCTTTGACATTGGGGACAAGACATTTGAGCCTGCAGGATAGTTGAGGAAGAGGGCCTAGGAAGGGCAGAGTGGGCAATAAAAGTAGAGGGGCTACATATGCTTTCCAAATGATTTGGAGGAAGTGCTTTTGGTCTTGTGCAAGCAAAATATTTCTCTAGAGTTCATCAAACAAGCCCACATTTTTCTAGGCTTCTGCATGAATCTGCAAAGATTATGGTGATGATTTAAGAAATTCACTAACTGACGCTAAAACCATTTTTTGATGAATAGCAGAGATGCCATGCTTGACTAAAGTCCAAAGCACTTTTTCCAAATCCTTTTTGAAGCCTGCACAATCCAATACATAGGTTGTTTCAATATTCCTCCACTGCCTTCATTCCCTTAAAACAGGGGTGGGCAATTGTGGTTCTTTTACAACCTGTGGACTTCAACTCCCAGAATTCCTGAGACAGCTTGGCTGTCTCAGGAATTCTGGAAGTTGAAGTCCACAGGTTGTAAAAGAGCCACAATTGCCCACCCCTGCCCTAAACTATTGTCTCATTTTGCTTGATAATAAAGGTAAAGGTTTTGCTTGTCCAGTTATGACCAACTCAGTGGACTGTGCTCAACTCTGTTTCTTAGCCAAGGCAACCAGTGTTGTCCGAAGTGGTCATGTAGCCAGCATGAATATACAGTATGCCAAGGCGCAGGGAATGCTGTTACCTTCCCACCAAAGTACTACCTATTTATCAACTCGCATTTGCATGCTTTTGAATTGCTAGGTGGGCAGGAGCTGAGGCAAATAATGGGAGCTCACTCCATCGCATGGCACTCAGCTCTCAAACTGGCTAAGGGTCTTTAATTGCTGAGCCCCCTATGCTTGATAACAGTGTAAGCCTAACAGTATCCAATCTCATAATAAAATGTAATGATCATCAGAACAGCATTGTTCCAACTGCATTTACAAAAAAAAAAAACAACCACACACACACAAGAAAAGAAAAATTTGTTGCATAACAAAGATATAACTTGAAAATCCTCAGCTTGTGTGAGAATAACTTCTAAAAGTGAAAGAAGAATATAGTTCTATGCCCTTAAGGTTATTTTTGTTTTATACAAGAGATTAGTGATATGTAAAAAAATTTCACACCAATGTGTACATTGAGAAATCCAGTAAGTTGTAGCTATATGTTGTTTGGTTGGTGGTTGAGTGAAGCTTCCAAAACAAAGATAATGTTGATATCGAAGGGGAGCAGAACATCTTGGCATCACAGAAAGAAGAGATATATTTACAGGTGGTCTTAGAGAATTTAGAAAAATGGAGAACTGAAGAAACACCTCTTGCTTAGGTTCTGCAGGTCAAGAATTGGGGCTGAAAACATCTTTTGAGTGGGTTGAATTACAGCTTCAGAACATTTGGTTATGCCCTTGAGATTATATATAATTAGCTGTGTGGGAAGCCCTTCCTTTCCGCATCTCATCCCACACTGTTTCTTTGTGAAAAGGCTTTTCATTAACTGAACTGGAGACATGCAGAGAAACTATCAACAAATGCCAGCAGCACAGTAATGTCATATTAGGGAGTGATGTATTCTAGATCCATCAAAGCTAATCAAATCTTTGTCTAGTCATTATTTTGGGACTATCCCTGCTTTCCCTCATTCATCTTTCCAAATGTCTCCTACAAAATGATCCATAGAAAGTTTTGTTCACAGAATTATTTTGATTGTACATTGTAGTGAGAAACAAAGATTATTTTCCATTTTAAATGGAAGGCATGCATACAAGAATCTGAAATCATAAGTTATTAAGTTATAAGTTATTAAGCATATCTGGATATTTTAGGACAGAGAAGCTATCAGTCAGCATTTTAGAAGACTGTGTTTATATATGCAAAAAATGTAAAGTTTAATGATATGAAAAACACACATACATTGAACAAATAAGAAATGGACATACTGTGGAATTCATGTTCATAGGTATTGCAACCACTCCAATGCTGGGATCTATTCCTACAGGACAGATCCAACAATTATTGCTGAATATACTTTTCCCTTTTATCTATTAGGTTAGGGTTAGCGTTACTAACTCATTGTGTTAGTAATTGTCATTCCACAGTATTATTCAAGAGTTAACGTGAATTGCAGAGTAGTGTACTGCAGTCCTGTATTGTGCTTCAGCGCTCTTGAAAGCATCTAAACAGCCTTGTAAACTATAATATGTGTAAATAGGTTTTAGGCTGTTTAATCTAGCTAAACAATCTTAAAACTCGCTTTTATTTAGTTGCATGCACACACATGTTTATAGATAGATAGGCTCCTCACTAATGATTTAAAGGATCTGGAGTTGTTCAACCATTATTGTGCCAAGATAACACTGATGAGAACAGACTCAAATTCATATTATAACTCACTAATACAGAAATTGCCATAGGCTTGGAGCTTAGAAAATAGGGGTATCCACTGGGGGCTGCAGAAAAATACTAGGCAATCTAGATAAATACTAAGCAATAAAAAACAGGAAACATTCTCTTTGCTGCCATTTAGGAATTACCAGATGTTTACAGCCTAATTCTTTTTTCCCTATGGAAAAGTTTCAAAGAGAAAGTTTGAAATCCAATAATATTATAACATAGATGTATGTGGAAATGGGATATTTAACAGGTTAAAAAATTGGATGTACCCCATAAGAGGAGTTTCATTTCTTTACTATCATGGGATGAGTTTTGTTCACTTAAGAGCTAAGAAAAGTTTCCATTAAGTTCTCATTTTACACAAGGAGATATCGAATCATTTACTGTTAATATAACTAGAAAAGAGAAGGAAGGAATTACTTGTTGCAATTATATCATAGATCATTGTGGTGAATACTAAGTGCAAATACGTTAGTCTGTAAGGTTTAGTTCTGATCACGGTAAGAAATATTCACCTCAATAAAGTTTTTAATGAGAAGAAACACTCTTGCCTAACCCCTTTCCAGTCTGTCAGATCAAAGTTTCCCACAATAAATTTAAATCAATTTCGCATTCATAAAATGCATGTGTACTTTTGACTTGTGTTTTATTATTATTTTTTCTCTTTTCATATTTCATACACTTATCCTTCTTGGTAGGTATCAGCTAGGATATTTCACATCTCCATTCTCAACCCTGACAGAAATTTGGCACGACCAGACTTCTGAAAAGACTTTGAGAATGGAGGGATTGGAGGATGAACAAGACCCATCTGTATCTTTCTTTTTGTCATCTCAAGTACTTACCCTTCCGCTTTTCCTTAGAGTGAATGAACTCTAGCTTGTATAAACCTAAACTTAATTTATGGGCAAAGTGCAGTTTGGCTAACCAATAGTAAATCTGCTTGTTTTGATGAAACTAGTATTTATTGACAATCCAGAACAAAATGGTCAGTAAAATTGATCAATGAAGCAGAAACTCCTGAAAAATGGAGCTTGCTTGCTTGCTTGCTTGCTTGCTTGCTTGCTTCCTTCCTTCCTTCCTTCCTTTGAAAATTAGCAGCATCTGTGTGCATCGAGACACTAGACTAGGGATCAGCAACCTGCGGCTCTGGAGCTGCATGTGGCTCTTTCACCCCTCTGCTGCGGCTCCCTGTGACTCAAAATATGCATCACAACCGCCAACGTGCGACACCCGCCGGCATGCAATTTATTGAGCCTTTCAACCCCCGGTAGGCCAACCATGGATAAATCCAAGAAAAGAAAAGTTTCAGAAGAAAACAGAATGTTTAATTCAACTACATATGCTAGTTTTGTGTCCACTCAAGAAATAGTCAGGCACGGGAAGGGTTTTGTGGCTCCCGGTGTTTTCTTTTCTGTGGGAAATGGGTCCAAATGGCTCTTTGAATGTTTAAGGTTGCAGACCCCTGCATTAGACTAATGACTGTTTCAAGCCCTTCCCAACTCTCTGGTTCCACCATTCAAACTCAAGACACAATTTTGTAATTTGTAATTTTAAACGTTATGGGCAACTGGAGGGGAGCAAAGGAAGAAGAACTGAGGAGGCTGAAGGCAACACCACCACTAGGTGGTGAGTCAGGAGTCAGGATATCTGGGGAGCCATCTCTCCTCAATGGGACTATTCCACTCCACTCATACCAGGGATAGAAGTCTGCTATAAAACCCGTCTACTAAGGAATTCCAGCGGGCGGGTTCAAAGAGAAGAGCCTTTTCTGCTGTGGCCCCATTCCTGGGAACACTATATCACTGGAGGTGAGAACTACGTTTACCCTTAGCCTTCCGGAAGGGTATTAAAACTTGGCCTGGGCCCCTGAGGGGAAGCGCTCATCACTAGAGGTGACTGGTGGGTTAAGAAGATGTTATTTCTGTCCCATCCATTTCTTACTTCTGGTTTCAGTATACTTTTTAAAATCTTAAATTTGTGTAGTTTTAATGCTTTACTATCTTAATTATTTTTCTAATTGTCTTATAACTTGTAAGCCACCCAAATTCACCTTATAGATGAAATGAGCACTGTAAAAATTTAATAAATAAATAAAATAAAATATCCTGTGTACAATGTTGCAAAAAATGACTGCAGAGTTGTCAGGCCTACAGGTAGGATTTTCCAGGGCCTCAGTGTCTAGATAGAAATAGCACTGAAATTACTACAGCTAAAGTCTATTTGATTTTAACTTATTTCAGCTTAGACAGACATTTAAGTACAAAGCCCTTGTGATGTAGGATTGCCTCTAGCTACCCCAGATTTAAAACACATGCAGCTACTTCACGGGCTTTTAGAACTAAGTCTGAGTCAAAATAAATCATCATTTCTGCTCCACCCTTTATTATTTTTAGGTTTCAGAAACCCCTCAGTATTCCTGTATACACTGCTACCTTCTAACTACCTTCTGGTACCACTGCTACCTTATTCACTTACCTTCAGTGATGTCATTCTTTGTAAGAATGGTGATGTCTGTCAGTCACTGGCACTTCAGATGACTCATGCATGCATATGAGTAAGCAAAAAGAAGCAGGAAGTGACTGGGGAAACAGTTAAGCATGAAAGAAATGCATATGTAAAATGAGTGAAACCTTCTTCCAACAACAAATATGATAATAAGAGTAAAACAAAGTTCATTACACTGATTTCCCAAAAGTAATTCCATGAGAATATTTAGAAGCCTTTCTCAAATATTCCTTCTCTAATCCCAGATAAAGTAAATCGAGATAAACTCAGTGAAACTCTTAGCCATTTACAAAAGGTTTTTAATGAGGTATGAGGAACCTGTGGTCCTCTAGACCAGTGATGGCTAACCTTTTCTGGACCGAGTGCCCAAAGCGAGCATGTGCCCTAACCCCCAAAATGCAATGTGTGCGTGGCCCCCCCAGCACGTACCCCACCTCTCACACATGCACGGCAGAGACCCAACAACCAGCTGGATGGCAGGAGGCACTCGCGATTGCACGGGAGAGCTGAACTGGGGAGACGGCTCGCGTATCCACAGAAAGGGCCCTGTGTACCACCTGTGGCAAGCGTGCCATAGGTTCGCCATCATGGATCTAGACATTTCAGATTCTATCTTCCATCCTTCCCTGTTTACAGGGTCAAGGATTATGGACCAGCAACATTTTCCATGTCTATTTTAAAGGGATGGTATAAGAAATCCTTCCAGGTATTCTCTAGATGTAGAGGGAGAGCAGAGAATGGCTCAGCATATCATTTCTCCAACTTTTGTTTATTTAAGGTTGATATACTACCACTATGTATATCAGTGGTTCCCAACCTTTTTTTGGCCATGCCCCACTTAAGCATCTCTAAAATCCTGATGCACACCCCCCCAGTGACATATTCTTACTTTACTCAAAAAGTGAACTCTACTCACGCAGAGGAAGCGTAAAAGGCCATTAACGTGGTTTAAACAAGGTTCAAATTGCCCCCATTAAAAATCATGTTTGGAACCCCTGATGTATATGGTCTATGGATATGATACACTACCACTATGTATATAGTGTTATTTGAATAAGCGCCCCATTTTTTTCAATATCCTCCATCAAGTAAAGGGGCTATTATGCAAATATATTTCTGATCTTGAAACAGATTCTGTCCTGGATGAGAGCAATATGGCCATTTGTACTCACTACATCTCTATGAACTTAGAATTTATGTGTAGTAGTAGCAGCAGCAACAGCAGCAGCAGCAACTGGTTGGAGAATTCTGGAAGTTGAAGTCCATACATCTTAAAGTTACTAAGGATGAGAAATGCTGATATAAATAAATTCATAGTTCAATATAAAAAAAAAACCACATTTATCTACTAAGTAGTCCCAAAGATCCTTTTTCTAGAGAACGAATAAAGATATTATTAACTACTTAGTAGATATCTATGGAGATTCCCTATCATCCAGGTCATGGTTGTCCCAAAGATGATTTTTCAAGAGGCAACTAGACTTTCCAGCTTCAAGACAGTTTAACAAGTTAAAGCATGGATCTAACTTGAGCTCTGAATTAAACTTGTGCATGACAAATTTAATTATTGGGTGGATATGTTGCTTTTACAGAATGTTGAGCAGCACACTTATATTCAGTTACAACAGTTCTACAGCGCATTAATTCATTTACTCATCCATTCACTCCCTACTGTTTTGGTGACTTATGAGACAAGTCAGTTTGCAATCATACTCTGAGTTGATTTACCTAGTGGCTATCTTCTTTCAGGGAAACTTTTTGTTCATTATCAGTAAAGTTAAAATTAGGGATGAATATTACTGTCTGGTCCTTCTTTGCTCCAGGAGATAGTTATGGACAGGATTAATTTTAAAAAAGAAGTAAGATATATCTGCCAACCGCCAGCAGTTTGATCCTGACTGGCTCAAAGTTGATTCAGCCTTCCATTCTTCTGAAGTCAGTAAAAAGAGGACCCAGATTGATGGGCGCAATATGCTGATTTTGTAAACTGCATAGAGAGGGATGTAAAGCACTTTGAAGTGCTTTATATAAATCTAAATGCTAAGTGCTATATAAATATAGATTTATGAAAAATCAGATTTTTTTTACAATTGATAGCCACAATACCTCTCAAACATACAAGTACAAGGACATTAGGTAATAGTAGAAGGAGGCATCAATTTGGTTATGTAAAACACACATTATATGGATCTTTAATTGCATCCAACCCTGTTCTAAAGTTGTTTACAGTTTCAAAGGACAGAGTGTTTAAAGCTGGAGCCATAGGGGCATCCAAAAGCTCCTTTAGTTGACAAAGTTAACAAGTCTGGTCAGCTCCTACTTACAGCTAAATCTACATAGTTCATTTGGGCAAAAGAGCCATATATTTAAGGCTCATAAAACCCACTTCATGACCATGACATTTCCTTTTTTTCCCTTTTTTTAAAAAAAAGTTTTTTATTGTAAACGTAGTTAAAAAGACATACATAGACATACAACATATTCAAGAATCTTAGTTTCTTTTTCAGCTACTTAACAGTGATCCATTTCTTACTATATATTAATATTTACAGATAATATAATAATAACTATTTCAACCTTTTTCTCCTATTATATTTCATTTCTACTAATATGTTAATTGATCTATCACATTTTTCTCTTTCCCTTCTTCATTCCTTTAATTTGTTTTCTTATTTTTCAACCATTCATACCAATTATTCCACACTTTATAGTATTTGGTTTCCTCTTTCCCCTGTATTTCTTTAATTAGTTTATCCAGTTCTGCACATTCCAAAATCTTTTTAATTATATCCTTATCTGGTGGTAATTCTTCTTTCTTCCAGTATATATAATATATATAATACACGCTGCTGTCAATATATGTAGTACGAGATACTGTGTTTCTTCAGTATAGTTTTCTATTGACATCCCTAATAGAAACTGTTCAGGTTTTCCCTCTATTGAATTCTGGATTATTTCTTCAATCCAATTTTTAATTTTCTTCCAGAATTTTTTCGCCACCGGGCATGTCCACCATTGATGATAGAATGTTCCATAACTGATCTTACACTTCCAGCATTTCGGAGAATTGCTGGGGAACATTTTCGCTATTCTTGCTGGTGGGAGATGCCATCTGTGAAACATTTTCATTGGGTTTTCCTTGTATGCGGATGAGATTGTTAATTTCATGTTGGTTTTCCACATCTTCTCCCACTTCTCCAACTCTATCAGGTAGTTAAAATTTGATCATTTCCACATTGATATTTTCTTCTCTATAGATAGCAAGGCAGGATATACATTCAATAAAGAAGAAATATAAACAAATGTGGATGGTGTGATGTAGAAGGGCAAATGCCAGGTTTTAATCATTTTTTTTTTTGCTTTGATTGGGCTAAATTTTTATTTAAGTGTGAGATTCATCGTTAACTCAGACCTGCCCATCAGATTTAAATAAAGTTCCATGTAGTATTTCGGTTGCCTAAAATCTCATTTTGACACTGGAAGACAATTTATTAACATTATCTATGCTGTGAATAAGTACAGATCCTTCCAGTTCTGATCTTTAATACTCAGGATCCATCTGTCTTACTGAAATTGCACCACCCAGAAGAAACCCAAGGCCATTGGAGGGGCAATTCTTCATGGAATGCACTAAATGGGAAGCTTTTTCCCTCCCACATTGGCTTGTAGAGTTGTGCCAGAAAGAGGGGGTCAATTATTTGTTAATTAGGAGTTTCCTTGTAGAACTTGTCTTGACTTGTTCAGGGTGCATTTTTAAAGGATAAAGGTCCCAAGTGATTAGGACAGTATGGCTGGTTCTGGAGGTCAAAGAGAAGGCTATTTTGTAATATATTACAACTATATATTTGATTTCCCAACAAGTTGATTAGCTATCAAAATGTTCTCTTTTTCCTTTTTGGTTTTTATTAGTAATGATTGGCCCTTTTGCTTAGCAATAGCAAAATTGTTTTTTGGGAGAGGGGATGGGACCTGCCATTAGGGAAGTTTTTCTTCACTTTCTTCGTTCTCTCTTGTTCATATGGGGCCACCGCCCTCAAATGGGCTCATTACATTCTGTTGTAGTGTTTGATGAGCTCTTGATCTTGCAAGACCAGGATTAGCAAGAAGAGGAAATTACATATGTTCTCTGTCGTTTGCCCCTTTTTAACCTCCCTTGTTCACATACCTGTCTACTCTGGGAAGGTAGTAAGGGATAAGGTGAAGTAATTCTTTTCTCTTTCCATTTTTTCATCTGTTTTCACCTTATATTTCTTTGCCAAACTGGCTCAATGAATTCTTGAAAAAAATCGACTTTACAATAGAATGATTTAGAGCAGGGGTGTCAAACTCAAAGCCCGTGGGCCAGATCTGGCCCATGAAGAATTTAGATCTGACTTGCAGGACCACTCTAGAAACAGCAAAGGACTGGCCTGTGGTGCCTCTGCCAGTGAAATCGGAGCTCGAGGGGTGCGTGTGGCCCCTCCAAGCTCCGTTTTCACTGGCAGAAGGCGGCAGGAGGCCATCATGACTGAAAACAGAGATCGGGAGCCCATTTTCGCTGGGAGATCTCTTGGGCCACCACAGATGCCCCCTACACAAGTGACATCAAGCTGGCCATGCCCACTCTGGCCACGCCCACCCTGGCCCCCAAGGCCAAACGTAACCCTGATGTGGCCTTCGATGAAATTGAGTTTGGCACCCCTGATTTAGAGCAAAGAAGTAGGGACAGGAAAGCTTTAAATCTTTCCCAACTTCTTTCTTCACTCCTGATGACTTCACAGCCTAGCTCCATCTACCAAGATTTGAAATTTCCAGTTTCAAGAAAATGTGCATGTACTTTGAGAAAGGAGAAGAAGGTTGAGAAAGGGAATCATGTATTACAGCTACTCTCAGAGATGGCCATCCAATTACTGCCCAAAGTTCTCTAACTAAAGGGACCCCATCATCTTCCAATTGACCCTATGCCACTTTTGAATGGCTTATAAGTGCTAAATACTGTATATAATCTGGGGTAGGTCTAGTTTCCTAGAGAGATGGTGGACTCCTCCTGACCGTATGTGTTCAATGTATTCAGATGTATTGCCACTGTTTATCAAAATGTTTGCCTATTTACCTACTTATCTGTCCATCTACTGTACTTATCTATCTATAATTTTAAAAAAGACATTTATTATCGTATTTGTATCCCATATTTATTATTTTTACAAATAATTCAAGATGGCAAACATATCCAACATACTTTCCTCCCCACAACAACAACAACCCTGTTGGGCTGGGCTGAGAGAGAATGACTAGCTGAAAGTCACCCAGTGGTGACTCTTATGGCAAAGGTGGGACTTGAACTCATGATCTCTTGATTTCAAACCTGGTGCTTTTTGGAAGGGGTGCATTGTTTGTCCCTAGTTTAATCTAAATCAGAGGTCTTCAAACTTGGCAGCTTTAAGACTTGTGGACTTCAACTC